>CM061056.1:24818401-25308401 GCA_030762865.1 Paraleonurus japonicus
ATAAATGTCAATGTTTGTTTTGATTAGCCTTCGTTACAATGGTATCTGCAAGATGATCGAGTTTCTCGGTGTACTACTTCACGATCAATTTGTTGCCGATGTATAAAAAATATGGTGTTATGTCATTGCTGGTTTTTTTTTTCATTTCGCTATGAAATTGGATGTGTTTCGAATTGTTTGATTGATTTCGATAATGATCTAATTATCTTGCTATCACTCTACGAGCGAGTTCTCTCAAAAAATTGTCCATGTTGTTGTTACATATAAGAAAGATCTCTCTTGTTTGAATGTTGAAGTAGTTAGTTCCAGCCCACTGTTCCCTCACATAACGGTAACATTGACCCTTCCCCTTCCACACCTTGTTTTGATGTTTGTCCCCCTGTTAAGAAGACAATTCTTTTATCCGATCGCTGGTCCAACTTATTTGATGGAGGGGTAGGTACTGTATTTTTAGGTACTTTTAAGTTTCGTCAAGAGATAATTAAGTATTCAACAATCTTGGTTTTTATTTTTACTTTAGCAATGATCGTAGATACATTCACGTAAAATATTCGCAGTTGTCTATTTTGGGTTTGTCTGTGGTTTTAAAAGCTAAAATGATAGTTGGTTCATCTGCGTCTATTCTATCACATGCTAATTTAGTACATTCATGTGTTTGTAATTTTGTAGGTGAAGGGACAACTCGTTTGAGTTCCCGTGTTATTTCCACTCTTGTTCTTTGATAAAGTCCGCTTTTGCTTTTCCTTCCTCCACACTTTCAATGCTTTGGCTGTTCACCTTTAGTTACAAGTATAGGATTTTTCGAACACAATTTAAGTTAAAAAGTAAAGTATGGATGAGGTTCGTGACAAAAAACGTCTGTTGCCAAGTAAAAGTTATTTCTTGTTAGGATGTATACTATAAGCCTAGCTTTTGTATGAACATATTTTTATATGAGATTCGTTATGATCAAAACACTTATTTTTATGATTGTTACATATATCATTGTTTTTTTCCAAATTAGTCTATACGTAGATAATATGGTGTGTGGTGTCACATAGAAGATCATGCTATCATTTCCTTATAGATTATAAATAATAGCTCACAACTAAGATAGATTTGGACAAACCATCGGAGCAGGTTGTGGTGTAATTTGGTATTAGTCTATCTTGACTATAAAATTACACTAGTACATTTTGTATGTATTGAGCGGGACCATATGAGGTTGTTCAATTTGTATGACTATATAAAAGAACAAGACCTCTGTTATTATGGATGTACGTCTTCTTAATTCCTATATAATAACGGGCACGTGTACTCGGTGTATGTTTCTTTAATTTGCCAATGGGTGAGATTTATTAAATCAATAGGCTCGGTGAATTGGGAGATAGTCTTGTTTATATGGTGTCTTGTTGATTATAGAAGGAATCCGTGTCCTAATTATTTAGGATGATGATGTCTCCTTGAGGAGCTCATAAAGATTATCATGTAAACCTGCAGGTGGATTTAATCCGACATGATAATAAAGATGAGTGGTACTACTCTTGGAATTAGATGTAAATTAATTAAGTTGTCATTAACTTATTTAATTTATGGACATTCGATATCTTAAATACGGGAAAATAAACTTACACATGATAAAGGAGCCCATATTGTAATATGGGATTAGGGACGGTAGTTCAATTATAACTCTTTAGTGGACCGAGTTATAATTGATGGGCTTAAGTGGAGTGTTCGGAGTGAACACATAATGCTTAGGCCCATCGGGAGGCCCAACCCTAATTCCTCCTTAGGGTCTCTGTTGTAGCCTATAAATAAACCTTACGCAGAGCCTCATAGACGTGTAAAAAAATGTAAGAAAAGAGGAGGCAGATTCGACTCCCTTGGAAAAATCGTCGCCCACACGACGTCCAAGGGAAAGGGATAGGAATACGGCGGAAGATCGTGAGGTTCGTGGTTCGTCCTTGATCGGCGATTCGACCTTAGAACTAGTTCGTCTTCATCTATTAAGGTGAATAGATATGATTTCTTTTCCACTTTGTGTGTTTCATACATGTGATCTCGAATTTGATAATCACATAGAGTCGGTGATCCGGTGGTTCCAACATTTCTTCTTTGGAAAGCTTATCGTTAAATGCACGAATCTTCTCGGATTAGTATATTTGGTAAATTTTGAGACTCTTACGATGATCTTCGATGGTATTGATCCGCTATTGATCGTACTAATCCAGATATATTTTCTGAACTTTCATAGTTTTTTTTTCATTTCCTACCACCTTTTTTTTATCTGATCTAATCAACTAATATAGGTAGTATTGTTTCACTTTGGATACATGTGGAGTCATAAATCAATTTGAAAAGATTTTTATTGTACTCAAGGCAACAATAGATGGTTTTAAAGAGTGTCGTCCATTGCTCTTTATTGATGGTACATTCATGAAGGATCGTGCTTAGGGTACTTTACTTATAGCAACCAAAGATGGGAACAACGGTAATTGAGAAAATTTTTCATTATTCTTTTGTTGTTTATCAGCTCTTCTTGTTCCATTAGCTTTTTATATTACATTCCCTAGGTTTGTTTCCTGTTGTTTTTGCTATAGTTTCTGCTGAAACGATTGAAAATTGGACATGGTTTTTGGAAAAATCGAGAGATTTTGTACCTCATCACCTTTCGATCTTGTATGTATCCGATCTTAATCTTGGTCTCATGTCTTCCTTCCCATTGGTATTTGAAGAACCTCTTCATTGCTTTTGCCTATTTCATCTTTTAACAAACCTTCGCACTCGATTTTCAAGAGGGTGGAATCATTTCTGACGTAAAAGCTGTCTGAATTTTTCAATGAATGTGCGTATGCCCCCTTTGCCACAAAGCGTCTGTTTCATGAGAATGGATCCAAATTCATTCACTTTGGTGGCAAAGTCGCTGCAGATTGGATTTCTCAATTACCTTACGATTCAATATTCGTAGATATGGTGAATTGACATCCAATGCCGTTGAACAATTTAATTCTTGGATTAAAGATGCACACTCTCTCCCCATTTTACATTTGCTTGAATTTATTCGTGAAGGTACATTCATTTATTTTCAGCATGATCATTCTCTCCCTATCTTACATTTGCTAGAATTTTATTCTTGAAGGTAAGATGTGTACAAGACGAGTTTTTCATTGTTAATTTTGCCCAAATTAATCCAAAAGGATTTTGAATAGTCATTGTCTGGACCTTCTAAAAATTCCCAAAGTTCAGTACTGAGATTTGAGAAAGAGATAGAATGGGAACCATGCGAATAAACCTGCCAATAATGTAGGTTACCTTTGACAAATACCCCATGCATGAATTCTGGGTAGTCAATATGGAATAGATTTCCACTGATTTATAATAGTCTTGTACATGGAGCAGCGCCCTGTGAACGTGGAAATTGACCATACGCACGACTATGTAGTCGTCATGGATTGGGTTGTAACCCAATCCATACCATACAGTACAAGATTGTGCTCGAGAAGGGAAATGCATAAAGCAACCTGGAATGTTCAGCGATTCTTCCAAAATTGGGTTTATCAAGCTCAGCTTGTCTTCCTTGTCAAGCTTTAGCACCAACCCATTAACGGAGGCGATGTAGTCCACAACAGGTTCTTCTCTGAAAAACACGCGGCGATAACCACCCAGATGGCCAAAAACTTCATTGAGTTGGTATGTAATAGACAAAACACCCCCTGCAACTTCAGATATAAATTGTTATTTGTTTAGTGCGACAGACATATTCAGATGTTGCATGGACATATATTTACTTCCAATGTATGATCTGGAGTGGTTGTTGACACATTTCATAATTCCATGGGTCTTGGAAGAAACCCTGGATAGAATTTTCATTTGCATCTCATCTGGAAGCTCTTCTTAATAACAATTGGTTGCCTTTTGCATATGGGTGGACATTTTTTTGGTTGAGAAGAACAATGTTCTTTTTCTTTTTTAAGAAATCGGTGGATTTTGTAGAAAATATATAGAGGCCAGAAATGGCTTTGTGGATATATATCTTTCTAAGAAAAATAGGGAAATGAGATGGACTTCTGCAATTGAAATGAAAAGCAGTTGCCTTATCAAAAATTGTTTACAGACTAGTATCATGATTTGCCCCAAATTGATCAATTTAGCGTATTCCCATAATTTATAAAATGAATTTTATTCAAAATTTTGTAAGATATATTTATGTAAAAATATAAAGAAGTTTAAGTTATAAAGTTCATTTTAATTTATTTGAAAGTAAATCATTTATCCCACAAAAGATAGAATGTTAATGGTTTCAATTTTCAATTAGTTCAATAATTCAAGTGGTTTACTCAAATTAATATGTTCAAACATAGTTTGTATCACAAAAATGAACGAAATTCAAAATACTTATTTGAACATAATGAGTAATATTTGTTAGCACACAACTAAAATACTGTTTATATTAGAGTATTTATAAAAAAAAAAATTCTTCAATCCAGTAAGATTCATACGTATAATGATTTCATTTGAAATTGATGTATTTTGCGTGTTGCAATAATTTATTTGAAGAATTTTAGGCAAATTTTGTAAGTTACATTTATGTACAAACTTAATGAATTAGTAGTCAAAAAATTGAATTTAATTATTCGAAAAATACATATATTTCCACACAAAGGATAGATTGTTAATGGTTTCACACTTTGAAATAATTAAAGTGGATAACTCAAAATAATCGGTTACAACATATTTTCACAGAAGAATATTGAACGAAATAAAAATATGATTTGAATAGAATGAGTAATAGTTGTTTACACCACACAAAAAATAGTGTTCATATTAGAAATTAAGATATTCGTCTGCAATGCATAATGACAAAAGCAAATGTTTTATCAGGTAATACGAAGAGACAAGAATCTTAATCTGCCTTAAAATGAGTTTATTTTTCTTGGATTTCGAAGTACACTCTTCAATTTTTAGTGATTTAAAAATGTAAATAGCCTTTTTTTTTTTGCTTTGACCAATACAATTTAACATATTACATTCAATTATATATATTTCAGAATATATCACAATTTATAATTGAACGTTAGCAAACAAAACAATTGAACTGAGTGACTTATTTTTATAATATTTTTGTTGAGTCTATTAATAATATTTAATTTTTGAACAGTGAAACAAGAGTGTAATTTAATGAATATACTTGAGGATTAAGAATTTTTAATTTTATGCCCCCAAAAATATGACGAATATGTTTGGGTTTTGAGTAAAGTCAAAATGTTAATAACATTTTGTATAATGATAAACAATCAATGATCAGATCATTTAGCTAAATGATCAAATCATTTTGTCAATTTTTAAAAATTATCGTTTGGCTAAATTATCAAACATATTTACTCATTAAAAAAGGTGATTATTGGAATATTTGAAAAATCACTAAAATCAGATTTACTGAATTACCAGTATTGTAAACAAATCTGTTTGATAATGGTACAATTTAGTTTCAAGTACAAACATAAATAGTGGGACCATAAAAAATCTGATTTTTTATTTGGGACTTTACTTAATTATCATTGAGTAAGATTATTACTGCTTTTAACATTACAAATAAATTCAAATGTTAAACTAAAATTAATATTATCGAACTAATCAGTAAAAATAAAATTGAACACCAAAAATTAAATATTTGAACATAACGATTAAATATTCACGAAAGTGATATATTACAACTGTTCATTTTAGAAGGCTATTAAGATAGTCTTCTGCAATCCATAATGATGAAAGCATATGTATTATCATCTTTATCAATTAGTTACCAGTATATTGATGTTACCACCAAGGTGATTCTAATTATTCAATCAAGATTGTATTCAAGCCATTTTTCAACAAAGTTAATTTCCTCGCTTTGATCCCACATAAAGATTTCAAAATTATAAAATTTGAAGCGGTGGGTAAATAACATCTGTCTCATACATCAGCAAATCCAGGTTATCAACGCAATTCAAAAATAGTACAATCACATCAATATTTTTCTTTCACGATAGAATCCCATAATTGAACGGAAGCAGACTAGGTTAATTTGAACCTAATGAAAAAATTATTTTTAGTGGGGTGGATTCAGAAAATATAATATTTAAACTTTATATGTTTGACGATTATGTAATGATCATATTTGGCTTAGGGAGTAAAATAAAACACTGTAATAACCAAGGGTGAAACAAGGCTATCAAAGTAAGTAACGAAAATGAAATCATCGTATCCAAGAATAGGATTCGGTACTGGGGTAAATGTACCATGTTCTAGATGAAAAATGCCAAATATTTCCAACGAATGAATGTGACACAATATTTGTTTATCGTCGGGTTTAAGGAGTAAAATCGGGTATACGAGGAAGACTATAGTATAAGATAATTAATTGAATAGGTAAAAATTAATTCTATTAATCCTCTAGGAAGTTACGAGTAATATACCTTGATACAAAAAGTCTAATTAAGGAATAAATACAAAGTCAATTAATCTAGAAAATCTATTTACAAAAATAACTTACGAAATATAATATCACTTAATATGCCCCGCAAAATTGACGTGCCATCAGCCACACAAATTTTGGAGCGAAGAAGATGAAAACGAGAGCGAGATAGTGGCTTTGTGAGGACATCGGCAAGCTGATCCAAGGTGTTGACATGAGCAAGCGTGAACAAACCTTTGGAGGATAAATCTCGAACAAAATGAAGATCCGTAGCAATATGCTTCATCCGAGAGTGCATAATTGGATGAAGAGCAAGTCGAGTGGCACTTAAGTTATCACAAAGGAGGCGAGGGGAGTAGGCAAAGAGAGACCGAGCTCTTTGAATAAATGAGAAATCCAACATACTTCAAGCAAAGTAGAAGCAAGAGCACGGTATTACGCCTCGGTAGAAGAGCGGGCAACTCCTCTCTGTTTACGAGATCTCCAAGAAATTGGATTCGGACCCGGAAAGACAACATAAGCGAGATGTCGATTTTCCATCGGATAAAGTACCACCAAAATCGAGTCCGAGTAGGCGGTCAAATGAAGAGAAAGCAGGCGGCGGCAAGCAGCCATCTTTGGAAGCGACCCCTTCAAGTACCGAAAGCTTGAGTCGTTTGATCGCCAACCAATCATCAAAGGTCGGAGAAACCATGGGTGAGCTAATCGATTAACAATAAAAGCAATGTCCGGTCGAGTGATAGTGACATATCAGAAACCACCAATCGCACTACGATAGCGAAGGATCAACATCACTGAAATAGATAGAGATGAAGAAGGAGATATGGGTGTCGACACCGGTTTGGAACCATCCATCCGAAAACGCCGGAGCAAATCTACCATATATTTACATTGAGGCAGTAAACCATCACGGCAATGAACAATTTCTACCCCGAGAAAATATGTGAGTGGACCGAGATCCTTTACAAACTTAGATCCAAGGAAGACAACAAGCTTCAAGCAAAAGAGGACTAGAACCGGTGAGAATCATATCGTCTACATAGACAAGGACCAAAAGACAATCGGAACCACGACGGTAAATAAACGAGAGATGTATCCGCCCGAGAGGGGAGAAGCGAAGCGAAAGGAGGGCAGCACTAAGCGTTTGATACCGAGCAAGAGGGGCCTGTCGAAGACCATATAGAGATTTCCAGAAGGCCGACACACATAATCGGGATGAGTACGATCAATAAAACCGGGAGGTTGAACCATAAACACAGGAGTTGAAAGCGATTCATGCGAAGGCATTTGCGATGTCAAGTGCCGTAAGTCCCACTTGTGAAACAGAGCTAAAGTGAGGGCGGTGCGGATAGTAACAGGTTTAATGACAGGCTGAAAGTCTCGATAATCAACACCGGACGTTGATGAAAACCCTTAGCAACTAAGCGGGCCTTGTAACGATCAATTGAGCCATCGGGATGACGTTTGAGCAAAAACCCATTTACAACCAATGACATTCGACCCGGAGGAGGTGGCACAAGATCCCATGTACCATGTTTAGAAAGAAGCGGTGAATTCCTCGGACATAGCTTTGCCACGGGCGTCCTTAAGAGCTTGAGTAACACGGGGACGGTGCAACCTCGGTATCAATGGGATGTTTAGTGGCATTAAAAACCCGTGGCTTGAAAATATTATTTTGGCTGCGGGTAACCATACCATGAGTACGAGAGGGAGGCACGGAGTGCGAGACAGGTGGAGATGGTGTAGGAACAACCGGAGTAGGGACAATAGGCGAATTTGGGATTGGCGGGCAACGATATCAAGGATATCCAATTGGATCGAAGAAGGCTGGACACTCGACCTAGGAGAAGGCCGGAGATCCGCAAAGGCACGTTAGTAAACCGAACATGTCGGGATGTATAAACCCGACCGGTTGACAAATCCAGGCACCGGTAAGCACTGCGAGAAGTGGAATATCCAACAAACACACAAGGACGAGAAAATGGCTCTAATTTAGAGGTGGCATAAGGACGAAGCCGGGGATAACAGATACACCCAAAAGTCCATGATTTGTGATAGTCGAGTTTCTTGTGAAATAGTGACTCATAAGGCGACATATGTTGAAGAACAGGGGTAGGAAGGCGATTAATAAGATAAACACCCGTCTGAAAGGCATAAGACCAAAACTCGGTGGATAAACGAGAATAATGTAATAAGGCCTTCCCGGTTTCAACTACATGTCTATGTCGTCGTTCTACCAAGCCGTTTTGCTCCGGTGTATGAGGGCCGTAGTTAACCGGTGAATACCAAGTTTATCAAAAACGAGCGAATAGCAAGAAATTCACCACCGTTATCACTATAAAAATTTTTTATCTTAAAACCAAACCTGTCGTTCAACAACGGGACAAAATTTCTCAAAAGCAGACTTGACTTGAGACTTGCAAATTAACGGAAAAATCCACATGTACCGCGTATATGAGTCCACAAGCAACAAAATAACGAAAACCATAAGCAGTTTAACAGTAGGTCCCCAAACATCACCATAAACAAATTATAATGGACATGTAGCAATTAAAGATGTATCACCAAAAGGCGGTTTATGAGTCTTACAGAAAAACACGAGTCACAAGAAAAATCGACACACCGGACTTATTCAACGAGGCGGTTTATAACGTGAAATAATAAAAATCTTGATTATTTGAGAAGGATGACCCAAGCGAGCATGCCAAGTATGACCATCGATGCGCAACCCAAGAGTAGCAAAATGCACGACTTCAAAATATACGCGGGAGGACGTAAGTGGTAAACCCCATTACCTGCATTTCCGTGGCTAGATGTGCCCCGTAACTCGATCCTTCACAACAAAATAATAGGGAAAAAAATTCCACCGAAACATTATTTGGTAGTAAATTGATGAACCGATAACAAATTCTGGGTAGCCTTTGGAACACACAAAACATTATCCAACCGGAAAGTTCGCTTAGGAAAAGCAACAAAAGAATTACCGGTGTGAGATATTGGCATCGATGAACCATCGGGAAGATGCACCTCTTCATTCCATCATATTGAGAGTGTAAAGAAAGATTCCCAAGGTTGGACGTTAAGTTATGGGAGGCGCCGAGAATCCATCATCCATGCATTCGGCGGAGTGCAGCGGGTGGAGACCGAGTAAAATTAGCCACGGGAGGAAGGCGTCGGCAAGTCAATGCACTATGACCTTTATATTGACAAATCGACACACAACCACTTCATCGAATTAAAATTAGAAGGAGAATTGCCTTTATACCTGCCACCACCCGAAGGCTGTGATTTTCCCTTGTTCGAGCGCGACCCGATTTGGGACCCACCGACTGCCCACCGGTGGAGCGCGAAGATGAGCGCTGCTGGGCACTATTCGCAGACACGACAAGGTTGGAATCAGCCTGGTCAAGGCGTTCCAAAAATTTCTCATGCGCAACCAACATGTCGAGCAAATTAACAAATGGGATGGATTGAGGTTGAGCACGGATTGAAGCAATAATGTCTTTGTACACAGGGCCAAGTCCATTAATCACACAAATTGTGAAATCATCATCGGCACATTGGTTGATCAATAAGGGCAAGTTCATCGGATTTAGCCTTCAACGTATGAAGGAAATCGGTGATAGAGGAGTCCCAAAGTTGTGCCGAGCCAAGTTCCGATTTAAGAGTCATGACACGAGGAACGGAGCGGCTAGCGAAAATGGCGTGCGGCGCCGACCATGCGGTGCGGGAGTCGGGCGCTGTTGGCGCAAACGGAGAGACTTCCTCCGATAATGATCCCATCAACAAAGCGAGGATCAACTAGTCTTGCTTGAACCCGGTGGCGGAAGGCGGCCCGATCCTCGTGGCGGTGCGGGCGCGGCACCGGTGGCGTAGTCCTGCAAATCCAACCCATTAAGAATCGCAAGTATATGCGACCTCCATTGGGCAAAGTTGGTGCGGGTGAGCTTGTTTATATGTTGGATGGAGTTTGGTATGGTGATGATGGGAGGAAGAAGCGGTGGCGGTTTGAGCGGCCGAGGTTGTCTCTTGAGTCACCGGTGGTTGCGAGGTCATGGCGCCGGAAAACGTGAATGGAGAGAAAGCAGCGGAGTGGAGGCGTGAAAAGTGGATCTAAAGGAATGATACCATATAAGATAATTAATTGAATAGGTAAAAATTAATTCTATTAATCCTCTAGGAAGTTACGGTAATATACTTGATACAAAAAGTCTAATTAAGGAATAAATACAAAGTCAATTAATCTAGAAAATCTATTTACAAAAATAACTTACGAAATATAATATCACTTAATATATAGGTCCTACCATGGAACTGCGGGTTTGGAGATGAATCTTGTATCTCATCCAAGTGTGGGTTCCCATACTCATGTTGAATCCACAAATTGTATAAATCGTCACTATGATAAACGAGATATGTACAAAATAAGAGTCTCATCATTTAGTTTACCCAAGGTCACCCAAAAACTAAATTTGGGTTGTAACCCAAACCATACAAAGTGGTGCAATTAAAGCCTATTGGTGGCCATGTAATTGTTGGAAGAGGAATGGTGATTGATTCACTGTGATTGGATTCTTGAGAAAGCAGGTTCTCTTCCGTGCCTACGAGAGCACCAGACCGTTGATTGTGACAAGGTGAATGGGTACAAGATCATTGGTGTAGAGAACCCTCCGATAGCGGTCTTGGGGTTACAAACGATGTCGAGATGAAAGGAAATGGAGCGAATACCACTAACAACTTGAGTCATAAAATGTAGTCGGTTTTGGGCTTTAGAAATCTTTAGTAGTTGGCTTGAAAAACACTTACTCCCAATCAACACATTATATTTAGAGTTTACATATTTCATAACACCAAGTGTTTTCGCGGGAAAGCTTGACAAGATTTCCATGTTGATCTCGGATGGAAACGCTTCAAGAGAAGAAGAAGAAGTGTGCTTCTTCGCATTCACAATTTTTTATGTGTTAGAATTTTTTTAACGGTGACAATTTCTCTTTTATGAGTTTGCGGATGTTGTAGACTTTGTGGATATACTATAATAAGATTAATAGGACTGAAAAATGGTCTCTGTTTTCATATTTTCAAGAAGGTTGTGAAGGACGTGTCTAATCACTTTGAAGATGAAGAGACACGACACTTAGTGTTTCCTCTAAGTGAAACCGTTTGTTGGCAACAATGGATTAATTTTAAAAATAATTTACATACTTTTTTGTGCTATGTCGGCAATTGTATTTTCTATATAAATGTAGATGACCACACCTCGCCCAACGAATATGTTGCTTGCGAATACAATCTACATATGTTGGTCGTTTGAAATTTGCTTTAATTAGGGGTGTCCCCTTCTTCTTTCTGCAAAAATCTGCTTCAATTTATTCTCTACGTAATCCACTGATTATGAATAAAAGTAATACTTTAAATATTAAAAGAATTACTTTCACTAAGAGAAAAATAGAACAAAAGAATTATTACCACAATCGGTGATCTTGTTAGGTGAACATCCACAGAGTGCTAGAACTTCGTTGACGCATTAAGTTATAAAACCTCCATTCATAAGTTTTAACATTCGGTTTAGTAGAGTCCAATGATCTCCGAGTTTCTATCTCTCCCTTCGGCACCTCTTGTGTTCAATGGAAACATCAAAACATCCTTATCAATGCACTTTTCTAGGTGTTCGTCTATGGATTTTCTTAGCATACTCTTGGGTTCTCGATTGTTCGTCTTTATTAATTTCTAAATATGTTAGAGATACTCAATGTACATTAAAAATCATTCCATAGAATATCTACCTTAAAAAATATAAAAAATTACACAAGTTATTATTTTACCCGTAGCAAGACGTGAACACTATTGTATACTAACCACTGCAGAGTTAATATGTTTTTAACATTAATTCTCCCCATGCATCTATCACCTGTAATTAATCAAATACATTAAAATTTTAAGCATATTATAGTAAAAAACTATAAATTCGTATAGTATGATAACAACATCTTAATTGAATGAATAATAATACAACATATCGAGTCCGATATGTGATCATGATTAAGAATACGCATAATATCTCCTGCTTTAACTTGGACATTGGGCCATCACTAGCAAATACAATACGATTGTTAAATAAAATATAAAATATAATTTTATTAAAAGATAAAAAAATAAGGCAGATGAGGTAAAACACAAAAAAAAAAAAAAAAAAAACATGTTTATTTTATATCTAAACCGATATATTTTTAAATCATTTTTTTCACCTCTCTTATTTATCAATCCACCATCTATCGGCATTTGTCGTATTCTCCCACATATTACTGCTACATGAATACCCTTCATCATGAAAATTCGGACCACCCACAACCCGCTTAATTTTAAGTTAAGTAAAACATGTTCATTATCTTCACAGGTAATCCTCATGAATATGGATCAATTCGATTGTTCCAGGTTGTGGAATAATTTCCACTACTTTACAAGAATTTCGTCTTGTTCTTTCTTTCACACGCTTTGTCAACATGCTTGGAGACACCACTTGTGCGGCTCTGCGGGTTCTTACTCTTCTTTGGTGAGCAATCTTGTATTTCATCCCCTTTTTTAGATGATATGACTAATGGATCAACAACATCAACAATAGGCAAACAATCACCATCATCATCAATTTTGGCTTGGATGTTTATGGTATAGGATCCAAGTTTCTCGTCAACAGCAAAACATGACCATCATCATTAACCACTCCTTCATTATCAACACTCCCCATTTTTGAAATATGAAGTGCCGCAATAAAGTCCATTGCTTCCCGGTTTTCAAGGTTGTTAAAAATACGAGTAGGAGTAGGTATTTCAAATTTTTTTAAGCTGAAGCTTCAAATAATAAACCTCATCTCTCAACTTATCATTCGGTGTTTTTAAATCTTTTATCCTTACCTCCAACCTTCCCTTTATAGTCCAATTTTCTTTCACAATCCTTTGAATCTCACCAGCATAATATTGCATTATTTTTCAACGACTCTTCTAAGTCTATTTTTCTTGGCTAGAACTTAGTCTTAGTTCCTGCTCCAAAATGTTTTCTTCGGTTCCATTTTTTTCTCTCTTCTTCTTCCTTTTTTCTGAATCTTCAATGTCATGGATCACATTATTCAAAATATTATCCACAACATTATCCCGAGTATCACCCAAACCGAATGAAGGGTACTCTTCGGATAAAAGGCTTGTTGTCTTCGTACTTCATTCAAAACAAATGACACCACATCCTTACAACCAACTTTGATTGATGAGTCAATCTCAATGTCGTTGTCTTCATTTTTTGAATAGTCCTTCGTCAATGCCTCTAATGTCGATGCTACATCAGTTGGATTCAATTTCGATGAAATTCTTAAAATTCCTTCAACAAATTCTCTTTCTTCAACCTCTTTTCCCCTTTTTTTAACCTTTCGCATCCAACCGCCTCATAAAACTCTTCTTTATCATTGAATCTTTCATCACAATATAGTTGTATCTTTTTAAAATAATCTATCTCTCAAGAGTTTGGTTTCAAAATGTTATTCGAACTCCGATAAAAAAAAAGTATATAAAAATAATTAATAATATCAAACAGACATATAAACTAGCGTTGTCTACAATCTTACACAATTTGTTGTCAATTTACTGATCTTGATCCCTTCAAGCATTTGGACAACAGTTTTAGATCCCAATTAAGGAATCTAGAAAAGTTATTTCCTTCTCTGTCGTATCAAATTTGTATGTTCGAAAAGGAAAGACTAATATAAAAATTAAATGAAAGAAATAACTTGGAATAATTACTACTAGATACAATATATGAGCCAAAATTACTATTAGATACTACACTTTAAATAAATTACTACGAACCACAATTCATACAAAAATACCCTTTCCCATATTTAATTATCAAAATCCTAATTTCTCTCACTTTTTCCCCACTTTTCTCCCACTCTCGGCCGCTCTCTCTCTCTCTCTCTCTCTCTCTCTCTCTCTCTCTCTCTCTCTCTCTCTCTCTCTCTCTCTCTCTCATCTCTCAAATCCCACCGTTGTGAGAAGAAGGACTACGGGGAGGAGACCATCCACGGGACGCTGATGGTTGCGGCGCGACGGCGGCGGTGAGGTGACAACCTAATGGACCCAAGCTATGACGACGCGCGACGGAGGTATCACGCATCGATCTGCATCGAAGTCGAGCCCAAAATCCTCCACTTCCTCTCCGCCTGCCCCAACATCCTCTCGACGAAGACGGAGAAGAAGAAGGCGGCGATGCCCTCTCTCTCTCAACCGACGAAGTTGAAGAAGACGAAGGCGGCGACGATGCACCCAGCGATGACGGCGCACCCAGAAAATACGAAGGCGACGACGCCCTCTCTCTCTCTCAATCGATGAAGACGAAGAAGACGAAGGCGGCAATGATGCCGATTGATGGGAAATCGGGTGAAAACCCCAATTTTTGCTTATTGAGCGCTAGTTTAAGTCTTGTCAATTCTTATTTTGAATTTTCTATTCTTGTTTTTAACCGAAATATTAATGAGTGAATGATGTGGCTTTTGGATCGGTTAAAACAATAATGATTGGGGTATTGATGATAATAAATACCCAAGAACAATTAAAAGTAATAATGAGCAATGAATGTAGGAGTAAATGCAAGAAAGCAAGTAAAGAACACAAGGATTGCCGGGAGTGTTAGTCCCACGCTTAAGAGTGGATGTTTTAGATCCGTTTATTGTGCCTTATAGGTCTTATATATACATGGTATTGGTTGCCTTTTGGTCGACAAAAGGTACAAAAAGGTACAAAATGTAATTAATTACGTACATCTCCAATTAATTGGGGTGTACTTGCCCCGCACTGGCAGGCGGTGGCCACTCGCATCCTCGCCACCGTCCTCCGGCAGGGATTCTTTGTCATTTGGGAAATTTCCTTCCTTTTTGGGCAAGGTTGACATTAAATGGGGACTGTCACTTTGTACACTGGTACTATTTTAGGGGTGGCTTGGTCGGCAAGTCTTTCGCCCGCCGAGCTAGCTGGGTAAGCGTTGTCGCCGAGCTCGCCATCTCGTGCCGAGCTTGGCAAGCATCCTCATCGAGCTCGCCATCTTGCACCAAGCTCGGCACTTAGCCTTGCTTGATGTGGCCCGTTCGCCGGATGGCGCGCTCGTCTCGGCTAGGCGAGCAGTTCCCACGGCGGGCCGAGCCGGGGACTGTTCGCTCGGCCGGGCTTGCTTGGCCGAGCCGGCGGACCGAGCTACGGTGGTGCCGAGCTCCTTCGAGCTCGGCCAAGTGAGGTTGGGCCAGCCCACCGATCATTGGGCCTTGGGGCGAATAAATCGTCATACAATAATTACCTCACGATTCGGTCTCGAGAGAGTTCGAGAGGTGAGCTAGTCTCTTGAGGAGTTGTTCGCCCTTGGTGCCGAGCTTCTTCATGCCGAGCACCCTTCGGGGTTCAACTAATGGGAGTTGGACTTGGATTTGGGAAAAATGGCGGTTGGATTGGATAAGGGGTCACTTTATCCCACGTGCCCTGCAAAAGCTACTTTTGCGGGCGCGTGGCGGTTGGAAGGTGATCGCCGCAACCACCACGCGCGGACACGTGGCGTACCCCTGTGGAGCCAATCATCACTTGTCCTCTCGCAATAATAATCGCGTTTTTGCCCCGAATTCGAAAGGTTTTGGGGCTAATTACAAAGAGGCCCTTCCCGCTTCTTATAAATAGTGGTCTTCTTCTCCAAGCCAACCTTTCTAAACCTTCGAATTTCAAAGAGCATAAAGCGATTCTCGAGTTTCTTGAGCCTTGTTTCGATTTCCTTCGGTGTTCGTGCTCATATCCTTCATTTCAATCGGTAAATCCCTTTCATACTTTGCAAAAACTTCTTCTTTTTCATTTTTTCTTTCTTTTCCTCCGATTAAAAATAGTGAGATCTCGGGATCATCTTCACGGGGCTGGTTCACGAGCACCACCACGCAGCAGCCACCGTTCACGGTGGAACATCGATGGGGGTGGCAAACGCCGCCCGGAGGTACGGGCTATCAGACCGGGATAATTTGGGTGGTATATTTGGAAGGGACCCCCAAACATCGCCGGCCCTAGCGGCGGTGGGGTTGCGATGGCGGGTGATGCTCCCTTTGTCGGTCTCGAGGACCTCGGGATCGACATGAGGATCGGTGAGGACTTGGGGATGCCTCCGACCGAAGGCCGGGGTGGAGGAGGCGGCGGATGAGGTGATGGCGGAGCTTCGGTGTTCTAGCAGTGGCGACGAGGAGACCGAGCGAGAGCGAGGCCCGAGCCACGGCCGCCCACGGTTCCACGGCGGCAGAGTTCTTGGACGAGAGCGAACGCGTCCAAGAGGAGGAGAGGGAGGTCGAGAGGGAGAAGGCGGCCGAGAACGAGGCTAAGGGCAGCTGCCTGTGTCACCATTGCCTATGGGACTGGGAGCATTATGTTGACCGGTTGGCGGGGCCGGTACCGACCTTCAATTACGAGCTACTGCGGGAGCATCCCTACGTCTGGCCGTAAAGGACCCGCGGATGTTCCGCAAGGCGGTGAGGTCCGACCGCCGATGAACGTGGAAGCAAGGAGGTGTGTAGTGACCAAGGCCGACTGGACGCCCGGCGGGTGCGATGGCGAGTACCGAGTGACGTACACCTCTTCGCGCCCGCCGAAGATGAAAGGCCCGACCAGCCGCCGAAGGGGATGGTGGCCATTAATTACCACATGATAGAGGCCAGACTTCGGTTCCCACTCCATCCAAACGTTAGCCACCTCCTCGCCGCGTGGAAGGTAGCCCCCATCCAAATTCATCCCAACGAATGGGCCAACCTTTTGACCACTGTTCGTGTGGTTGGGGAAGCTTCGGCTATATAGGATGCCGACCGCCCGAACTCAATTTTATCTTCACCCTGTCCGAGTCGAAGAGAGAGCTATATATTTGAACTCGGCAGGCGGGACGTTCTTCAATGGCATCCCCTCTAAGCTCTGGAATTGGTAACGGAGGTGGTTTTTGTTGTCGGGGCTTGGAGATTGCTCGATGTGAACTTCGAGTCGGACTTGGAGATTCTTGTCACCTTCGGGCCTAAACCCAAAAGTAAAACTTTAAATTTTTGCTCGCTCGCGTGTGACTAATCTAATTCTCCTTTCTTTTTGTAGAATTCTTCGTTCGAAGGAGGAGGAGTTGAATTCCGACTTCCGCCTTGCTCTCGCTAAGCTGCTAATTGTTCCCTTCGCCGATCAAAAGTGCTCGAAGGTGAACTCGGACTAGGCTCGGTGGAAGCTCGCTTCTTCTGCTACCCCCGCCATCTCCGCCGAGACGCCGGTAAGGCTTCTTTTGAGTGTGTTTACCTTTGTTGTGTTTTCCCGATTGGAGACTAACACTCTTGCAACTTATAGGCTTCAACTATCCCCCGCCCGAAAAGCCCACTCGGTAATCATGTCGGCGAGTTCCCAACCTCTTTAGCCGGGCGAAGCTCCTGGGTCAAAAAGGCGAGCAAGCCCGTGGGAAGAACAAGTCGGCCGACGAGGTGGCCGCGGAGCAAGTGCCGATGGGTGTTCCCGTGGCTCCGCCTGCCCTTGAGCCTGTGGTGGCCGAGCCCACCGGGAAGTCGCGGCTCCGAGCAGAGCCGAGGACCGGTGGCCGCCCGAGTCCCAGGAAACCTGAAGAGAGAGGGATTCCTCGGTGGAGGTGATCGAGGTCGAGTCCGACCACCACCGCGGCAAGAAGGCTCGAGTGGAAGAGAGCACCCCGTCTCCGTAGCGCTCGGGCTCGGCGCCGAGATCGAGCCGGACATGGGATCCGGATGACCAATCCTATCTGGGACACGACCACTGCCCTCTACAAGAAGTAAGTGTTGTACTTCTCAATTTTTCTTTGCCTCGCATTTCTCTAGGGTTACTAATAGTTCCTTCTCCAGATTTCTCGCGGTGGTTACCGTCGCCCCGCCGGTGGTCGACTTCCCGACCTCCCCGAGGGACCCGACTCCCGAGGAGCTCCTGACTATGTCGTCCGGCTATAGAGAATATCCCGCCGGCAATGACGGTCGGGGTGGATCGAGACTCCTCCAGGAACCTAGAGAGTGCCAACTGCTCGCCTGTGCCTTGGGCTTCCAGAGATCCGTCGTGGCCGAGCAAGGCATGGAGGGCCGGGACTGGGAGATAGCGAGGAACCGGGAGGTCCACGAGGAGCGGGGACCGGGCGGTGAAGGAAGGGGAGAAGGCACGGGCTGATGCCGAGGCGGCGCGGGCGGCCTCTAAGGAGCGAGAGGTCGAAGTGGCCCGTCTGAAGGTGGAGGTCACCCGCCAGCCGAGGCCGAGATGGAGGTGGCCGCCATCCGGGAGCGGCTTGAGGCCAAGAAAGCCGCCGTGGAAAAGTCGGCAGCCGAGAAACCGAAGGCCGAGCGGACCCTAGCCGCCCAGTTGAGAAAGAGCAGACCAAGGCCGCGAAGAGGCCGCTCGGCCGACCGGTGAGAAGGCTGGGCTTGAGGAGTGGTTGGCCAAGACCGAGCACCTCTTGGGCTGCGGCTTACGCAACTTTTGAGGCCATTGTTCTCCCCCGACCCAGACCCGGCCGTGATGGGGGAGTTCACGTATTACATGGCCTCCACCGCTTTGATCCGCACGGCGAATAGAGCCGGGAGCCGACGGGGAGCCTGGAGATGTACTTCAAGGAATATGCTCTCGCCCACCCTCTCCATGAAGAGCTCACTTTAGAAATCAAGGATCCAAGAGGGATCATGGGGTGGACCTCTCCCGGTACCCCGAACCGGACTAGCCGGCCTATCCCGGGAGGACACGGGGCCGAGGCGGCTAGGCCCGGAGGCGGTGAGGATGCGGGGCCGAGGCGGCCGAGGCCGGGAGCGGCGAAGGAGTCGGGGCTTAGATGGCCGATGCCTAGATGGGCCTTGTTTCTCTCTTTTCGTTTGTACGCCCTTAGGGCTTTTGTAATTGGCCTTAGTGCCTCTGTTGTACTTGGCCGGAGAGCCATGTTTTGTAATCGGCCGCCGTGCTTTAACCTATTAATGAAACTTTCCTTTTGCAAACCGTCTTGCACTTGTTATTTCTTCTCTTCGCTCTATTTCTTTCCATACTTAGAAAATTTTTGTGAAATTTCCCAAATATGACAAATTGAGGTGCCCTGTCCGGCCTCGGTCTTACTTGGTCGAAGGGCGTGCTTACCCCATACCTTTTCTTTCGGTTTCGGTATGGGCGAGCCCGGACTTCGGCCGAGTAAGGATTGGTCTTGCATGAATACAGTTCTCAACACTTAGCATTTTTAACAAATTTTGCAAGCATTTCAAACCATTTATGGTTGGTTTGTCGGAACCTCGGCCTTATTTGTTTAAGAGGTCGAGCTTGGCCGATGCCTTTCTCATCTAGTTTCGGCCTGGCGGGCTCGGTCTTTAGGGCAAGTAAGGGTCTACTTAGGGAGCTCGGCTCGCCCAAGTGTGTCATGGAGGGTAGACGGCCCGTCGGATCCTTCGTCGCCTGCACTGGCCTCCTCGCACCGCGAATTTGGTCTGGGTGAGCCGATGAAGGTGCTCGCTAAACGGAGTCTAGGCCACCGATCCGTCCGCTAGGATGGTTTGAAGTGGCAGCTCGCCGTGAGCTTAGCTCGCTGGAGACTTGATCTCCGGGAAAATCCAGTGCACTTGAGACGGCTTATTTAGGTGCATCCGGTGGCGTGCTCTGCGCTCTGGGTTGATCACTAAGACCGAACCACACCACGACTTTTGTCCTAACTCCGAAGAGGTGGCGGACCTCACTAGCCAGAAAGCTAGGAGACCTCGGCCGGAGGCTAAGCTCGTCACGAGGAATTTTAGGGTACATTGACTAGCAGAGCCGGGTGACCTCGGACGGTAACAGACATGTCACGAGGGGTTTAGTAGGAGCCTCCCGGTTTATGGAATGGGCGGACCTCGCCCGGAGGCCGGGCTCACCGCGAGGAGTTTCTTAGGGGTTGGACCCTTCCTCGGCGGATACTTTGACCTGCGCGAGTATTGGAGGGACCCGCTCTTGGCCGCTCGGCCTCGAGCGAGCCCGCAAGGATACCTCTTGCGAGGATTTAGAGCACAAAGAAATAAATTTCTGAAAATTTTATTCATTTACAAAGAGTTTCCACGAAGGGTTTACAAGATTTACATAATTCATAAAATTTTCTAGACATAGTTGAAAATTTTTCTAAGTTACAAGAAAAATTTAACCGACGAGTGCTCACCGATAGTACTTCTTGAGGTGGCATGCGTTCCAAGGGTATTGGTCCGAAGTGCCATCTAGGTGTTCGAGCTCGTACGCTCCATTGGGTAGCCATTTGGACACCCCGAACGGTCCCTCCTAGTTCGGGCCAAATACACCTTGGCCGGGGCCGTGGATCTTTTTAAGGACGAGGTCGCCGATAGAGAATTATCTGAGTTTGACCTTGGAATTGTAATATTTTTCCGACCATTGTTTGTAGGCCGCATTTTTGTGAATTGAGTCGAGTCGGCGCTCTTCGAGCATGTTGAGGTCGAGTCTCCTTGCTCGATCATTGTCCTCACCGAGTTCCTGCGATGTGCGGTAGCTCGGCACGGCGACCTCCTCGGCCGGGATGACGGCCTCGGTGCCGAAGGCAAGGGCGAAGGGAGTCTTGCCTATGGAATTTCTCGGTGGTCGCCCTATATGCCCATAGGACGTCCGGTAGGCTGGCCGCCCACTTTCCTTTCCTCTCCTCGAGTTTGGTCTTGAGAGTATGCTTGATTATCTTGTTGACCGCCTCCACTTGACCACTTGTTTGAGGGTGAGTACGGGGTGGAGAATAGCCTCTTAATCTTCCACCTTTCGCGAGAACTCCATGATTTCGAGTCCATCGAATCAAGCTGTTTCCCATTATCCGAGACTATGGCACAGGGTAGGCTAAATCTGCAGATAATGATCTCCATAAGAATCGATGATTGCCTACTGATCTATTTTGTTCGTGAGGCTCGGCCTCCGCCCACTTGTAAAATAGTCGACGACGATCACTGCAAACTTACATGACCCAGGCGCCACCGGCGAGGTCCGATCAAGTCGATCCTCCACAGGCGACCGGCCAGGGGTCAAGATAGACTTCAAGTGCTCCGGGAGAGCTTAATGTTGGGTTCCATGACTTGGCACTTGTGGTGTGATTTGGCGTAAGCAATGACATCCCACCGGAGGGTGGGCCAATAATAGCCTGGGATCTCATTGTTTTATAAACAAGCGCTTGCCCCCCAAAGATGATTTCCACAGACTGGCCGTGGATGTCGCCTAGAACTTTCTGCCGTCCTCGGGAGTGATGCATTTGAGTAGGGGTAGAAAGAAACTTTGTTTATAGAGCGCATCCTCAATTAGAGTGTACCTTGCTGCTCGCAGCTTCAAGCGGCTTGGACTCGATCATCCGGGAGTGCGCCCGTTTTGAGGTAGAGGATGATGGGCGTCATCCAGGCTCGCCTCCTCGGCCTAGACGGTGGCCACCGCTCTGCCACCGATGGCCGAGGCTGGCGAGCCGTGAGGACGATGTTGGACATGTCCACCGCCCCCTCCGAGGTGGCAAGCTTGGAAAGGGCATCCGCCCGGGATTTTTGTTCCCTTGGGATTTACTCGATGTAGACTTGTTGAAGCTTTTTGCACATAGAGGCGACGAGCTCCCGATACTTGATCATTTGCTCCCCAGAGCTTCATATTCTCCCTTGACCTGATTGACCACCAGCGGGAGTCCATAAAAATATGGAGTCATCGAACGCCCACCGCGGCGGCGAGCTCCGATCGCCGACTCGAGCCTCGTACTCGGCCTCGTTGTTGGTGGTCGAGAACTTGAATCGGCGGCGTTCGTGAAGCACTTTGCCCTCCTGGTTCGACCAAGACGAGTCCAACTCCGGCACATGATTGGGTTGATGAGCCATCAACGTACAACTTCCATGACGGGATGGTTAGGGTCGAGTGGGAAAGTGAGCTCGGCGATGAAGTCGGCGAGCACTGTCCCTTGATCATCGTCCTCGGTAGCGTAAGTTATGCCATATTGGGCGATCTCGAGTGACCATTTCGTAAGGCGGCCCGGTGTCCGGCCTGTGCGGGATTTGCCGGAGTGGTAGGGTCGTGAGGACCTCGACTTGATGATCAAAGAAGTAGGCCCTCGGTTTCCTAACACTCATAATGAGGGCATATGCCGGCTTTTCCAATGGGGTGTACCCGAGCTCGGCATCATGGAGGACTTGGCGAGAAGAAGTAGATTGGCGAGACAGTCCTGTCCATCCGCCACCGATGAGCACGGCGCTTAGGCGTACTCGGATCTTGCCAGTACAGGAACAACTTCTCGCCCGATGCGGCTTGGCGAGAATGTTGGGGTTGGCGAGGTACTCCTTTAGTTTAAGGAAAGCATCTTGGCTTTCTTTGTTCCACGAGAATTTTTGTTTCTTGATGGTAGCAAAGAAAGGCTTACTTTTGTCGCCTAGGCGTGAGATGAATCTGTTCAAGGCCGCCGGACACCCGGTGAGCCTCTGGACTCGCTTGAAATTGCGAGGTTCCTCCATGTTGAGGATGGCCTTGATTTGGGCGGGGTTAGCTTTATTTCCCCTTTGGCTCACAATGTGGCCGAGGAACTTGCGGAGCCAACCCCGAAGCTGCACTTCTTCGGATTGAGATTCATATTGTACTCTCGGAGGATCGCGAAGGTCTCGCCTAGGTCTCTTAGGTGATCCTACTTTTTCACACTCTTGGCGGACGATGTCGTCTATGTAGACCTCCATTGTTTTCCCAATTTGCTCGGCGAACATATTGTTTACTAGCCTTTGATAGGTCGCCCCGTAATTTTCAACCCGAAGGGCATCCTAAGCCAGAGTAAACGTTCTTCTCGGTGAGGAAAGAGGTGTGTTTGATATCCTCCGCGGCCATCGGGATTTGGTGATAGCCAGCAAATGCGTCTATAAAGGACATCATCTCGTGGCCTGGCAAAGGTCCGGCCCACTAGATGATCGATGTGATGCATTGGGAAATGGTCTTTTGGGCATGCCGCATTCAGATCCGTGAAGTCTATACATAGCCTCCGAGATCCGTTGGACTTTTGACAGCGAGCACGGCGTTCGCCACCCATTGGGTCTGTCCTCGGCCTGCTCGATTAACTTGTTGTCGAAAGCAGTTTCTTTACTTCTTGGCCAGAGCGACATACTTCTCTGGGCCGAATTTTTACCTTTTGCGAGACAAGGCTTGCGAGTAGGGTCGATCTTGAGGTGATGGCGGACATGTTTTGGGTCTATGCCTACCATATCCTGATGCGACCAGGCGAAGACATCCACATTGCTTTTGAGGAAGTCTATGATATCCCCCGCATTTCGGCGGGAATTTTTGAGCCGATGGAAACTTCGAGCTCGGGCGAGCAGAATCCACTGGAATGCGCTCTAGTTCTTCGACTAGAGTTGTGCGCTTTAGCCGCTAACCATTGGGATCTTAGAGATTCCCCCGGGGTCAATGTCTAGTGGCATTGGCTCGAAGCCGAGGCGGGGCTCTAGGTCTTGCTCGCCCGCCGGCCGAGCTCCATAGGAGTCGGGGCCGAGTGAGTGGGCTCGTCTAGGCTGCTCGGCTTGAGTTGAGTTGGAGAGCAATCCATCGGAGTTACCTCGCCCATGGTGGTGCCGAGCTCGCCCGGAGGTATATGTTCTTGGGGAGCTCGGCGCTTTGTTGTTCGGGTAATAGTAAAGATAAAAGAAAAATCTAAACTAAGTGTAGAAATTAAATCTGGACACGAGTAGTTCAAACACTTCTTTGACATTTTCTCGGTCACCTTTTATGGTGCCAACCTCCTCTTCGACAGTAGGGAACTTAACACAAAAAAAGTAAGAAGAGGCAACTACCTTAAAAGTTTCGAGAAAGGCGACCAAAAAGCCGTTATACATGTTCGGCGGTCAACGATTACAAATTCAACAGGCCTAGTGATTCTAACCCTATCATTTACAAAGTCGACTAGCTCGACAGACGGCTTGATCTTTCCATAGGCGAAACCACGGTGTCGCCGGCCGCGGAGCCGGAGGTCGTAGGGCTTGATATACTTGGCGAGGTTGCCCATCTGGTCCAAGGAGGACTTGAAGATGATGTTGTAGAAGCTGCCGTTGTCGACCAAGACTCGGTCAACAGTCATTCCCAGGATATTGGCCGAGATGACCTGGAAGCATCGTTCTTGGGGCATAGGACCCCCTCGCGGTCGGCATTGGAAAAGGAGATCACCGCGGTCTTGGAGATGGTAGGCTCGCGGCTTGGCGACGGTGAATGTGGTCAATGGCCCTCGGCTCGGCCTTCCTCTTCTGTTTGGTAGTCAAGACTTCAACCAGCCGCCGAGGCTACCCCGCTTTGATCATGTTGATTCGTCCGCCGAGGCGAGCAGTGGGGGAAGTCGTTGCGGGATGACTCCATTTCACCGCAACCTCGATAGCCTGTGACCCTCTCCAGGGAGACCACCCTCTGCCTTCTAGGAGCTCACTCCTTAGTGTCCGGCCGAGGAGGCCGCTGACGAACTTGTTGAGCATTTCATCTTCAAACAACCTCCGTAGCCGCCTTGGCGAGTCCCGACCTGGCTGGTGTTGTGCCCGGGAGAGTCGTGGATAGGCGCAGAATTTGCCGGAGCCCGCCTGGCGGGGTCCACCCTGATGGGTTTGGGCTTCGGGATCAGCCCGGTATCTTTGGATTGCATTAAAAACAAAGGCCGGGAGTATCTCCGAGCTTCTCCACGACACAGACAGTTGTGCGGGGCGGGGGTCCTTGATGCTCTTGAAGGTTCCCCAGGCGCCCTTCTGCTGGCCCTTTTCCGGTTGGAGCCGTGCTCGGTGTACGAGGGTGCCTTGGCCGTGGCCTTGTCCGCCTTCTCCTCCCTCTTCCTTCGCCTCGCCCGGCCTTTGGGCGAGCATTTTCTCGCGAGTGATGAGCTCGCCCGCCCGCCGATGGAACTCGGCGTAGGAAGTGGGGTAGTTCTTGGTCATGTGCCGGAACATGTGGGACTCCGGTCTTAGGCGGCCCGAGGGCTCCATGCGGTTGGAGCTCGTCTCCAACCGGTTCCCGTGAGGAGAACCTCGTCCGAGGCGATCGAGGTAGGCCTCGTCACTTTCATCATTCCTGCTTGATTCCCATCGGTCTTTGCCGATTCTCGGCTCTGGGAATCTTGGAGGCGAAGTAGGTGGTGAATTTTTCACCCGGCTCGTCAAACGTGCGGATCGAGCGGGAGGAAGATACACATACCACTTATGGGCAAGCTCGTCCAAGGTAAGTGGGAGCGACGACACTTGGTTGCGTCGGAGGCCCCCTCCCAACCATGTAAATATTGTATTTCTTGAGGTGGGTCTCCGGGTCGATCTTCCCCTCATAAATAGGCATCTCGAGGGGGAAGGATTTTGGGTTGAACGGCGCATGTTCAACCACCATAGAAAGTGGCTCGCTCGCCACACTTCACTTTGGCTGCCCATCGCGGCCCCAAAGCGGGATTCCATCTCGTCGATTTTCTTCTACATGGCGACGAGAAGGGCATCGCGAGAGTCGCTACCTGAGTGCAGATCTGCTCAGAGTCAGTAATCCTGGAGTGGAATTGGAGTAAACTCCCAGCTGACCACGGTGGGAGTCACCTCCCCACGGGGCATTCATCCCCATGAACGTGCATGGGCTCCATGCTATCGATTGCAGCCATGGGGTTTTCCCCCATAGGAATGGTGTTTCCAGCTTTCGTCATCTTCCAAAAGGAACGGATCCTCTTTGGAAGGGATGGTTTACTGATGTGAAGAACAAAGGATGCTCTTAGAAGGATTTTGACTTGAAGAACAATGAGTGTTCTTCAAGGTTTTTCCGTAAATAGCAATGAAACAGTGAGAGTGAGATATCAACCCCACACACCCTCCTTCTAGCGCCAATTGTTGTTAACCAAAATATTAATGAGTGAATGATGTGGCTTTTGGATCGGTTAAAATAATAATGATTGGGGTATTGATGATAATAAATACCCAAGAACAATCAAAAGTAATAATGAGCAATGAATGTAGGAGTAAATGCAAGAAAACAAGTAAAGAACACAAGGATTGCTGGGAGTGTTAGTCCCGGGCTTAAGAGTGGATGTTTGATTCGTTTATTGTGTCTTATAGGTCTTATTTATACATGGTATTAGTTGCCTTTTAGGCGGACAAAGGTACAAAAAGGTACAAAATGTAATTAATTCCGTACATCCCCAATTAATAGGGATGTACTCGCCCCGCACCTGGGCAGTGGCTGGCCACTCGCGCCCCGCCACCGTCCTCTAGCAAGGGATTCTTTGTCGGCTGGGAAATTTTCTTCTTTTTGGGCAAGGTTGACATTAAATGGGGACTGTCACTATGTACTGGTACTATTTCGTGGGTGGCTTGGTCGGCAAGTCTTTCGCCCACCGAGCTACGGGTAAGTGCTATCGCCGAGCTCGCCATCTTGCGCCGAGCTCGGCACTTTGCCTTGCTTAATGTGGGCTGCTCGCCGGATGGGCGCGCTCGCCTCGGCTAGGCGGCGGGTCCCCGACGGGCCGAGCCCGGGGACTGTTCACTCGGCCGGGCTTGCTTGCCGAGCCGGCGGACCGAGCTACGGTGGTGCGAGCTCCTTCGAGCTCGGCCAAGTGAGTTGGGCCGGCCCACCGATCATTGGGCCTTGGGGCGAATAAATTGTCATACAACAATTCGTTGTTTGATTTCTTATTCTTTGTGTTTTTCCTACCGGAAGTTGTTGTTTCTTACGCACATGTGCAATGTGCAATTTTTCTTCTCGCACATGTGCGGCAACATTTGGTAAATCTATTTCTTCTCCTTGGTTAGTTGATATCTTAATGTCGATTGTAATGTAAATTTATTTTGTATTATGTTTGTTAAGCCGCAAAAACATAATGGGATGAAGAATGAGACTAATAGTTGGTTGATGTGTTTGGGTGAATCATATTCAAACGTGATGAAAATAATTGGAAAAAGAAAGCTGAAAATGACAGAAATGAAAGAAAAGAGAATGTAAAATTTGTGAACCGGGATTGACAGACGAGAATGGATGGAAAGTAAAATTTGGGTACCCATAGGACGTCAAATCAATAGCAAGAAACTGTATAAGCTGAAAAATTGAAATAAGTGGGAAGGAAGGGTAGTTTTGGGAGTTTGACCTATAATATTGTATCTAAAAGTAATTACCTTTTACATTGTGTTGGGTAGTAAGCCACCCAAATAACTTTATTGAAAACCAAAAAATTTATTGAAATAATAAGAACATGTATTCATACTTGGTAGTAAGATTGCACATGCCTATTCTCATATTCTTTGTACTCTTTATCCGTGATATTAAAGTATCTACAACAAACCCACATCAATCGTACTCTCCTATGTGTGGAAGTTATTACTTCCAAAACTTCTCATTACTTCAACTATGCACGATTGTAATGACAAAAAAAAATATTATTTAAAATTTCAATCAGTAACTATATCAAACACCTTTTGTACGGCTAAAATAAATTGTTCAATCATATTTTTGAAAGCGTACAACATATCTAATTTAATTAATACTAGTAGTTTTTTTCAAAAAAAAAAAAGATTTATACTAGTCATTAATAATGTTCACTAATATTAAATAAGAGTATAATAGGATTGTTTGAGTAAATTTATATGCAAAAATAATTATACTTGTCATTGTGCAAATAGAAAGTGAACTATTTGTTTGGAACAAGTCGAGTAATTAAAATTGCTGACAATGAGAAAAATACACACGTTTATGAATTTTTTTCTACCCATGTGTATAAAAAAATATTTTCTACTCACTATCTAATATTGTCTCAATAATACTTTTTTTTTGTGGTACCCACAACCCTAAATTCTCAGCAGCCCCCTACCCGCCGCCCACCCTTCGGAAAAATTTGAAAAAAAAAAAAACTAACAAAGCATATATTCTCCCTAATTAGAGCTAATCGTCCACACCCTAATACTCTCATTTAAATTCCCTCAAGAACCGCCCAATCATCCCACCTAATTATTTACTCTCATTTAATTCACCCACCCCTTATACCTTTCACTTCCCCACAAAAATTACTCCCTCTCACTTTAATCTCTCTTTCTCTCTCCCCCACCGGTTCTCTCTCTCCCTCTCCCCACCGGTTGTTTGTCCTCTTCCACCGGCGGTTTTAAACGGTAATTTTTTCTTAAAAATAAGTCATCAAATTGAAAAGGAATATAGTTTCCGGATGTAGATGAAGCTCCCATTGACATATGAATTTCGGTAAGTTTTTGATGAATAATTTTTAATTTTTTTAGGATTTATTACTATAAGATACACATTTTACTACTTTATTAGCTTGGGATACAACCCAAAAAAAGAATACTATCCACTACAATCAGCCTACCATCAAATACCCACTTTACCCTCAAATTAGGTTAAAATCCTATTCCCTTCCTCTCGCCACTCTTGCCGTCTCTCACACTCTCTCTCTCTCTCTCTCTCTCTCTCATCTTTTCCGAGTTGAGCCGATGAAATTCGGCGGCGGCGAACACGGAATTCAGGTGGTCGAGAGTCCATAACCACAACACCTAACGGCGAAAGTCCGCGACGGCGACGGCTCCGCACTCCAGCGACGGCCCCTCTGTTCACTCTCGGTCGTCGCCCTCTACTTTCACTCTCGGCCGCCCACCACCGCGACTCACCGCACGATCTGCCATAGATCGACCACCGAAGGAGGCGACGGCGACCGCCGAACCCACCGCGACCACGTGACAAGATCGACGGCCACATATCTATTATAGATCGACCACCGAACTTGATCTAATAGATCGACCACCGAACCAGGCGGCGGGTCACCGAACCAGCGGCGACCACCAAACCAGCGATGGTGACACCGCGACCACCGCTCCACAACCGCAGATGCCCCACCCGAGCACCCTTCCGGCCAGCAACCGAGGCGACGGAAACCCTAAATTTTAAATCTACCACCATTTTCGAGATCCGCCTTTCACGAACACGAGATCTAAAGAGTAAGCCTTTATTGTTCTTCTATTTTCTATTTTTACTATTCGATGGCTTTGATTTTTGTGTTTCTTAGTTTTTTTATCTCGTGTTCGATTTCACCAACATAGGTGAAAAAAGAAGATGCTATTCGATGGCTTCTTTTTTATTTGTGTTTCTTATTTTTACTATTTGATGGCTTCTTTTTTATCTCGTGTTCGATTTTTTTATACGTGTAAGCCTTCACCGGTCTACTCCTCCTCTGCTAAGCCGTATCAATAAGGCAACCATCATGTCTTGTTATTTGTTTGTTTTGAATGATTGTCACTTTCTTTCTTTTAAGCAAACTTATATATCTGTTTATTTTTATCATCTTTATTTGTTGAACGTTCCTTAAATTTTTTCGAAATTAATTGATTTAACTAATCAATTAAGAGATGCTACTCTGTTGAAGATCTATTTTTGAGAACAACTAAATTTATCATATTGTTGCTTGGTAATTATATATGCATGTTTGCTAGAATTCTTTTAAGTTACTGGAATTTTATTTTCCTTGTTATATCATGCACTTTGAATGAGGATCACTTGTGTTGTTGTATTTGCACATATGCGGTTGTATTTTACATGTGTGTAGTGTAATTATATATGTGAAATAATTTATGAATTAACTCGGTTTTATCATATATTCTCTGCCTACATGAATACTAGTTTTTATAGTATGAATAATCTCTCTTTTTAGTTTTCCCTCTCAAAATGTATCCTTATTCCAAATGCTAGTTTATCTTGCTAAACTAATACTAAATACCCACATATGCGGTGTAAGCTGCACAACTATCTTGCACATGTGCGGTGTAATTGCACAACTATGTTGCACATGTGCGGTGTAATTGCGGATGTGCGAGACATAAATTTTTAGAAGGAAGATGGAGCAAGAAGAGCATGGATTATTTCTTTTTTAGAATGATGTAATTTTTTTTTTTTTTACGTATATGTAATTTTTAAATTTATCAATGAAGAATGATGTATTATCTTTTTTTTAATTCTTAATATTGAACCCCTCAATTAAAATTTATAAATTTTGAATTGGTAATATAAAATATGAATGAAATTAAAAAAATAGAAAAGTTACCGTCTAAAAAAATTGAATTTTTAAATCTTGGAAACAAATTGATAAAAAGTGGTCACAAAAGGGGAAAAAAAAGGACAAAAATGTGACTGCCAAAAAGTAAAAGAAAAGGACAAAAATGTGGTGACAAAAGTGGAAGAAGGGTAAATTGGTCCAACATTGATATTTTTTGTAGCTGAAAGGAATTAAAAGTTTTTGTATCTTATAGTCTTAAGGGGTCTAATTTTGCACCCCTAAGTAACTTGACCCTTTTCTTTAATGTTACAAAATATTTTAAATAATTTTGAATTTTAAATTCTATATATGTAAACACAATATTTGTATTATATGAGTTGAATGTTAGTATAATTTTAATATTTGTTGTTAATATATATGGTTTGAATCGATTTTGTTGTTAGCATATGACTTGAAATTATTATTGTTAGTTTGATTTGAATTTTAGTATAATATTAGTATTGAGAAAAATTATATGAGCTTGAATTTATTGTTGTATATGGCTTGAGTTTATTATTGTTAGTATATGGTTTTAATGTTATTATTAGTTTAATGTTAGTATATGGTTTTAATGTTATTATTAGTATAGTGTTAGTATTAGAAATTTAAAATATACGAGATTGAATTTGTTATTGTTAGTATACGGGAATCGGTTATACAATTGATAGAGTATGTTATAGATATTTTACTACAAAGTGCGTAGAATTTTTTTTTATTTTAAGTAGGTGGGTAAAAATATTTATTTGTTATGGAAGTGGGTATAAATAATTTTCTCCTTTAAAATTATGTGAACCTATAATGATTAGACTTATCAATTTTTCCTACTAAGGGCTAAAATTAAAAAGAAAAGCTACACTGTAAAATAATTTACATACAAGAACAACATATTTAGAAAGAGAAAAAATTATGGATTCTAACATTGTGAAAAGTGTGATAAAATTTATTCAACATGAATTAAGTATGATAAATACACAATATATTTAAAATATATTATTGGAGTATGAGAGTTAAGATTTAAATATGCTAAAGTGTAAATAAATAAAATTGATTGTATTGAAAAGTGTGATAATATGTTTATAATTGTTATAGTGAGAAATTTAAAAGAAATGGATTTTAGAATTTCGAAATAGAATTAGATTGAACTCTACGAATTCTAAAATTGGTTTTTAAAACCCAAAACACGCATTGCCTTAGTACATTAACTTTTTGAAAATATTTAAGAAAAATACATTAAGATGTCTCACGTAAGACGATATAAATCTCATAAAAAGAATTAAAGATAAAATTTGTTGGTCCCACTTAGTTGAGTAGATTAGTTACAACTTGATCTAGCCTTCTAGGAAAAATCTAGAAGGGGGTTGAATAGATTTTTCAGATTTTACAAATCTTTCAAAACTTATTCAAAATACCCAAGTAGCACGAGTGAATTCAATTTAAACTCAACTTTATTAAGATCAAAAGCACCGATATTTTAGTTCTAACTTCAATTCAAATTAATCTTTGATTGACAAACTGAAAATTGAAAGAGACAGATAAGTAAAGTAAAGCAATAAAGAACACAAAGACTTATAGTGGTTCGGATTATGAATAATCCTACATCCACTCTCCTTCTTCAACTTGAAGAAGGGACTTTGCTTACCACTTACTTACTTTCAATCCAACTTACATCTTACAACTCGTGAAGATCTTCAAATCTTCAATCTCCTAAATTCTTCTCTACAATCTAACTATTACGGTGAATATTGAACTTTGAAGATTACTAAAGTGTTCTATAAACACTTAGAACTTTTTGAAAATTCTTTTTGAAAAACTTGTGAATTGATTGTGATGATAGAAATATGAATAGTGAATAATGTGTAAATCGTGTTATGTGTTAATTGTATTTGAAAAATGAAAACCTAGACCTATTTATAAGTTTATAAAGACAGTTAGTTTGTTAGTCGGTTCTAACAAAGCGAAAGCTACTCAACAAACTTAATCTTGAAAACTGCTATGATCCTCGGTGATTTATCCTCCTCGTCTGCAGTGACTTGGTGAAGACTCGTCTTTCTTATTCTACTCGGCTTGTCTTGACCTCGTCTCGAGCTCTTTATAATTGTCTCCTGCAGATGACTAGATTTGAGCTTATCTCCGGATGACTTGCAACTTCTAGTCTTGGTGACTTGCTCGATCAACGACCTAGTCGATCGGCCTTAGTACTGGGACTTGGTCTCACTGTTCTTCATAGTTGTCGATCATCTGAATTGCTTCTTAACTCATCAAAACCTTTCTTGATCTAACAAAACTATATAACATCTTACAAATAATTTCAAATTTTGTTGGTTTGGGAAGTCGATTATCATATGACTAGTAAAATAAATAATTTAAAAATAAAAAATCAGTATTTTCTAAATATAATTTGTGATAATTTTGGAAAATTATATATATATATATATATATATATATATATATATATATATATATATATATATAGTGTTCTTAAAAATAAAATATGATTTTTTTCTAAATTAAGTATATTTTTACTCACTTGTCTATTTATTAGGATGTAAATATTTTGTATTATATTTTTCACATTGTATTTTATCCCGCATCAAGTTAAGTTTAACTTATTGTACTTGCACAAATAAGTTGTTTATATTTTCAATAAAATATTTTTCCACATATTATTATATATGATAACTAGAGCCTATTAAGACAAACACCAATAATATACATTTTTTCGATCCCCGCAGTCGCAAAATCCCTTAAATTATTCAACCAATATCACGTTGGATTATTCCCGAATTCGGTCAAATGCACGTTCCCTTGTGCTTCCACCCACATAATTATATTTTGCTTGCCGTAGAAACTTCGCTCCCTTTTCCAATATCTCGCACCAAATCCCATCACCTAATCCACATCACTAGTGGTCTTCAATGCCACAAATAGTGAGGGTTAAAAGTCTAGAGTGGAGGGGTGAATAGACTTTTAAATTTTTCGTGAACTTAGTTGAGTTGTCTCGATTTTTCAATTCACTTCAACAATGCTAAGTGGTGAAAGGTGATCAGCTCGCATCGATAACCAACCTACTAATTGTTGTGTTGATCGATTAATTAGACGACTATCAAGAAGAGCTATGTGCGGAAGTGTGTACATCCTTAACTTGTGTAGGCGGGAATTATTTTCAAGTAGTTTACAAGGTGATCAACTTACTTAATGCGAGAGACAGATCGGGGAAGTTTATATGTAATGAAAACAAATGATATGATAATTAGTAAATCAAAACAATAAACAACACACAAGATATTTTTATAGTGATTCGAACACTCGGTTTCTACGTCCACTCATTCACTACTAAGCGGGAGTAATTCCAATAACTAGGAACCTTGATTTAGGCCTCACTTGGTTAGGTCTCTTATTTTTAAAATGGTCACTTTATTTAGTAAGGAAAATGGGTAATAAGTTGTTTGGTAGAATGTAATATCGAATTTATTACAACACTTGGTAGCATGTATAAAAGTTGTATAAATTTATACTTTGCTTGGTAGTACATATAAAATTGTACAACTTAAATGTGGGTGCTTGATGGCCCGTATAATATCTATATAGGTCTACATAATACCCATTTTACATTCCAATTAAAAAAATACTAGGTTACATACAATTCTTCTTCATTACGCAGCGACTTTATTTTTTATTTCTTTTAACCAGCTATTTACGCGACGAGTGGGGCTGGGCGAAGAGCTGGAGTCGGGCGAAGAGCGGGAGATAGGCAACTCATGGCGAACAACGCTGGACGGTCCATTGACAACAAACGGCTTGGGTGACGAACAGAGGTAAGGTGAATTGTTCTTTCATGTATTGTTTATACTATTTGTTGTCTTCTCCGTTTAAATGATGTTATTTTTATTCTCAAATCATGGACAAATATCACTATGCATCATATTTTTAGTAAATTTTGTGTCTTTATTTTTCTTTTATGTTGAGCTTTTTCTTTTTGATTCTTTGTGGGTTTACCAAGATTCTTTTATTTGTGTTGGGTCTTGTCTATTTGTGTGATTTTTGTTTTTATTTTGTGAATTTATCACATTTGTGAGATATGCACATAATTTTTATGTATTGTTGTACACCGAAAAAAATTGATAGTTGGAATGTTGGATTTTCTCTTGGTTTCATGTGGTATTTCTATGGCCCTTGACTATTTTATTTGATTTATGTGTTAGGATTTAGTTTCTTAAATCAACCTTTTTTTCTTTGTAGATAGATATGGAGAGTGGTGACAGTAGTTTTGAGCAAAGGGAAAAGTATCTAGTGGAAATAAAAGATCTTGGCATGAGAATGAAGAATTTTTACTTATGCAATATTTAAAGGAAATTGTTGTTGCGGGATGGAAGAGCAACAATGGGTTTTAGACACGATTACCTAGAGAAAGCGCAAGAGATGATGTGTCTAAAAATTCCTGGGACTGATATTCGTGGATCGCCACACATCATCTCCGAATAACTACATGGAAGAGACACTATGAGGCTCTTGAGACAACACTTGTAGAGACCGATGGCGGGTTTAACACCATAATAAAGGTTCTAGATGTATGTGATGAGGCTTGGTCTAAATTCTTTGAAGGTATGATTTTGTAATAATGATGTTTTGTTGATAATTTGTGTGCATGTATCTTGCAATGTATTTTTTTTTTTACGTAAGTAACCAACGATTGCTACAATGCGATACAAACCATGGCCTTTCTAAGGATTGACTTGAAATTTTTGGAAACAATCGTACTAAAATGTCGAGGACGTTATGGATGTTATTAATCATCTTGTTAACCAGGATACTCAAACAACTCCTGCTGTAAGTTTTCCCCAACCTTCGCAAGTGCACCCGAACCAAGGTTTGTTATTAGGAGGAAGATGATGAGATGGATGTTCAGTGAAACAACTACTAATTGTGAAACATCAATAACTTCACCCCAAATTCTTACCAAGAAGAGAGCATCAAATTCTCTAACTGATCAAAACAAAGAACTCATCTAATCACTTGGAGACTTGTTTCGAACATTCGATGATCGAATTGTAAACATGGTCAGTCTTTCCTTAGGGTACGAGACGCCGATATCAAATTTTCGTACCAAAATCTTCTTCAAAGATGCTAGAATCTGTCCCGAGCTAATAGTGGATGAATGACTTAATACCTTCGAGTTTTTTTAAAGAACACGCCAGCTTGGAGTTTTTTATGACTCTTCCCGAAATTCATCGAGCACGTTACGCGCGCCACTTGCTAGCAGGAAAATTTGACCATCTCGATCCTTTTTAATGATGCATACACAATTTTAATTATTTATTGATTTACAGCCTTCATTTGTCCATTGTTGTGTAATGGAGTTGAATTTAAGTTGAATTTTTGAAAAGGGTTTTGTTTTGATTGTACGATATAACTATGCTATATTTAAATATTTGATTTGTTGATAGTTCAAATTGATATATTATGTCAAATTTACGAAAAATATATTATGTCAATTTTTTTTTTTTTAAAAGCCAATTTTTGCAAGAAGAATTTTGAATTGCCTAATATATTATGTCAATTTTTTTAAAAGGAAATCTATGTCAAATTTAAATTTGTCTAATGTATTATGTCAAATTTAAAATAATAATAATAATAATAATTCGTAGTTCGTTTTGATAAAAAAATGGTCACACGATTATGTCCAATTTAATGTACGTTGTTCTTAAATAGTTTTTAATTGATAGATTTAAATTAAATATATTTTTTGAAACAATTTAAATTAAATGTTTTAATTAATTAGATTTGTATATAAATTATTGAATTAATAAGATTTGTATAATTGTGCGCGTATAAAACGGTTTTAAATAGAAACCCACGAGAAACCCACAAACAAACCCACAAATATGACCACTTATCTAGGCGAGAAAAGCTGAAAAGTCCTCTCTTTCTCTCTCCCTCTGCTCCTTTACTAACATCCCCAACTCCTCCGTTTGAAAACTCTCCAAAACTGATCTCACCTCTGAAAACCTCCAAAAACTTCAATAAAACTGATTGAAAATACCGCAATACTTCCCTTACGACGCGTTGCCCATTGAAAATCCGTCACAAACCCATTGTAATTCCCACTCCATTTGGCGTCAATATTCTCCGTTCCCCATTTGTGTTGCCATAGTCACAAACCTCTATTTTGGTGCAATAATCGACGTCTCCAACACTAGACCCGACTCTCAAAATCAATCCCAAATTCAATTTTTACTTCGAGGTATGTTTCTAAATGTGCAATTATTGATTATTAATTGTTGGGAATCATTATAGATATAGTTTTAGGAATCTATTTGTAGTTCTATCCATGCATTTAAATTATGTAATTTTCGTTGTTTGATTTAATTATTTTTTCGAGTGGGTTTGAGTGAATTTCAAGTGGGTCATATCTGTTTGATTTAAACTATATCTATTAATGTCGGTTTGAGTGGATTTATTAATGTGGTATTTTGAGTGGGTTATATTGATTATTTATTTATTTTATCCGTTGTTTGATGTATTCGTGGGTTCTATGCGAGTTTGGTGTATGTTCGATGTGTGGGTTAATGAATGAGTTAATTGTGGGTTTAATGTTCTATGCGTAGTTTGTGCTTTGACATATATGGATGTTTGCGTATTTTGCATGTTTAAGATAAATTGTAGTACCCGAAGAAGATTATTTCGTGGTAAGGTTAAGCGGTAGGGTTGATCTCACGATTATTTTAAAAATTAAAATAAATCTGGGCAAGAAGAATAAAGAACATATCCGAAAGTCGTGTTTTGTCAATTTTTTTATATGGAGAAGATACGATTTGTGGTCAACTCTTGCTTCACCTTCTTTTTAAGCAAGATAAGTCTATGAGCATTTATAGAGTGCGATTTCACGTGAATGGATGTGTAACGAAGTTTGCAGCGATGATGGGATTACATTTCGGTAAAAATCAGTCATCCTTGTAAGTTCAAATTTTTCAAGAAAATCTTTAAAAGGAAAACACAACTCTTTGTTCAAGATATAGAGGACGCTTTTATTAAGGATTTCAAAGTTAATAAGGGTTACAGAGAAGATTGTCTCAAGTTAGCCTTGTTGTGGATTTTGTTTGGAATTTTATTAATGAAGGATTATACCACATAAAAGATTGACTTGCGGTACATCCATCTTGCTGAGAATTTGGAAGACTTCAACAAATATCCATGGGGAAGAGTCGGCTTTACTTTTTGATTAAGGTGATTAGGACATCAATGTGGTTGAGCAACCGCTCGTCGTGCGAGAAACCAAGAGAAGATAGAGAAGAACAACCGAATACATTTATTTCCACGAATTTGTATATGTTGTGCAATTGTGGGCTTACGATTAGAATTTGTATGTTTTGATTATGTTCCTAAAACCTAAGTGTAATAGGACCAGCTGAACTGTTAGTCGGTGATGATCTAGAATAGGGTTTATGTCTTAGTATAGTTAATCGCTAGGCTTGACTGAAGATCCGTATTGATTGAGAAGCGAATCTTCTGATAAGAGGACTTAAAGATCTAAGAGAGATCTCATTCGAAGTCATCTGGAAGGGCGTCGTGAAGATAAAGAAGAGATAATAAGGTATATGCAAAAAGAGTGTTATCAAGAAAGGTTCAAGTGAAGATAGCAAAGTTGGAATCCGTGCTACAACAAGCTTTGGAACTGTCTTTGGAGCAAGGTGTAAGGTTGCTAGAGTTGACTTCGAGAGATTCATCGGGGTTAACAAAAGTCGGAAGGATAATTCAAAGATACCCGAAATCAATCTAGAGAAGATTGAATTCTCAATCAAGATCAATCAAGATATAATTGATTGATATCGACAATCAATTATCCAAAGTCAAACAAATCTTCCAACGATCACTTACCATTTCTTGAAGACACGATTGACAAATTAGCCTAACGGCTAGTCAAATTCAGGATCATATAAATTGAAGTGAAGGATTTTTGAAAAGATACACACGCGAGAAACATCAAAGAAAAATCCATCTTCACTCATTGCGGTACACGCATAATTCTTCGTACGAAATCGTTTCAATACGTAGATATTTTTAAAGAGATTTATTTTTGGTCAAGGAAGTGTAAATCACCTTTCATTATCTCTCGTACGAGAAAAGGTTGATTGTTTGAGATCTAAGAGTTAACACTCGAAGATCACATTGATTGTACCAAGGCGGGAACTTGTTAAACTTCCGTGGTCGAATCCTCGAGGAGATTAGAGGAGACAAGACCAGTTTTGGTGGATAGTAAGGCCCCTGTGGAATCGGGGAGAGTGGACGTAGGATCGTTATATCCGAACCACTATAAAAATCTCTGTGTCTTTACAAGCTTTACGCATACATACTTATAACTGCTCATTCATCATTGTTTTAATAAACCTGCACTAAACTTGCTAAGTATTCATCACCAAGGCTTTCATAAAAGGGTTTTTCAAATACACTCGAGATTAGCTTCCGCACCATCGAGAAGACTTCGAGTTTCGAAGTCTGCCGATCACACTTAGCACACTCTGAGTACATTCTTTGTAGAAGACTTCAAAGCCTTCTAACCTCACACTCACTCACAAAAAGTCGAAAAAGTTTTGAGTGTGGTAAAGTCTATTCAACCCCCCTTCTAGACTTTCCACCTCCTTGAACATCTCGTCCGGGACTAACAAGTGGTATCGAGAGCGGTGGTTCAACCGACCACCGGCTTTGGTTACCAATAGTCTTTGGGGAAAGACTGTTGTGGTCACTGAAACAGATCTTTTTGAAAAACCGTTTTCATAAAACTCATTGCATTCTGTGCATATCGCTTTTATTACTAACAATGAGTTCTCTTAAGAGTAGTAAAAGAAAGCTACCAGAGTTCTCTATTGAAGACTATGACTATTGGAAATTCCGCATGGAAAATCATCTTGGTGCAATTCTTGATAGAATGCTTGAAACTCTTGAAGATGGACCGATAAAGTTTTACTTTGAACCAGTAAGTTCGAAGCGGTGGAGCGAAGCATCTACTCGGCGAGAAGATTGAAAAGAAAAGAAGTGAGATGTCAAATGATGAAAGGAAACTATTTAATCTTGACCAAGTTTCTCGGACTGAGATCATAGAGACACTAACCAGAGAGCTTACAGAGAAAGTCAAGACATGTAAGACCGCCAAAGAAATGTGGGAAACTCTAGCACTCATGTGTGAAGGATCGGAGCAAATTAAAGAGAACAAGTTGCAGTCCATTTTACATTCATTTGATACCTTCAAGATGAAGCCCGATGAGACAAATAGATCAATTGGACCTAAGACTCGACAAATATCATCAATAAAGCAAGTTCTTTGGGAAAATCTTACACCGAGAAGGAGATCAACAACAAAATATTGAGATCTCTAACTAGCAAATGGAGAGTCAAGATTACAGGTGATTAAAGATATAAAAGAACTAAGTAAAATCAGTCATCATGAGCTATTTTCGCATTTCAAAGCTCATGAATAAGATCTGAAACAAGAAGAAGACGAGGATGAGGGAAATTCAAATTCCACGGAAAGGAAGTTGCTTTTAAGGTCACTTCAAATCAGTCATCTAAAGAACCTATTGGAGAGGATTTAAGCTTGAAAGAACAGATGGCTTTCTTTGACCGAGAAAGTTTGATAAAATGAATTTAAAATTTGAGAAATATAGAAGACATTGGAAGAATACAAAGAAAGCTGGTTTCAGATTCGAAACAAATCTTGAGATAAGAGATCGAAGATTCCAAAGAGGATAGAAGGTTCAAGACTCCGAGAAAGAAGAAGAGATGATAGTCCAAGAAGAAGAGATTTCTCTCCTAAAAGGGATTCTAGCCCAAGAAGATCTTCAAGAAGCGATGCTTGTTATACTTGTCATAAATCTGGACATTTCAGCTATGATTGTCGAGAATTAACTCCTAGAGAAAGAGAAGAAAAGAGATTAATAAGGAGCGAGAAAGTTTCTTTGACAAGCGTGCTTTAGTGGTGAAGAGGAGGATACTCTTTCAAGTGATTCAACATCATCTTGAGACTTCTCTTGAGACAATGATTTGTGTCTTATGGCAAATGGAGATGAGGTATTTTCTGATTCTTGTTCTTCGTCCACTTCTCGTGTTTCTTTTGCGTAAGAGTTTTACCATAACTTTGTTGATAAGTTAATGGAAGATCTCAAAACTGCTATAAACGCTTACAATTGTGTGGAAAAGGAGAATGTGAGCTTGAAAGAAAAAATTGATCTATTTACACAAGGATCTATTAGCAAGACATCGAGACACTAACAGACTCTAATCGAGATAACTTTAGAAGAGTTAAACACTCTTAAAGTGAAGTACACGAGCAGTCTGCTGGTAGAAAGGTTGCTTGTTGAAAATCTTGAAAAAGCTGATCGATTGAAAATTCTACAAGCAAAGTTTCATGAACTTTTCCATCAAAGCATGAGCGTATAAAATCAAGTGAGGAACGTTTAAGTTTGAGGTTGGATCAATCGAACAAAGCTTCTCATGCAGTTCAAACAATAGTTGAATTATCTCAAACACCTAACGTAAAGAAGGGAATTGGTTTTACCATTGCCCAATCCTCACGAGTTCAAACAAGTGTACTTAAGAAGAGTACACATGTTAAGGGTAATGATTTGGTAGGAGAGGGTTCCAAACCTAAACCTACCGATAAGGGTAAAAGGTTCTTGACCCAAAGAAATCGGTTGAATGGGAAGAAGAGTAGTTATACTCAACAACCTAAACAACCGATGAGGAATCAAAAGAAGGAAATCCCAACTTAAGAAACCTCGGCAAGGTCGGAAAAGTAGACATCAGGTGAAACCATCTCGAGGAGACAGCCTCACCAAGACTACACAACCTAAGCAAACTTCAAAGCTTGCTGAACGGTCTACTAAGCCTTACGTTCTGTGAGATATGAATCTTTTGATGGCTCAAGTAGAACGTATCCTTATCATCAAAACCCTCGGACCATTGCACGGCTAATCACTCCATATAGAAGAACTCGAGAAGGGTCGAAGTCTTATGGAAGGAACACAATCGACACCCATAAACATATATTCAAGAAGGCACCAAAGGATGAGATTGTCTATGTTGATATGTATGGAAGAAGGATAAGATCTTCTCGAACATGATAAGAAGAGTCTATTCCTATGGATTCCTAAATATTGTGCTAACTCTCAAGGACCCAAATCTAAAGGATACCTAAAACTTAACTAAACGTGCGGGATTGATTGGAGTGAATTGATGCATGTTTTTAGGGCCTATTTTAGTGCAAAAAGGTGAGCTAAAGTGTTAGTTTTTGTGCCTAAATGTGAAAAGTATCACTCTTTTGCCTAAAAAGTATTACTTTGTGAGTTTTTGATGTTTTTCATCCGTTTTGCGTAAATCGGTGGAATTTTGCCAAACCGAGAGTACCATTGGACTTAGAATGAAGAGACGATCATTTCGGACGAAAATGGGGTTGGGGCCGAAGCCCCGCGCAAGAAAAGTGCCCTGGACTCGAGCTGCAGTCGAGGACCATGAGCCTCGAGTCGAGGGATATGCGAGAAAGGACCAAAATCGGAAGAAAAGCGGGAGTCTCGACTCGAGGCATGACCCTCGAGTCGAGGGATGGGACAAAAGCAGATTCCTCGAGTCGAGGCTGACCCTCGACTCGAGGTGGCGCTTTTCAGAAATTTTCGTATTTAAAGGGATGAAGCGAGCATTTGAGAACTAACTTGGATAATAGTAGTTAGTAGCGGTTTTGGGGCGATTTCTCAGCCCCAAGCCAATTTCTCTTGTAGATTAGTGTAGAAGCTAGATTTTGATTTAGATTTCCATTGATTGTTGCTAGATTAGCCATAGATTAGCTTAGATCATTGTTATTCCATTCCATTCAAGCTTGTAATTTATTTGGAGATTGGTGTTGAAGACTCAAGCATTCCTCTTTTGTTGATTGAAGATCATTTGGTGATGTTTTTCCTCTTTTGTCTCTTTAATTTCTTAATTGTTGTGATTTGCTTTGTGTTTGATCAATTCTATCTTTTCCCATGGGTATTGTTTGTGGTACCATGGGCTAACTCTCTTGTGCTTGGGTTAATTGAAATTGATGAAAATTTGATTGATGATGCTATAATTGTTGATGATTGGAGATCAATTGAGTAGATTGCTTACTAATTGTGATTCTCATTTGTGCTTCATGCATAATTATCTCTTTAGATTAGTGTTTAATCACCCTAGCTATAGACGAGAGTTGCGCTAACGTGATCCGGTGTTAATCGGGTGATAATTGTGTATGAATGCGTGGATTGGGTGCTTCGAATCGAGAGATTAGTTGCATTAAGGATACTCACATTAGTTTGTTTCCTAATTGTGATTCTTAATTGTGTTTTGTGTAAAATTGTTTCTTTTGATTAATGGTTGGTCACCCTAGCAATAGGCGAGAGTTGAGCTAACGTGATTAGGTGTTAATCGGGTTTCAATTTTGCATGATTGTATGAATTGGGGATTTCTACATTGAGAAATGGGAAAGACTAAGGATACTCACATTAGGCATTGTGATTTTAATGGAGTGATTAATTTAATGATGGTTTATGCTTTCTATCTTAGTTGATTTGCAATTTGATTCAATTGTAGCTTGTTGATTGATGATTCATTGATGGATGTTAATCCTAGCACCTCTATCCCACCATTTATTGTTGTTTTTGTTCTTGCATTCTAAGTGTTCGATCATTTGTTTGCTTGTTTTTGTTTGTATTTTCGCAAGTGTTTGGTAGTGTTAGTGCCATCCCTTGTTGCAACTCTAGTCACTAAGAACTCGTATTTCTAGGGCCTCATGTGCATACTTTTTCCCATGGGTACGATATTTTGTTGATTGGTCTTAATAACACTTACCCGAAAACTACTCCAATCAAATGGCGCCGTTGCCGGGAATTAGTTTTTGCACCTTAAGTGAGACTTAGGAATTGTTTGAAGTGGCTACTTGTTGCCTTTGTGTTTTCGTTTGTTTTGTTATTTTTGTTTGAATTTGATACTTGCTTATCTTGTTTAGATGGAAGGATACAACTCATACATGTGGAATCAAGAGAATTATCAAGATAGTAGGTTGTATTCTCCACACTATGAAGAATTTGGATACAATGATTGGAGGGACTATGAAGATACTTCTCATTTGCAACAAGTTCCTTCCAATTATGAAGATTGGATATGTGATGAAATTTTTCCCCAACCTCAAGAGATGTTTCCATACTATTAGCCTTATGATCAAACATTTGATCCATGTCTTGGATTTGAGTGTCGAGGAGCGTCGGGAGGTGATTACTATGATGATAGGAGAAGCCATGAGTTCGATTTTCCAATGCCACAAGCTTCTCCTCAATTTGAAGAATGGGGACTCCATGATATGAGAGCTATATTGCAAGAGATGATTGGATTTTTGTTGGAAAAATTTGAGGAAAATGATGCAAGATGTGATCAAATGCTTCCCTTGTATGAAGAAATGTATGAGACCAAAGAAAATGTTAATTCATGGATAGAGGGGAACATGGAGATCACCGAAGTTCATTTCATGTTTATAAAGAGTCAACTAAAAATTTCCTACGCCAAGTAAAGAACATGACTATCATGGAGAATCAAGAAGAAGAAGGGGAGGAAGAAAATACAAGAGAAGAAGATGTAGAAAAGGGTCCAAGCAATGAGGATGAAAGGAAGAATTTCCTTGTCAAAAATGAGGAAGAGGAGTGTCCATTGATGGACATGAGCTATAATGAGAAAGAAAATCTAGAAGCACCTAAGGAGGCATTGAAGATTGAAATGAGCATTTCTATACCCACTAACTCTTCAATTTGTGATTTAATTGAAATTGATGCTTCCAATGATTTAATTTTGCCTCTTGTGAATTTTGATTATAGGGAAGAATTGAAGAAAGCGCTTGGGCATCTTTGAAGAAAAAGAATGGAAGAGGAGGATGGCAAGAGAGAAAGGGGGACAACCATGGACACTTTGCATATCTATAGGTGGTTGTCCTATCTATTCGGTGAACCTCCTAAACTTTGAAGTATAAAGATTGAGATACAATGGGAAAGGAGGATCGCTACCCTTGGCCATTCCGATGAAGGACTTTGAAGTGAACAAATAAGTCCGGCAAAGGACAATAAAAATAGCGCTTGATGGGAGGCAACCCATCCTTTTTATTTCTTTTCTTATATTTTTGGTAGATTAGTGTTTGTGTTTGATTTTTGGGGGATTTGGCTTGCTACTTAATTGCTCGTTTCTAGGATATTATGCTCTTTGCTTTGGGTATAGATGATAGTGATGAGCTTACTTGTTGATATCATTATGAGTTGCATGTATTTTGAGCCAAACTTGAATGCATGTCTTCATTCAAGTTTGGGGGTGTGTGTCATTTAGGGTAGAATTACATCTCTTAGTGATGATTATATGATGAATTGTTTTGCCCATGTGTAGGTATACTCACTACTTGGATTGAAAAAGAATCGAAATTGCAAAGGAATCAAGGAATCAAGAAGGAAAGGAGAGCTTAAAAGTTGGTGAAAATGAGCAAAAAGGAAGAGAACCCGGTCTCCTCGATCGAATGAGCAACCGGGCTTAAATCGAGGGACCAAAACGGTAATTTCTTGCATATTTGGGTTCGTTAGGGGCATAGAGGTCATTTTGAGGGTCGAGGGAGTCACACTTAGCCAAAATTCATATTTTTGCATTTTCCTCGAGTCGAGGCCTGAACCTCGACTCGAGGCTGGTGTCTTTTATAAATAGCATCGCTTTCGGTGCGGCTCGAGTCGAGGGTTTCCACAGCCTGCTCTCCTTCGTGCCCGACGCCAAAATCCGACCTCCACGCTCATTTCACCGATCATCCATCATACTTTTATCATAATTCCATCATACATTGTATAAAGGTCACATTTTGAGGGGTTTTTGAATTCCAAATTGGGGATTTTTGTGACTTGGTTCGTGGGTTTTGCATTTGGACGTTTTTAGGCCGAATTCATCAAACAAGGTACGTAATTTCTCTTATATGGACTCTTAAATTCGTTATTTTGGTTGATTTATTGAATGGGTGTTTGGAATATGTGAGAATTTTTATTGAATTTGAATTTCATTTGGGCATTTATTCGAGCACCTTATGAGCATGATTATTGTGATGAATTTGGGTTGTTTGATGAGTTTAGAAGTATGCCTAAGTATAATTGTGATGAGTTGCCTACATGTTTGTGGATATTTTGACTTAGGATTAATTTTGGCTTGGAATTGGATTTTTGGCATGATTGGAAATTCCTAGTGTAATTGTTTGGATCATTTGGTCAAGTTGAATTATTGTTATGATAGAAGTGTATGAATTGTTGATGCTTAATTGTCAAATTACTTGCTAGATGGCTCTTGATTTTTTTTTCCAGAATTTAGTGAGCTAATTTGCATGATTTTTGATGAGCTTATTTGGTGATAATTAATTGTGGGGCCGTTCTAGTAAGTATACATATGTTTGTGGATTTTTTTGAGCACTTCTATTGGATTGTATTTGCTTGATTGACTCTTTGACCATTTGTTGAGGATTTGTTGACTAGACACTAGGGGTTATGGTTTATTGGAGATATTATTTGCTTGATTGACTCGTTCATGGTTAGATGATACTATTTAAGCTCGTATTGTATTCTTAGACATTGATTTTTGCTCTTGGGAATGTTTTGCGGGAACAATGTTTAGGGGGCCGACGGAAACAACCTCTCGATGCGGAGATCCACGAGAGAGAAGATGCCATCGATTTGCTCACCGTATGGCTGCCGAGCTCGGAATTCAAAGTGGGATGATCATCAATGGAGGACACATATTGATCTCTACTCCGAGCTATATAACAGGTGGTCAAGACCCGACTCGTTGATCACAATTGCATGTTATCCATGGGGATCGAGGAGGATATACCTCGTCTGTTTGAGCAAGTTGGGATGGGGGGCTTCTTGGCGAAGAGGCCTAGGACGTATATTGGACTTACCTTGGAGTTCCTTTGCACTTTGTCAAAGTTGATAAGGCCAGAGGGCCAAATTCCCGAGGGGTATTACTTTTGAGCTCATGGGACGCGAGTATTCGTTGACCTTGGGCGAGGTCAACGAGATTATTGGAGCACCTACGGACCCAGACCGATCACTTTTGAACATAAGGAAAGAGTACAATGCTAAAAAGTTTTGGAGAAGGATTTCTAATTCGGGCGCCAGTCCGGCTCGAGTTTATTTCGGGAAGTCGAAGAGCACTCACATCCGAACCCAGTAGTCCGATACTTGGAGAGGATTCTCGCGAGCACGATATTCGCGAGATCGAAGGGAGGAGCCGTGGTATCCGAGGAGTTGTACATCATTTGGTGCTTTCTCCATGGAGTTCGATTCAATCTTGCCGCGTACCTCTGCTACCTATTCGAGAGAGCCACGAGCACGAAGTTCAAGAAGATTAACTTTGGAGGCATGATTACTTTGATAGCCGAGCATCTCGGTATCCCCACGCACAACCTCAGAGCGGTGGAGGGCCCCGATCTTACCCTTGATACCATGCGGCGTATGAGGACACTTGACCGCATCGGTAGGGACGTGGTGTCTCCAGCAGCACCATGGTGGTCGATTCCCTCTTCCGAATAAGAGGTTGACTACAGATTTTCGGTGCTCAGGCCTTTGTGACCATCAATCTGCACATGTGGTCACAAAGATCACACCGAGGCGATAGATGCCTATACGAGAGAGCACGAGGATGTTCTCCGAGATGAGGATGATGATGATGATGGAGGCCGGTCGGGTTCGAGATGAGGATCGGGGTGATGGTAATGCAGAGGGAGCAGAGGTAGAGATAGGAGATGAAGATTCGAGGATGAGGATGACGAGAAGCCGAGAGCGAGAGGAGCCGCTGTACAGATGGACGAGGATTACCAGCCGGAGATCAACATGTATTGGCAGGATGAGATGAGGAGTCGTGAGTATGAGGCGGGTAGTTCATCTCGGAGGCCGTGGGTATTGACCGAGCAGATGTGGGCTAGTCGGAGGATGCATATTGAGAGCTTGACCCGCCAGGATGAGATGTATCGGATGATTGAGGAGTCTCGAAGATTCAATGAAGAGACTAGGAGGATGTAGGAAGAGTCTCGAAGACTCAAAATGAAATGTACGCCCTCCTACACAGATGACCTCGTGGAATTTCGGGCCGACACTATCCTCCTCCACCGCCACCATCCGACTATTAGACTATCCCATATTCCTCATTCCCTCTCCTTAGTTTTTAGATGCTTATCTTCTTGATGATTTGTACTTTTGTGGTGATTGTACTCTTGATTAACTTGATGATGTGATGATTTGGATTTTGATGGTTTGATGATTTTATTGATGCTACGATTCTCTTGATTATATTTGAGCTTATTGTCTAGTGATGATTATGTCTTGATGATTTCTTTGGATTCCTTATTCTTTTGATTCCTTATTCTTTGATTTGAGCTTAATTGTAGATTTATTGTCATATCTTTGAGAATTATTCTTGTGGTAGTGAGTATGCTTGGATTTATGTATATGAGCACTTGTGTTTGATTTGCAAGACTTATTGAAGTTGGATTTGATCATGAGTAGATTTGTAGCTTGAAGATAGCATTCTTGATTTATTATGTGAAGATGAATGTGATTGATAATGCTTAATTCATTGCTCAATTGAAGCCCGTGAGCTTTTGTGCCTTAATAATCGTACATCTTATACGGTTGAATGGTTTTTTTGTGAGTGCATCATTCATGATTTGTATACTAGAACTTGCCACTTTGGAATTGTTGATATTGATCTTTGTGTGATGTCTTGAAAGTGATAAGAGGCCATGTTTGGAATTATGAGTCACTTTGCCAAATTTTACCCACCAAATACATTTGATTTCCTTAGTAAGCCATGTTGAGCTTTATGATCCTTATTCTTTGGCAAGCCAAGTGAAATTGAAACCATTTTAGCCTATTTTTATGAGCCTTCTTGTCCTATATTTAGTTGAGCTTGAATGTTGGCTAATGATGGTGATTTGATTGCTAAGTGTGGGGGAAGATGATGAGCTAAGTGATGAATTAAGCATAAAAGAAGAAAGGTTGTGAAAAGAAGAAAAATTGAATTGTAAAGAAAAATGTGAACATGAAATGAAAAGAAAAATTCAATTTGTGAGCTTAAAAAGAGAAAGCTCAAGTGAATGGTGGATTGATCATTGAAGTTCAAAAGAAAGAGTGTTACTTGATGAAAGAGATTGAAGAAGTGCTTTGTATTGATTAGCTTACATTCAAGTCTTTACTACTTAGTCACTCTTATCCAAAAACATTCTCTTCCATCACAAGAGAAAGCGAGCAATTGCCAACCGCTCATCCTTTGAGCTCTTTGTACTGCATTGCACACTTTTCTCGATATGAAAACTAAGAAAGATTAATTTTATTATTTTTATAAGAATTAAATGTAGGTGAGAGAATAAAATATAAGAGTATTTTGAGTGATTTAATGAAATAAAGTAGGTATATAGAATAAAGTAGAGTTGAATAAGAGTAATATTTTTTAAATTAATGATATTGTGAAGGTGTCAATATTGTGTGATGTTTCCATTTTAAGGTGTGCAAAAAAAAAATTTGGACGAGCGAAAAAGAAAATGTACAAAAATACTTGGGGACGGAAGGAATACTAATATTAGATTAAATCTACGTTTGAACATTTATTTTATTCGAAAGTGCAAAAACTTGGATGAATTTGATTAGACCCACTTAATAAATTAAAGTGTACAATTTGGATTGTTTCTTAGAAAAAATAAATGACTGAGATTATTTACTTAACAAACAAAGTATTATTATTGAAATGTGATTCATTAATTATAAAATGTAATTTTAAGAATTGATCACAATTAATTAACATTAATATATAGTTTTCTTATTTAGTACTTTTAAACTTAATGGTTAAGATTATTTATAGAATGTAGGGATGCAAAGTAATTTTTATGAGAGTGCGGATTCTCAAACGAAATTATATGGTGGAATAGTTGTTATATAATACTAATAATATAGGCCACTGCCAAATTTCGCGGGACAAAGAAAAACTATATAATTAATAAAAAAATCAAAATGGTATTGGTGCCTCGATTTTTTTTTAATAATGTTGTAGAAGTTGTCGGATTATTTGATGCGGCGTCAGCGTGAAGAGCACTCCCCATGCTCTAGTTGATAGTGCGCTTAACGTGTGGACGCCCCTCCATATTTTTATAACACTTTCGCCAAAACCACCGTACATACATGCTTATTTTCAAAATCACTATATATAATTAAGAAAATTTGTTTAAAAATGAAGGGAAAATCTAGAGAATGTATGCCTTATACCTCATGGTGAAGTGAAAATATGCTAATGTAACATGTAATTTCGGAGGTATGCCTTATACCTCATCGTGAAATAAAAAAAAAAATTCCTAGCAAAAAAATATATTAAATTAGATGTAAAAAAGTAGGAAATACAAAATATATAACGAAATACCGAAAATATTTCGATATACGGTAAACATTTCTTTAATATAATTGTTTAATTAATTTATTTATAAAATATATATTTTTTAATTAATTGTTCGGTATGGACGGTATAATCGGTATGATTCGGTATATAGGTATATCGTTATGATTACGGTATGGACGGTATAATCGCTATGATTGATGCGGTATGGCATAAAAATATCGACCCGAAATTTTCGATAACCGTCGATCCATCCTATCTCATGACAAACCACGTAGGCGGTCGACCAATTAATAAAGACGATTGTTTTCACTCTTGCCGGTGTGAAAGGTTGAATTCTTATACACCTCTTAAATTCTTCAACCACCAAGCATTTACTTTTCTGTGTTCATCACATATTTTGTTTGTAAGTCAACTATTAAGATCACAAAAATAAGTCAATATATATCAAGTCATATGTTCCAACTAGGTTTAACGAGGGAATTATCTCGTTATTTGATTCACTAAACAAGAATTTTCTTTGTAATGAGTTAGATGCTACAATTTATTCGAGTCTTCAAGTGCTTGCATATAAAATCCTTGATCTTTAATCAATTCAATTATCGGATGATTGATTTATCGGTGTATAATTATAATATTAGAGACAAATGCTTATTATCTTATTTTATTCAATAGTTTGGCTACCCTAAAGCCAAAAGCAGAACAAGCCTTCGGGGGTAGTTTGGGAATATAAAACTTCTGTAAAAGATATTAATACAAAATCCAAATTAAATTATAGACTACCAAGGCAATCTCAATTGGGCCCCGATTAGGTTGGGCTGAGTTGAATAGGTTTGAGGCGGAGATGGACCAATTATGCGGCCCGAGGCCCATTAATTGTTATACGATCTGCATGACCACAATTTTACAAGTAATAATGGCTTTTGGTAGTACATCACACATCCTGGAACATTTACCACTAACTTCTAAACTACTCTTCTTTAAAAACAAAAATAAAAATCGAAAATTCTTTATAAGAAAGATCCACACTTGAAAAAAAATCGATTTTTTTTTGAAATAACATCGAATTTTTAAAATGTTGTCTCTACCTCTCTTCGGTCCTCGTAACTTGAAAAAAAAATTCCCAAATTTACTAGAAATAGAGTAATGAAATGTCACACATTCTGCGAGGAAAAGAAAAATCACTCCATGAGAAAAAAATTAAACGCACCTCTTATATGAGAATAAAATTTTATTATAATCCGATAATATTGACTAAATCGTGTTGTATGCTAGATGTTAATTTTAGCCTCACAAAGAGGCACACACCTAAACAAATATATATAGTACACACGATCGTGCGAATTTACATTAAGGGACGCCATGGCGGTTCATTGCGTCGCCTTTGGATCGGCAGGCGGAGGCACCGGTATCGGTGGGAGCGCGTCGGTGGAGGCGGCGGCGCCACGGCCGGGAATTAGGCTGTTGGTGGCCACCGTGTGCCGTAGCCTTGTTTCTTGTAATCTTCCAAATCTTTGTCTGTGTGTATGGGCTTGTGTCATTGTGACCGCTTCTACACTTGGTTTCTTTTCTTCTTTCTTATCCATCTAATCTAATTTTGTTTGCAAGTAGTTGAGGTTTTTGGGAAATGCATGTGGAATTTATAGGATTACATGGTTTTGTATAATGGTGCCACGTGTCCTTGATGAGGTGTCCACTTTGCCGCTTAATTGAAGGCCAAAGGCATGTGATTCCAAAGAGCCTACATTACAACCTAGAAGAAAGACCTCTTTGATTCTTGATTGATCACAAGTGATTTTGATTGAGATTAAGTCTTTTGGCAAGCATATGGTGTGCAAGTTTGTGAATTTGATGATTGAGTGCTTTATACCTTTATACACTTGAGTGAAGAGTGAAACACCCCATGGAAGGAGCAATGTGTTAAGTGTTTGATTGAGCATTTGTTTGAGCATGATTCATCTTGATGGCTAGTGGATAGTTGCATTGATACTTATGTTCATTGATGAGTTCGATTGTCTTATTTTTCGTCTATGGTGCCATGTGACATAATTGCAATCAATTCACTGCTTTGTGCTTATTTCCTACGTTGCTCGAGGACGAGCAACAATTCAAGTTTGGGGGTATGATTGGAGTGAATTGATGCATGTTTTTAGGGCCTATTTTAGTGCAAAAGTGAGCTAAAGTGTTAGTTTTTGTGCCTAAATGTGAAAAGTATCACTCTTTTGCCTAAAAAGTATTACTTTGTGAGTTTTTGATATTTTTCGTCCGTTTTGTAGGTAAATCGGTGGAATTTTGCCAAACCGAGAGTATCATTGGACTTAGAATGAAGAGACGATCATTTCGGACGAAAACGGGGTCGGGGCCGAAGCCTCGCGCAAGAAAAGTGCCACTGGACTCGAGCTCTGGTTGAGGACCATGAGCCTCGAGTCGAGGGATATGCGAAAGGACCAAAATCGAAGAAAAATAGGAGTCTCAACTCGAGGCATGACCCTCGAGTCGAGGGATGGGACAAAAGCAGATGCCTCGAGTCGAGGCCTGACCCTCGACTCGAGGGGGCAGCTTTTTCGAATTTTCGTATTTAAAGGGCTGAAGTAGAGCATTTGAGAACTAACTTGGATAATAGCAATTAGTAAGCGGTTTTGGGGCGATTTCTCGTGCCCCAAGCCAATTTCTCTTGTAGATTATAGTAGAAGCTAGATTTTGATTTAGATTTCCATTGATTGTTGCTAGATTAGCCATAGATTAGCTTAGATCATTGTTATTCCATTCAATTCAAGCTTGTAATTCATTTGGAGATTGGTGTTGAAGACTCAAGCATTCCTCTTTTGTTGATTGAAGATCATTTAGTGATATTTTTCCTCTTTTGTCTCTTTAATTTCTTAATTGTTGTGATTTGCTTTGTGTTTGATCAATTCTATCTTCTTCCCATGGGTATTGTTTGTGGTACCATGGGCTAACTCTCTTGTGCTTGGGTTAATTGAAATTGATGATGATTTGATTGATGATGTTATAATTGTTGATGATTGGAGATCAATTGAGTAGATTGCTTACTAATTGTGATTCTCATTTGTGCTTCATGCATAATTATCTCTTTAGATTAGTGTTTAATCATCCTAGCTATAGGCGAGAGTTGCGCTAACGTGATCCGGTGTTAATCGGGTGATAATTGTGTATGAATGCGTGGATTGGGTGCTTCGGAATCGAGAGATTAGTTGCACTAAGGATACTCACATTAGTTTGTTTCCTAATTGTGATTCTTAATTGTGCTTTGTGTAAAATTGTTTCTTTTGATTAATGGTTGGTCACCCTAGCAATAGGCGAGTTGAGCTAACGTGATTAGGTGTTAATCGGGTTTCAATTTTGCATGATTGTATGAATTGGGGATTTTACATTGAGAAATGGGAAAGACTAAGGATACTCACATTAGGCATTGTGATTTTAATGGAGTGATTAATTTCATGATGGTTTATGCTTTCTATCTTAGTTGATTTGCAATTTGATTCAATTGTAGCTTGTTGATTGATGATTCATTGATGGATGTTATTCCTAGCACCTCTATCCCACCATTTATTGTTGTTTTTGTTCTTGCATTCTAAGTGTTCGATCATTTGTTTGCTTGTTTTTGTTTGTATTTTTGCAAGTGTTTGGTAGTGTTAGTGCCATCCCTTGTTGCAACTCTAGTCACTAAGAAATCGTATTTCTAGGGTCTCATGTGCATACTTTTTCCCATGGAGTACGATATTTTGTTGATTGGTCTTAATAACACTTACCCAAAAAACTACTCCAATCAAGGACGCCGTGGGACATGAAAGAGAGGTTGCTGGAAATACTTTATCTGGTACATCGACAGAGGGTGTTCGAAGCATATAACTGGAAACAAGCAACTCTTGAGCTCAATAAAATCACAAAATGGCCCACGGGTGGTATTTGGAGACAATAACTTTGGGATTACCAAAGGTGTTGGGACTCTATACATTGGAGATGTACGTGTTGAGGAAGTTTTCTACGTGGAAGGATTAAAGCATAGCTTGCTCTCGGTTTCACAATTCTGTGATAAGGGATACTCGATTAAGTTTTCTAGTTCTCCTGTGTGTTGTTTTGAGTGGTTTAAACGATCTGGTGCTCTTAACCGGCTTGAGAAAGGGCAATGTTTATGTTGCGAGAATTTGTAAATGTTCAAGCAATACATGCCTTGTAGCAAAAAGTACTTGAAGCTAGCTGGTTATGGCACAAGAGAGTGAGTCATATAAATTTCAAAACGCTAAACAAGATAGCCATGAAGTCTCTTGTAGAAGGTTTGCCAAATGAAGTTTTCTCAAAAGATCGGATCTGCGACTCTTGCCAAAAAGGAAAGCAAACTAGAGCTTCTTTCAAAGAAGTTTTTGTACCAACGTCAAGTAGGGTACTACAATTACTTCATATGGATCTATTTGGTCCTGTATCTCCGTTAAGCTTCGGTGGTAGAAAATACACTCTGGTGGTGGTAGATGACTATTCAAGATTCACATGGGTGATATTTATGTTAAAAAAGAATGAAACTATCACAAAGTTACTAGAATTATCAAGAGATTACAAAAGCGAGAAAGGAGAAAATGTTGTAAGGATCGAAGTGACAAAGGAACAGAATTTCTAAACTCTCACATAGCAACGTATTGCAAAGAGGGTGGGATTCAAACATGAAACGTCTGTGGCTCGCACTCCACAAAGAAATGGTGTTGCTTTGAAAGGAGAAATAGGACACTCAAGGAAGCTGCCCGAGAACAATGCTAGCAGAGTATAATGTTCCTCAGAGGTTTTGGGCGGAGGCTATGAATACAACATGCTATACTCGTAATCGAAGCTTGCGACCAAAGAACATGGAAAGACACCATATGAGTTATGGAAAGGTAGAACTCCTCGTGTCTCTTTCTTTCGTGTTTTTGGGCCGTAGGTGTTTCATTCATGACAATGGCAAATCCAAGTTAAAAACCTTTGATGCCAAGGTTCTTTGATGGAATATTTTTAGGATATTCCAAAGACAAGCAAGGCCTATCGGGTTTTTAACAGAAAACCCTTGTTGTGGAAGAAACACCTCATGTGGTTTTTAATGAGTCTATTGTTGAGTCTAAGGACAAAGGACGAGAAGAGTCACCGGAAGGATTTGGGAAACTAGAACTCAAGGATAAGAAAAAATATGTCAAGGTTCACTTACCCATTTTAGACTCGGATTCGAAGATGATCGGCAAATCTCAAAGTCACCGACTCAAGCAAAACAAAGTCTGGAAGAAACCCCTAAGGTCGATGACTCACCCGTAACACCAGATGTGAATTTATCAAATCAAGGGGGAATGACGCAAGATGATGTTCCAACAACACCTTGAGAAGAGTTAAATATATCTAATAGAAGGAATTGGATGACTGATCATCCTAGTGACTTAATCTTAGGTAATCCTCAAGATGGAGTCAAAACAAGAAGGAAAATAAACCTAGATGGTTTATTTAGCTGCTATGTTTCTTTACAAGAACCTAAGAATATTGAAGAAGTGTTGTTGGACACAAATTGGATAGAAGCTATGCAAGATGAACTGAATCAATTCACACGACAAGATGTTTGGGTACTTGTTGATAGACCAAAACATCAAAAAGTGATTGGAACGAAGTGGGTTTTCAAGAACAAGAAAAATGAGAAAGATGAAGTCACCGTAAATAAAGCAAGGCTTGTCGCGCAAGGTTACTCACAATCGAAGGAATTGACTATGACGAGACGCGTTTGCACCTGTAGCGATTAGAAGCTATAAGGTTATTCCTTGCGTACGCAACATATATGAAATTCAAGTATGTCAAATGGACGTAAAGTCTGCGTTTCTAAATGGAGTTCTTGCTTTGAAGAAGTATACGTTGAACAACCCCGTGTTTTGTTCAAAGAAATCAAGCTTACCTTCAAGAAGGCTCTATATGGACTGAAGCAAGCTCCTCGAGCTTGGTATGACACACTATCGCAGCTTTTACTTGATCATGGATTGATAAAGGAAAGATTGATCGAACCTTGTTCGTAATTGAAGAAGAACGAGATATTCTCTTAGTACAGCATCTATGTGGACGACATAATCTTTTGATCTCCAAACAAGAAGCTTTGTGAAAAATTCAGTGAATTGATGCAAAGTAAGTTTGAAATGTCTATGATGGGAGAAATGAATTATTTCTTAGGCCTTCAAGTCAAGTAAACTTCTAAAGGAATATTCATAAACCAAGCAAAGTATACCAAAAACATGCTAGAAAAGTTTGGAATGTTAACAAGCAAGGATGCAAAAATTCAAATGGTAACAAACTACAAGTTAGATCCAAATGAGGATGGTGAAAGTGTAGATCGGACCATGTACCGAGGATTAATAGGTTCCTTGTCGTATCTAATGTTAGCGACTGACATTTCCTTCGTAGTTGGAGTATGCGCTAGATTTCAAGCCAATCCAAAGAAAAGTCATTTGGATGCAGCAAAGAAGATTTTAAAGTATCTCAAGGGTACATCAAACTTAGGTCTGCGGTACCTGCGATGACAACTTGGAACTCGGTGGATATTCTCGATTCACATTATGGTGGTTGTAGAATTGATAGAAAATCAACCACGGGCACATGTCAATTTCTTGGAAGTAAGCTGGTTTCTTGGTTTTCTAAGAAGCAAACTTCGGTGGCTACGCCAACTACGTACGAGAATATATGGGTGTAGGAGTCCGTTGCTCACAATTATTTTGGATAAGTCAACAATTGCAAGACTATCACATTGTCACTAAAGAAATTTCTATCTTTTGTGATAGCAACGATGCCATTGCTATTACTCGTAATCCAAGATCTCCACACAAGATGCAAGCATGTGGATATACGTCATCACTTTATTAGAGATCATGTTGAAAAGAAAAACATTCGAATGGAAAAGATTCATACAGATCGACAGAGAGCAGACATTCTTACAAAACCGTTGGCGAAGCACGGTTTAGAGATCTATCTCGTAGAATTAGGTCTACCGGATCCAGGAAAATCATATTAAAACATTCTTTGAAGAAGGTTATTAAGCTTCTTTGAAGAGAGTATTAAAATTGTCAAGAAAGTAGAAAGCTTGCTTTGAAGAGAGCATTAAACTTCTTTGAAGAGAGTATAAAGCTTGCTAAAGAGAACTTCAAAACTTGCCGCAGAAAGTTCTAAAACCTTGCTTTCTGATGCTCGGTGGTATCGATTGATTACAATATCAACTCTACGATATGTTACTCTCTCTCTCTCTCTCTCTCTCTCTCTCATTTTGCTCTTGTCTATTTGTTTGAAAAATATTTTGGTATAAAATATTCCTTATCCTATGTGGTTAAAATAATTTTCGAATATTTTATTCCTTCGTTTATCCTCGGCATTGGGAAGTAATTCTCGTGAATTGTCAAATCAAATCTTTTCAACCACAAATTATGGGGTAATTTTTCCTTAAAATATTATTTTTTCATCCTGCTTCTGCGGACGAAAATCTTTCAATTTTGGAAAATACATTTTCAAATCCAGAGTTGAGGACACGCACTTTCGAATTGAACCGTTTAATTCATAACCGTTCGATCGATCGATCTGCACGGACCCGAAAATCTTTCAATTTTGGAAAATACATTTTTCAAATCCGTTGAGGACACGCACTTTTGAATTCGAACCGTTTAATTCATAACCGCTCGATCTGATCATGCAATATGCAAATCAACGCTCAAATCTTATTTTCGTAATTTAAAATTTAGCGGTTTCCTTCTTCTCTCTTATAAATTGATTTTCTCATCTCTTTCTCTTTCATTACTTCTTATCTTCGTTCTCTGTTTTCCTTCTTCTGAAATTTGATAAATTTCGCTTTAATATCAATGGCTCAAACAATCTTCTTCTTCGAAAAGGTCGCGAGGAAACACAAGACTCTAGATCCTTTGGCCCTATCGGAGAAAGTGCGGAGCGAATTATCGGTGGATTTCCGAACAACCGGACAACGAGAAGCGGTGGAGATTCTAAATCTCTTATCCGATCGGGGTTTATTTCAGTATTGCTCGGCTCATTCTTGAGAATGATGGACTCTTGATGCCTACGCTGTTCGGTTTTCGTTCGTGGCGAGTTTGGAAGGAACAACATCAAAACGACGGTGTTCGGTCAAAGTTTGACCATCAAACGGCAGGATGTTCATGAACACTTGGATTTGTCTCTTCAAGGCACCGACCCTTAATCATATATGTCGAAAAACCATCTCGAAGCCTTTCGCTCTCTAGCGAAAACTTCTTGTCGTCATCATGTGTCGGACTTGAAGAAAGCGTATCTTAAGCGGAAATATAGACATTGTTTGATATCATGGTAAAGGTTATGTTTGGGGAACAACAAAGTATGGACTCGGTAAGTCGAGGCGTTTGTGCGCTTTGAAGGCGATTGTGGATGGAGTGGAGTGTGATTGGGTCGAGTAAGTTCTTTGAGATTCGTAGAAGGAAAAGAATCGGTTCTTTCGAACCGAGGTGGACGGTCATCCAGAGGTTAAGGTGTGAGGCTGTGGAACAGTATGTTTCCATGTCAAACAAGATTACAAAGTGTTGCCGAGAAGGTGATGCCTAACACGGCGTGGGACCCGAAGTGGACGAAACCATATACTAAGGCAAAGTTTATGCTTTGAATAAGGATGAGGAGCCGAGTGGTCCTCCCGATTCGATGATGAAGAAGATCGGTGAAGTTGAGGAAGAACCTCTGTTGTGTTGCCAATTACGAAGTTGCTCCACGAGGCGATGATATCGGGAAAGATGAGATGGTAAAGGATTTGGACAACCCATCTAAGAGTGTCGGTGAATGTGCACCAGCAAGCTCCAAGGCTGCTAGTTCAGGGAGAAGACTCAAGTCTTCTCGGAAGCGAAGATTAGGTTCCGATTTGTGATTACCACGAGAGGAAGGCAAAGAGGTTAACTATGGTAACTCGGAAAGATTTCGTAAGCGGCCGCACCGGAGGAGCACATTGCCTCCTAAGGTATCTCCTGGCAAGAAAGGTTCATCTGCGAGAGGATGCAATGGAGGTAGATGATTCTCCAATATCGGACGATGAAGAGATAGTCTCTCATGAAACAGTACCAATTCCGTTTCCTTCTCTTTCGAGATTCCTTCTTCTTCAAAGTCAGCTACACCAATGGAAGTTGGCGATGATGTTGCGGGCATGGGTGCCGCCGAGCCTATCACCCGAGTTGCCGAGGGTGATCTCGGAGAAGATGTGATTGGAGCAGATCCGATGGAGTCCATACAAATGGTAAACCTTGCTTTGGTAGAATACGTGGATCGCTTTGAGAAGTGTTTGATGGCCGAGGCTTCTACTTGGGTGGATAACAAGTTTCCTAGACTACATGATTTTTTAGAGGAGCGTAGTTTATTGATAGATATCCTGTATGGAAGAATGCAAGGCTTGGAGCTGCGATGATCTCATTATTACGCAAATGAGATTGGTCACAATGAGTTCTCTCTCTCGTGGGAGTTTGAGCTACGAGACCAAGGCTGGAGTAGCGAGCATTTGACTTAACCTCGGATCATTAGATTGCGTGCCTAGTTGCTCGATTGGATGAACCAGAGCCTGCAGAGAATGGTTCAGGTTCCTCCCTTTACAATGTCTGAAGAGATCAGAAAGGTGTCTCTTCTATCCCTCCTCCTCATCCCGATTTTACATCTATACGCTTGCCCAATTTTATGCCTCGTTGTTGTTCATGAGGATTTGTATAACTCTTACTCTACAAAGTTTGCCGAGTTAACACAACGGTATGCTACAATATTTTCTATATTGGCTGCTAAGTATACCCTCTTCTTGAGTCTATTGAGTCCTCAAAGTCCTACATCGAAGCCGCCATTCGCACGGCCCCCTCCTTGATCCGTCAAACCGCTGTGATATATTTTCTCGAGCAACAAGAGACCATTATCGAAACTCTTTCGGCATGATGTTGAATAACATAAATGAGGTTAGGAAGCATGTTGAGAGTGTAAAGGCTGAAGGAGAGAAGGTTGAAGCTAATCTCAGAAAGTGTTTGCTGAAAGAGAGTTGATTGAGGATAGATTTCGGACAAAGATGGAGGACCGATTGACGAAACTTAGTGGCATGGATGCACGATTACGCGAAGAAATTGATCGTAATGCGCCATCCAATCTTCTCTCGCTGGAGATGGGAAAACAGATCGCTACTTCGCAAGAGGCGAATGCCCGATCGACGGAGACGGCTACGGCTCGCGGTGACATCGCTATCATTGTTAAGCATATGCTAGCAATTGATGAGAAGATTGCTTCTCCAATAGCAGTGAGTTTCTTTGTCGAAAAAGTTTACAAAAGTTTATTGCGTACGAGACGGGATATTCTTTCCAAGATGCCGAGATGGAAGCTCGCTGGACCCCTCTTTTAAGTGATGTTAAAAAGGGGAAGACCATTGAGAACCGAGATGGTTGAGAGAGATGAAGCGAAGGACAAAGAATTGAAGGAGGTGAAAGATAGGCTGGAGGCCATTGAAAATTTCTTCTTTGGAACGAAAAGAGAAGGCAGACTTGAAGAGAGCTTTGCGAGAATCATCTGGACATGGTTCTGGAATGGGCGAAGGTCAAAGTTCCCAACCTTTGAAAAGGAGAAGGTTGGTTAAGATGTCCTGAAAAAGTTGATAAAGTGAAGTCTGTGAAGAAGAGTTGGAAGCTTTGCATGAGGAAGCTTTTCTTGCTGATTTAGAAACTAGAAGGATGGAGGAAAAGGACAGTCACAAGATGATCAAACTCCTTGGAAAGCAAGGAAAAGAGGTGGATGTTTTGGACAAGAAATGTAAGAAGATGTTCATACCGAAGAAGGTTGCTGCAAAGCTCTTGTGTCAAAGAAGAAGCAAAGTAGGAAAGGAAAGAAGCCTCTTTGGAGCAGAGGCCGAGGAAGACTTTATTCTTCCTCACAACACCGATGGATATGTGGATGAATGCTGCCCTCCCGAGAAGATTGAGGAATGGAAAGCGCAAAGAGAGATTTCATTTGCTCATACTATGTGTGCAAAAGTATCGGCATCGGGCCACAACAAATGAAACATTCTTTGCTTGGATGGAGGAAAGGCACAGTGATCTTTGGGCAGAGATCTTGAAAGCTTTTGTTGAGTTCAACCTAAACCTTCAAGCGCCGGAGTTTGAAAAGATTCCTACTCCATCCACGAGATGGGAAGTTTGACCAGTGAGTGTTCGCAGGACGCTCAAAATCGCTTGGTGAGGTCAGCCCACCCATTGGAACAGACAACGAGGAACTCTATGATAGAGTGTACGAGTGGCTGAATGTTCCAACAGGGTTTTCAAGGTATGGTGAGGAAGATATGAAGGTTGCTGGTTGGGAAGCTAGATTGCTGGATGGGAAGTCGATGAAGTCTGTGTTTATCTTTTTATGCATTTCTTTGTTATCTTTTGCCCTTTTCGCATTTCACTTCGTAAGATGTACCGATATCTCCATATTAATAGAAGTGAATGTTTTGCGCTAAGACAACTTCTCGTTGTCATCCGGTTTCGCTTTGAGATCCTTTTAAAGGTCTCTTCTTGTCTTCTTTTCGTATATCTTTGTTTATGTGCTTCTCAAGAAGGTTTTAACATCATCAAAAAGGGGAATTTGTTAGGATTAGAATTTTTATGTTTTGATGATGTTCCTAAAACCTAAGTGTAATAGGACCACTGAACTCGTTAGTCACCGATGATCTAGAATATGGTTTATGTCTTAGTATAGTTAATCTGCTAGGCTTGACCAAGATCCGTATTGATTGAGAACTCAAGGTCACTGATAAGAAGACTTAAAGATCTAAGAGAGATCTCATTCAAGTCATCCGGAAGGGCGTCGTGAAGATAAAGAATAGATAATAAGGTATATGAAAAAGAGTGTTATCAAGAAAGGTTCAAGTGAAGATAGCAAAGTTGGAATCCGTGCTACAACAAGCTTTGGAACTGTCTTTGGAGCAAGGTGTAAGGTTGCTAGAGTTGACTTGAGAGATTCATCGTGGTTAACAAAAGTCAAGGATAATTCAAAGATACCCGAAATCAATCTAGAGAAGATTGAATTCTCAATCAAGATCAATCAAGATATAATTGATTGATATCGCACAATCAATTATCCAAAGTCAAACAAATCTTCCAACGATCACTTACCATTTCTTGAAGACCTGATTGACAAATTAGCCTAACGGCTAGTCAAATTCAGGATCATATAAATTGAAGTGAAGGATTTTTGAAAAGATACACACGCGAAAAAAATCAAAGAAAAATCCATCTTCACTCATTATAGTACACGCATAATTCTTCGTACTTAAATCGATTCAATACGTTGATATTCTTAAAGAGATTTATTTTTGGTCAAGGAAGTGTAAATCACCTTTCATTATCTCTCGCATTTGAGAAAAGGTTGATTGTTTCGCATCTAAGAGTTAACACTCGAAGATCACATTGATTGTACCAAGGGCGTGAACTTGTTAAACTTCCCGTGGTCGAATCCTCGAGGAGATTAGAGGAGACAAGACCAGTTTTGGTGGATAGTAAGGCCCCTGTGGAATCGGGGAGAGTGGACGTAGGATCGTTATATCCGAACCACTATAAAAATCTTTGTGTCTTTACAAGCTTTACGCATACATACTTATAATCGCTCATTGATCATTGTTTTAATAAACCCGCACTAAACTTGCTAAGTATTCATCACCAAGGTTTTCATTAAAAGGGTTTTTCAAATACACTCGAGATTAGCTTCCGCACCATCGAAGACTTCGAGTTTCAAGTCTGCTAATCACACCTAGCACACTCGAGTACCTTCTTTGTCAGAAGACTTCAAAGCCTTCTAACCTCATACTCACCACAAAAAGTCAAAAAAGTTTTGAGTGTGGTAAAGTCTATTCAACCCCCCTTCTAGACTTTCTACCTCCTTGCATATCTCGTCCGTGACCAACACATGCATTGCACAACTTTGTGCAAGAAAAAGTCAGGATCATCATCCCACGAATGTTACGATGGGATGCGTCTAAAGCTGCTCAGATTTGAAGAATTAACACAACAATGCTTTTCCGTCCTTAAGTAAGGAGATGAAGTACCCACTCGAGTAAGTTTCTTTATTTCTTTGTGTGGTTTAATGTTATGTTAGGATTTATTTTGTGCTAATATTTGAACTTTTTTTTCCGATTAGAGTGATGGAAAAGATGGTACCATCATTCAAGGAGAGTAAAACACCACATTATAATAATGTAGTGTCTTGGATTGATGGTCGTCGAAGAGTGAGGTCCCAACAACACCGGTAAAGTCCAAAAAAGTTCGAACAAGTACATTCTTTGACAAGAGTTCCTCTTTGAAATGTGTTTCTAGTGGTTGGAGAAAGACCGTGGTTTTGCAATTGAAAAAATTGAACAAACTACAACAACATTTTCACGGAGAAGGAAAACGAAGGAGAACATGATGAGCCACAAGAAGAGTCGATCACGAAGAAGAACAAAAGAAAGATGAGCAAAAGGAAGACGAAGAAGAACGAAAGGAAGATTAAGAAGAACAAAAGGAAAACGAAGAAGATAATGATGAGCCATAAGAAGAAAAAAATAAGAACACCATGAGGAGGAAAAAAGAACACCCAAAAGAGGAAAAAAGGACGAACACCACGAAGTTGAACAAAATAATGAGCAAGAAGAGGAGAAGAAATACGAGATCATGAAAGATAACACATGCCACACAATGATTTTGCACCCCACATTAGGTCAAATGCAGATCGATGACGATATACTTCTCGAAGAGTGCATATTTGACACGGAAAATACTCAAATGTTTGGTGGATTATATTATGATCCACTAGTTGTTGATCTTCCGAAGGGGGCAGAGGATGAATTCTGGAGGTGGTATCTAGATTGTCAATAGACCAAAGAAAAAGTTAATGTCTTAGTTGAAAACATACCAAGAAATTGATGCCGACCGGGTTTGCACGGTTTGGGCCCACATGGATGATTTACATCTGAAGTATGTTTTGCCTACTCTTTTGCTCACTATGTTGCCCACTTATATGCCAACGTTTTTTCACGTTGTTTTCTCATTGTTACGCCTTTGTGTTACCCACTGTTCAAATTTCATACCCAAGGTGAGATTAACTTGTATCTTGTTTTTATTGTAGAATATTGATACTCTCAACAATCTGCTAGTTCTTAAAGTAAAAAGTGGTTAAATTATTTCTTGCAAAAGTGGGCAGTTGTTGACACGGTTTTTTTGGGTAAGTTAGTTCTCATTACTTAATATAGTGAAACAGATAATATTACATGTATATTATGTTAACCAACATTGTACAACATATGCAAATGGGTTATGACCCTCCACATATACAATCAATAGACAAAGGCGAAGAAGGAAAAAGTTAATTGGAGTTGGTCCAATGAACATACCGTGGAGGGTTATATGAGTGGAAGATTTCCTCTACACGTAGTTGGTTTTCCATGGGTAGAAGTCGATTCGGTTCATGGTTTGGCTCATGTAAATAATAACCACTTTAGTCCAGTACGAGTTGTGCATAACACGGAGATTATCATAGTTTATGATACGATGGTGGGCTCTGCAAAAGGAAAAATCCAAAACACTTGGTGCTCTTCCGTAAGCTAGGATTGCTCATGTCTAGTTTGAGTTCAAAATTGGCCTCGTGTCCGTGTGTCCATATGCTCCCCTACAAGTGGATACCGACTCTTGTGGCATGCTTTCCATGAAAATCCTTGAGTGTCTCGTTAGTGGGACTTCCATTGAACTTATCGACCCAAAGATGTGCCCGAGTTCCAAAAAAGTATTGCTTGGAGTTATTTAACAAAGACAATATATTATTGATGAAGTAGTTGTATAACCTTTTGTCGTGTAATATTATGTGTTTGACAAATGATTTATCTTTTTGCTTCTTATTATGTGTTTTGAAATTTTTATTTTTGTTATGTATTTTGAATGGTACAGCCCCACGGCAAATGTACACATGAGTCTCACATATACACCCACAATTATGTCCATAGTTATGTCCACATGTATGTCAAAACATAAAAATACATAAAAATTTAAATAATTGATCCAAAATACAGATTTCCTCTATTAAAATGACTGATCCAAAATACGTAAAAATTAAATGTTCAAGCGAGGACAACAGGGACAGACAAAGTGCATGAAAAAGAACAATAACAAAGTGCACAAAAAATAAAAGCAAGCTTACAAACCACCACCACATGGTTCGGACGCCCCTTTTCGTAGCTCTCTGTATCATCGAGATCTCAATAATTCCAGGCTTTGGTCATTTTGGAACTAGAACTGGATTAGGCCTCTCAAACAACACTCTCGGGCCGTGGTATTCAGCCTCCCCTTGGTAGCGGTAAGCCCTCACAAGTTCATTGTCTTTGTGAACAAAAAAATTAGCTAAATGCACGTCATATAAAAGTCATTCAAGTCTTTTTTTTTGTACTAACTTTTAAATGAAATGGTATGATTTTTCATCATACTCCACAGTGTTGGTAGAAGGGTCCCAGTAGGTGTTCCCAAGTTGCAACAAGTCATGGAATGCGTCGTAACGATCCTCCAAGAAATGCCTTCATGCCACAAAGATCCTTCCCAAGATAGACTCTTACCGAAATCCTCGTTCAATTTTCCAAGAGCACTTACAACCGCATGGAAATTAAGCTCATGCCGACCAGCCCAATGGCCTAGTCGATGTTGTTCCAACAAAGCTTCAATGAAATAATTGTCCATTTGCTTTGTCCGATTCCTTCGTAGAAGATTTCTTCTTGGGAAGATATTGTGCAACAAAAGGGGTTTGACTTGTTTGTTTAAGTGAGACCTTAGTGGAACTTTAGTATAACACATGCTCACATATATATAAGCTTATAAACCCATATATTTGACCACAACTATGGCCACCGTACGAATCTAAAAAAGGTAACATATCCGGAAAAAAAAGAAAAAGAAAAACTCGGCGTAAGTGTGGGAAATGACCGAAAAAGAAGATTAACATGACATGACTATTCAAAAATTTATGAAATCTCATCATCACGGTGGGCGTAAGCATGGCTTTGAACGGAAACAAAAAATTTGGCGTGGGTATCAACAGAAAAATTATCATGAGATGACTATTCAAAATCATGAAGTAATCGTCACAAAGAGAGTTATACGTGGACATAAGTGTGGGCACAAGCGTTAGATGAACATAATAATCCAATGACTAGAGTTCAAACGAATAAAATAAAGTTTGTGAATTAAATAATTATAGAGGCGTAAGCTATACATGAAAAAAATAATACAAAATAACACAATTGAGCTCCTAAATTAATAAAAGAACACAAGTAGTACATGAAAATTACAAAATTCAGAATACACAAAATAAAAAAATGTATGGTACACTCAACAATGAACATGTACAAATATCCTATACACGAGATCTTCGATATTATGCATATACATGGACAACTCCTCCTACCATTGATTAAATTAGGTCGACGACTCTCTTGTATCGGTAATTTTCAAAGGTTCGTAACTAGATTCATGGTGGCTCATTGTCTACTCATTGTTCTAATGGATCATTAAGCATCTCGCATCAATGAAATTGTGGAGCAGAAGCAAGCCATTATAAATCTAATTTGAGTCTTGATCGGGTAAAAAGTAGGACTCCTAAGGATTCCAGTGCATTTTTAAGACACCGAATGCACGTTCTATGACATTACGTGCTCTAGTATGTCTCATGTTGAAATGTTTCAGATGATTGGTAGGGCGTTACTGTCATTGGATCCCTTTCCTTCGGATGATATCTGCGGCCTCTATAAGGTGGGAGAAAACCCTCTTAATTTGCATAACCATTGTCACAAAGGTAGTAGTTTTCTAATCAATGGTAAAAAGTAAAAATTTATTAATTTAGGAATGTATTTTCAAAAAATGTAATGACATCATTAAAAAAAGGTTATGTACCCTTTGAAACTTTCAATTTGTTGGGTCGACAAACAGATCTCGTAGTACTCTAGAATTAGCCGAACCTTCCCATCCAAGAATGAAGTAAATAAATCTCATGTCGCTATCACACAATCCTAGAACGTTAGTCGAGATACAACCCTTACGAGTTCTATAACGAGCTTTATCAGAAAGCTAAACATGAACATCAATATATGTACCGCCTAAAGCACCTAGACAACCCTATTGTATTGAAAAAATGCATTGATGAGGACAATTTACATTATACTATTTTGAAACAAATTTAATTTTTTAAAAAAATTAATCTTTTATTACCTTGAACCATTTCCATCTTGGATTCGTTGAATCATCGGGAATGGGAGTTGGATTAACCAAAAAAAGGTAATGCCGTTTTAAAATAGCCTTCAAGACAACGTGGATGTAGTGGAAAAGCTGTTTCACTGCACCTATCGTAGTCATGTCTAACCACGCTTTGCTTTTTGTGATGTGCCAAAACAACTAAAAACATTGAAACTTGTTCTTCCACCCCAAAATACTTTTTATGGGATAAGCCTCCTAATTTCCTCAAGAAATAACATAATCGTGCAAAATTGTTTCGATCTATTCTTAGGTTTGCAAGTCAATCAACATCACTTACATTAACTAGCTCGGTTCAACTCTTCTACTTGTTGAGAAATTAGTTCTATCATGCTATACATTAATTCATTATTGCATCTTCTTACTCTTCTACCTGGTTGATTTAGAATTATGTGTGCAATTATCATTGCAATAATTTTTTCTTAAGAGATGGCCGTTCTACCAATATGAACAACAATTTCTTCCCCGGCCGAGGTCAACATCCTACAAAGACCGAAAGGACCCAACAATAAGAGAAAAATGCAGACCACACTAATGCCAACGTATATGCCAAAAATAACCACAATGCATCATTTTAATGATGAAAATGCAATAAAAAATAAAAATAGAAAACCACCACCTTAAAGGTCGTTATGTTAAATTCATACTCAAATTCAACCAAATAATAATGCTCCCTAACAAATTAATTGATATAAAAAAATTTGTAGTTGAATTCCTACTATATATGTTTTGTACAAATATGAAAAATAGAAAATAATGTAATGGGATTCCTAACATGTTTTGTAGACAAGAATCTGAGTAAGACAGAAAACATAAAGGGATTAAAGAAGTGAACACATACCCGAAGTTGTAAACAATAGGTAAGATGGAAAAAAAAATAGATCGTTGCTCCCACGCTTTGATTAGCAACTAAAAATAATGGGATATGTGAGAAATTAAAAATAAAGAAATGTATTCAAATAATTTCTATGAATGCCAACCGAATTACCCTCGCCGAACATTGAAACAGAAATTGAAGCATAAATTCACTACCAATAACTATGGTAAGTATAACTCATTAATATAATAATGCATTAATTCATAAAGAAGGTTGTAGGTGAAAACACTAAGCCACAATTCAAACTTACAAACAATAAAGAATCGCGACGACGATGGTGCAACTCGTCGAAGCGATTTAAAAATCACGACAAAGGACCGTGCAACTCGTTGGCTTGGCGCAAATATTCGAATTACCAAAAAAACCCAATGGCTAGGGTTTCTTTTCTACAGAGGAGATAACAAAAGGAGAATCAACCAAAAATGAATTCAAAATAGAAAACACCGCGCCCTTGAATCATTGAAGAGTGGAGAAAAATACACCGTAGAACTCACCTTCGTTAAGAATAGGGGTTGAGCTTACAAATTGTGCAAAATAGAACAAAGAATATCGAACAATTACAAGGCCGGGTTGATGTATTACCAACAGATCGGCGGCGCTGGAAGATGTCGTACCAAGCAATATAAAACGGAGGAGGAGAAGACGTTATACGACGTTATAAGGGCAACCAAGCTGGGCCTTAGAGTACCAAGGGACAATGGTATTTTCTTTTCTCCCTTCGAGAGATTCAACTAATTTGGAATTTAGAGTTAGTTTCATCCTCTACAACCAATTTTTCAGTCGATCCAATCAACCTACTCAACTGCTACAAACTCCTAACTCTCAATGTAAGGGGTTTGTTTAAAGTGTTTTGTCATGAGCATAACTTCTAAAAATTATCATAATTGGGCTTGGGCCATTGTCTTCTAGCCCATTTAATTAATTAATTGTTGTTGGGCTTGAATATCTTGTGTTTGAGCCCATTTATTGTTAGGAGAAAAATGTTGTAGTTTTGATGAAGTTAAGATGAGTATGTAAAATAAGATGACCAAATTGAATTGTTGTATAGCCAGTGAAGTAGTGAAGTAAAATCTTGTAATAAACTAAGTACTTAGGTCAAATGAAAGACAGACTAAGACGAGCCGAGATGAAGAAAAGGTAGTAGACGAAAATATACTTGGAAGATCAAAACATGCGAAGACATGAGATGATCGAGATGAGGTGAAGAGTGTCTCAAGTCAAGAGGAGCATTTACTAGAAGTGTTAAAGATATCAAAGAAATTGTAACAAACAACGAGAACAAGCTTATAACCAATCAAGAAGCGGTTACAAGAATCGGTTAGTCAATTTCAACAAACTCTAATGAGTCAACAAGGAAGTTACAACTTCCAGAAGTTTCTTATAAATAGATCAATATATTAGAATGGAATTACTTTTTGTACTTTTGCAATTCACACGAATTTTGTAACACATTTAAACGTACATTCACAAGAGATACTCTTAAGCACAAGAACGTTCTAAAATGTTCATAGTTTTCAAGTGTTTATAGAACACTTTCCCGTATATCTTCAAGCCATTAAATTCCGTAGTTAGGAAGAATTGATTGTAAAGGCTGAAGATCGACACCGTAATCTATAAGTAAAGTGGTAAGAAAATGAGTAAGTAATAGAGTTCATTTCACAAGATTGTGAAAAGAGAGTGGACGTAGGATTTTCACAATCCGAACCACTATAAATCGTTGTGTTCTTACTTTCTGCCCTTTATCGCTTTTACTTATTTGTTATTAATCAATCTTGGATAATCAAACACTTGTTCAACGAATTATTAATCGAATCAAGTATAAAAACACTTCCGCAATATAATCTGATACTTGTATTATCTAATATTAATTTGGGTTATTTCTAATTCAAGAAGGAGAAATTGAGTAGTATTTGAAATCTATTGAATCCCCCTTTCTAGATTTTCTCTTTGTATGAACTTGATCGACCGGGACCAACATTTGTATATACTTGTATCGCTTTATCTAGGTTTAAATAGGAAAATTGAGAAATGAATGAAGAAGCGTAAACATTTTCCAAATTCGCTTTCTTCCTCACGCATCTCTTCTCAACTCTCTCTATATACTCTTATTCTCTTTCTCAATTCTCCTTCCTTAATATGTCTCTTCTTGTTACTCACCGTTTCATCATATTATCAAATCATACAAAAATATGTATCATAGTTTTAGCAATGATGGGTTCGCTACAAATGGCATCGAGCCAACTATTATTGGCCCGAGGGCTCTAGCTTCACCAATCTTGAAGATGTCCGTAAATGATTGAAAGAAGTATTCCACGTTGAATCACAAAAAAATAAAGCTATGGATCGAAAATTTCAGAACAGATTTCTGGAATTGGAGTTAAGATGCAAAATCAATTCAGTGATATTAATACCAAACTCGATCACATAATAAGAATCGGGCAGAGAACTACCAAAAGAAGAATCGATTTAGGGAAAGTCCTACCTAACGAATTTTGGCGGTGAAAGTGAGCAAAGAATCAATATTGGGAGTGCCACTCCAGATTTTTGAGAAAAAATATTGTTTTGGTTGCTTTCTAGCAATGGTCAATTAGGAAACCAAATTGGTTCCACGTGATGGGAGTTGGTGTACGACGAGCACAATATTGACTCAATCGACCGCTACCCCAAGGATTCGGCCCCAGACTTAATCAAAAATATAAAATACCCCGCAATGGATTAATTTATTCTGGATGTGCAAATCAAGGTGTACACATCCTAAAACCTTGACCTAAGATAGACTTGTCTCTAATTGATGGGATTTATCCCGCTTCTTCTTTTTGAAAGTAATAGATGTGACATCAATATAAGTTGTGTAGTAATTTTGATGAAATTATTAAAATTTGTTTGGATGATATGGGAAAGGAATTTGTTGATTATACAAACATGAAGAAAAATAGGAATTGCAATAACTTGTTTCCATGAGTTGTGATGGGTTGGAATGGGATTGCTAATATGGGGAACAGGGACTCTTTCTTTCATGGAATTCCTAAATGACAGAGCTTGGTTGGTGGATTAAAGGGGAGTGTCTCAGGCAATCCCAATCCCACTTACAACAATTTAACATATAGAGGATATGATCCAGTGGAATATTAATATTCTTTTCTCAAACAATTTTTGAGAAGTAGTTAAAAGTGAAGGCAAGGAAAACTATTGTGCAGATGCCTGGAAATGATGAAAAACTGCTAGAATTGATGGAACTCAAGGTAAAAGTATTGCTTCCCTCTTGGTGATGAGTATTAGCCTCCCCTATGATTTTACCGACCCTTCCTTATGAATTCTCGTGTTTGGTTTTGACCACGGTTTGTTTAGATGATTTTCTTCATCTTAATGTTATTATGACCTGCAATCTCCTTTAGGCGTGTGGTAGCTCTTTCTATTGATCACCTAAAGTGGTTGTTCACTTAGGAAAATATGGTTAGATTCAGTTGATTGCACCACTTACTTTTGTTCTCGAGTTGTTATTATGATGACTCTACTATTGCTCTTATTGTTGGGAGTGTAAATTTTGGGAAGATTTTTAAGGTGATGATAAATGCATAGCGAAGGGCGAGTAAAACTGATTTTGCTATGACATTGATGCATAGTAAGATCGACATTGGGTATAATAGGATAGATGTGGACGTAATACCAAGTCGTAACCCTTATTCATTTTTCATATTTGTTGGTACTCTATTATTGATGGGTGTTGTGTTGATAGTAACTAGAATGATCAATCTCGTACTTGAAAACATTGTTGATTGAAGAGAATACAAAAATGAGAATAGTGGGGTTGAACGAGATTGTCAAAATGTTTCAACAGAAGTCGAGTTTCGTGCTCAAGCTAGAGAAAAATTGGAACATGTAATTGAAAGTGCTTCAATAAGGAGAGATGTGAATCATTCCAAGATTGCATCATATGGGCTCGTCTTAGGCTTGAAGATATTTTTTCATATAGAGTGAAGCAATTGACTTGTACTTTCCCGAGGATGCTACAACATATAATGGTGCTCTTTCTCGGACAGCTCCAAAGGTAGCAGTGGATTTCCCGATCATTCCTACGAGAGCCTTTGGACGTTTCTAAAACTTTACATTGGATTTGATCTCTAGCTTACTCTTAGATATAAGGAAATTCTTTACTTTTGAACTTTTCTACTTAGGTGGTGATGTGGTTCCTACAGCTTTGTTGGAGCTCAAACCCACAGGTCAAGCAATGGCTACAAGATTAAAATATGACTAGTAAATGTGAATATAATTATTTCGTGCTAAGAGCTCGGGAAATAGCTACATTATTAAATTGGACTTTAGTTAACTGGGAAGAAACTTTCAATACCATTCTAGAAAATCTCATCAAGAAGACTATGGTGCATAATTGGTTGGGATTGGGTGTTTGTCTAAAGGTTATGACAAAAGGTTTCAAAAAGTGATTACATTAACAAAGTTCTATCGGTTCTAGCGAACAATGAATACAAAAATCAAATTTTGGATGAAATCAATCTCAACTTAGGTCCTTGGGGACAAGGATCTAAAACGAGGAGTATTATCATGAGCATAACTTTCTGGAAATTTTCATAGTTGGGCTTGGGCCATTGTTTTCTAGCCTATTTAATTAATTAATTTTTGTTAGGCTTTAGTATCTTGTGTTTGAGCCCATTTGCATATTACTTGTATTGTTCTATCTAGGTTTAAATAGGGCAATTGAGAAATGAATGAATAAGCGTAAATATTTTTAAAAGGGAAAAAGGTTTTTTTGTCCTCTAAGTTTACCACATTTTAATTTTGGTCCCGTTGACTTTGACTATTTGAGACCGGTTCTTTAACTTTCAAATTTTTGACTTTTTAGTCCCTGTTACTCGCTATTCTAGGTCACGTAACCGGTCAATCCGATGTGGCATTTTTTTCTTTTTTTTATTATTCTCTAATACATGGTCGTGTTTTAAGTTAGTAATGCACCACATAATTTTTCCTTTTTTTATTATTAACATAAACAAAAACCCCAAATCCCCAAATCGAATCCCCAAAGAAGACGCGTATAACCCTAATCCCCAAAGAAGACGCAAAATCATTCACATACACTTCTACTAGAGAATCTTAACCGCATGAAGGCTCGAAGGAGAGAGCCCGATGAACCATTGCGAAGCCTCTCTTGCATCGGTTGAGTGCCACGAATCAAGGGAATAAAATATGAAGCTTAGAGAGACCGAAAAGTATGGAGACCTTCCTCCGTAATATGGTATGTTATCAAGATTCCCTTGGTTTTTATGTGTACTTTTGTGTATTTATGTCTGTGTTGTATCTTGTTTAATAAATAGGTGATGTGGTCCATGGTGTTGTCGTGTCTTGCATAGAGTATTAGTTTCAAGTATTAGTGTGTGGTCATCGGTTTTTGCATAAAGAAATAGGGTGTGGTCCCTTGTTCTTTTAATACACTTTTGATACATATGGAAAATGGATATCATTGTTTATTAAAAAGTAGGTGTGTGCATTAACCGATGAAAACCTATATAATTAATACAAATTCGTTTACTTTTTTGATTTTTTCAGATCGAAATGGAAATCAATTTATTATGTCTATTCACACCGGAGGTGAAATCTCAATGGGGGTAGATTATATAGGTGGGAATGTGTATAAGTTTGATTATGTGAAAAGAAACTTATTTTTCATAGAATCACTTCACAAATTTTCATGCTATGTGGGGGATAATCAAACTTGCATTATGTATGTTAAGAATGATGAGGGAAAATTTGAAGAAGTTAGGATCGAGGATGATTTCCAAACAGCCTCGAGTAAGGCTATTAGTGAGGGGCTAGAGATAAATATTTTCATAGTTACCGAATCGAGAGTCGACTGATTTTGAAGTAGGGAGTGAGGATGAAAACTCAGATGATAGTGATTATAAAGCTAATGAATTGGTTGTTAGTGACTCTAATGAAGGTGAGGAAAGTGTGCCTTCTGAAAATGACTTAGATGATAGTGAAGATGATAGTATGCATGAGGGGGTAGGGGAGAAAAGGGTGCAAAGGAAGGGGTGAGCCATGATGAATGGACTACCGAGGATAACCTAGTTGATGATGATTTAGGGGAGGAAAATGTGGTAGAAAGTGGGGAGGATTTTCGCAGTGGCAAGGACTCGATAGTGACAATGGTGGACATAGATATCTTATATATAAGCCAAGCACACTTTTTAATCCACACATAGAACTGAACATGGTTTTTAGTTACAAGAAAGAACTAATTGATGCAATCCATTCAAATGCTATAGTACAAAAGAGGGTCATAAAGATAGCCAAAAATGATAAGAAGAGGGTTCCTGCAAGTGTGGTAGGGATGGGTGTGAGTGGAAAATACATGGCCTTAATATACTTGGGAGTCCACATTTCAAATAAAGGCATATAACTCTGTTCACACTTATCCGTAATCATATCACTTGAAGAGTATAAAATCCAGTTGGCTAAGTGGTAGATTTGTGTACATGTTCATAAATGATAACCACAAAAAGGTTTCACTTTTGTGAATGACATCTCTCGTGAATTAGAGGTGGATACTACACATCACCAGACCTATAAATGCAAGAAATTAACTCTTAAGAATGGACATTCTAATGTGGATGAGCAGTACAACCTCGTTGTGTTCTTATGCGTAAGAAATAAGAAGATCAAATCCACGAGTCCACCGTGATTATAGGCACCGATAATTCTTCTCGGTTGTCATAGATTTGATAGGATATACATATGCTTTAGGGCAGTGAAAGAGGGGTTTCTAATTGGGTGTTGGCCATTGATTGGGGTAGATGGATGTCATCTAAAAGGGCCACACAAGGGTATTTTGTTGTCATTATGGGGGTTGATCCCAATAATAACATATACCCTATTGCATATGCTTTGGTTAGTAGAGAGAATGGTGATACTTGGGAGTGATTTTTAAGCTGTGTTGAAAGTGGATTTGGGGATTGTTGATGATAGTGAATGGACATTCATCTCTCGACAAACAAAAAGGACTGATCTAGGCTTTTCGTAATATTTTCCACAATTCTTCTCATAGATTCTCTGTAAGACATTTACACACATGAGAATGAGGAATGCAAGCTTCAGGGGCAAGCTTGCTAAACCGCTTGTATAGAGCATCCATGGCTACAACACCAAATGGGTATTTGAGAAGGTTGAATGACTTAAGGGAATTAAGTGAAGTTGTTGTTGCATGGTTGAGTGATAAACCACCACAAAGATTTGAGTAGATCACACTTCAATTGCATTCCTAAGTGTGATATTGTCATGAATAACATGTGTGAACCTTATAATAGTAGCATATTACCTGGGAGAGAGATGACTGCTTAGCATGTTGGAGTGGCTCATGGATCACTTGATTACAAGATTTCGTAAAAATAGGGACAAGACCAACAGGAAAAAGATGGCAGGGCTGTTATGTCCCAATATACACCGAAATTGAACAATCGTCAAAAATCTTGGACATTTTAGGCCCTGAAACACAATAACAAGCATTACACAGGTGAGGTGCTATGACGGTACTCAAGACAGTGTTGACTTGGAGAATTCAACATGTGGATGTAGGAAATGGGATTTGATTGTGATACCCTGTGTTCATGTTGTCGAGTGATATATTGTGAGGGCTTAAGGCCTAAGGACTTCACAACATCCTCTGTATATGTACTTTTCTATGCTTTCACTAATTAATTTAATTTTATTTTATTTTAAGTAATTCTAATAATTCTAATTTGGTGTTTTTCATTTTCAAGGTCAACACATATAGGATGGTGTATGACAATTGCATCATGCCTATTAATGGAAGAGATGAGTGGCCAATTAATTTTGAGCCTCTCTTGCCTCCACCGATTGGGAGGCAGTGGTAGGCCATCAAAGGCTCGAAGGAGAGAGCCTCGATGAACCATTGCGTAAGTAAAAGAAGAGGAATGTTGGTAGGCCAGTTATTAACCCTACTAGGAGTAAGAGGAGCCAAATAACTTTGAGGTGTAGTGAGTGTCATCGGACTGGCCACAATAGGAGAGGATGCAAAAATGAAGCCGCAAGTCAAGTAGCGTAAAATGATGTTGATGAAGATGTTCCTAGCTTGGATGAAATTGAGCAGATTCTTCCGATCTTCAAGGTAATTGAATTTCTAGTACATAAGTGTTTATTATTGGTTATTAAGTACTTAATATTCTTAATTTCTTGGTAGGGACTGATGGATTTACATTTGATGAGAGTCAAGTGACACACTTGACAAATGTTTGAAGTACAAATAACACAACTCTTCGGTATATGCTAAAAATAGATCATTTGATTCCTTTCAAGTACAGCTCTTCAATTATATATGAAACAATCATGTTGTGATTCTTTTGTTGAATAGGAACTCCCACCTATGTATGATCAACTAATGTAAAGGAAGATGAGCAAAGGCCGATGGTGTGTTAAAAAGGTGGCAAAATATTTGTATACGCATCAAACATCGAAGTGTTGCATCTAATAGGGACAAAGGTAATGACAATTCTAAGGTCAAGGGCAAGGAGAAATGCAAATGAAAGTTGGAATCTTACCTTTTGTGAAACAGTTTCTGTGATTATCTTTTGCAACTGTTGTTTTTGGCTTTAAATAATGCCGAAAACTTGGAATGCTACTGCTTTTTTTTTTTTTTTTTTTTGCATCTATGGTGGTGGATACTTTCGCTATGTTTTTGCTTTGGATGATGTAGATTGTTGATGATACAGTTGGAACTAGTTTGAAAATTATGATGAATTATGGAAATTATATTTTTGCTATCTTTTGCAGTTTTATTTAGGTCTCTGCATTTTTCAATCTTATGGTGTTGCTTTGGTTTGTTGTTAAAACAATCTCAGTACTAGTTTTAACAGAACAAGAATGATCTATTTTAACAGAACTATTACTTTTGTTATTATTCAACTAATACTTTTAAGTTTTACAACAAGTACTTTTAACCAAACATCACATATCTCATTGCCTACATTGTTTACAAGATAACCAACTAACCAAAACATCATAAACTTATACAAATAACCAAACATGTTCATTTCCCATTGAATTCAATTGTTATTATTCAACTAATACTTTTCAGTTTTACCTAATTCATTTAAGCAAATATCATATATCTCATTGCCTACCCTGTTTTACACCATAACCAAACTATCATCAACAAATACATATAACCAAACATCAATTGTTATCAATCTCGTAATATCAAATATCATAACCAAAACACCATAAACTATCTCATTGAAATCATCTGTTTTTACATCATAACCAAAACACCATCAACATAGTTCTTAAATCAATTTGTTTTTACATCATAACCAAAATACCATCAACTAAGAATTCTCATTTTACATCACCAATCCATTAACAATAACCAGAGAACTAAAAAAATACACCAACAACACTAATCCATTGACATCAATACAACTAATCAATTCATTAACCATAACACTAAGAAAATACACCAAGATACAATCAAAGAAATTTTCATTCTTCTCCCACACTGTTTGAGCATTTCGACTTGAGTTTCCAATTCACTTTTTCCACCATCAATTGAACAATTGTTTTTTTACTCTTGGAGGGATTGGAGGGTCTATCAACTCAAAGTAATTGCACCCACCACCACCATGCTATAATTAAATTGGGAGAAAAAATAAATCGTAGAAAATTAAATCAAAGAACTTCCAATACGAATAACAACTCATGAAATTTTACCTTCCAAAGACGCACACCCATAAAATCTTCTCGCCGGATTTTCTCAAGTTGTGTATGTGAATGATTTTGCGTCTTCTTTGGGGATTAGGGTTATACGCGTCTTCTTTGGGGATTTTAGGGTTTTTCGTTTATTTTGCTAATAATAAAAAAAAAAAAGAAAAATTAAGTGGTGCATTACTAACTTAAAAGACGACCACGTATTGGAGAATAATAAAAAAAAGAAAAAAATGCCACATCGGATTGACCGGTTACATGACCTAGAATAACTAATATCATGACTAAAAAGTCGAAAATTTGAAAGATAAAGGACCGGTCTCAAAAAGTCAAAGTCAACGGGACCAAAATCAAAATGTGGTAAACTTAGAGGATAAAATAAACCTTTTTCCCTTTTAAAATTCTCTTTCTTCCTCATGCGCATCTCTTCTCAACACTCTCTCTCTCTCTCTCTCTACTCTTATTCTCTCTCTTATTTCTCCTTCCTCAATATCTCTCTTCTTGTTACTCACCTTATCATCATATTATCAAAAATCACACAAAAATATAAATCATAGTTTTAGCAAAGTGATGGATTGCTACAAGGTTTCCAACTAGGTGATATCTCTTACAATGATTAGCCTTGCAGCTAGGTTGAGAAAATCTCTCTAAGCTTTAGATATATGCATATAAGCTTATGAAATAGATCTAAGAACACCCAAATGGGAAATCTAGGAAACTATAAGAATGCTTGAGGTTCCGTGCTTGATGAATTGTGTTCTTGGAAATTGTTTGAATGTTTGTTTGTTCATCAACTTGGTAGAATTTCTGTAACTTTACAATGAAAGTTTGATTTGTATTTATAGTGTGAATTTAAATATTTTCATTGGAGAGTAAATTCAAATTTAGACTATTTTTCGGTGTGAATTTGATATATGTATTTTTAAATAATATTAATTATATTTTATTAGGCGAACTCTTCTTCATGAGAGAAGAAAATTATATTTGAAAACATATAGAAATTATATTACTTTGAATATGTACATATAAGAAAATCATATATAAATTTTTTTTTTTTTTTGAATTATTTTAGTAATTTGGATGCATTGGGATATATTTTGATTGCTCTCTCTCTCTCTCTCTCTCTCTCTATATTATAATTGAATGATGGATGGTTCACCATTAATTTCTTGAGTTATTTCAATTTATTTAAAATGTATCTCGCTTTAAATACTTAACATTTCAGCATTCCACACTAATAGTTTTCGTTGGATCTTTTATTACAATCATCTTTTTCAGTTTAAGAGCCAAAGCATTGATGTCATCCTATTTTAGTTGTTGTCATATGCCTCCTGCACTTGTATTTGAATAGAAGAAATTATGTGTTGTATTTGTTTTTGTACTTGATTATTTTATTGATGAATATCGTTTCACGGTGCGTTGGAATTATGAGAGGAATGACTCGCTTATGATGACTTATTATGTCATGGCTGCATTACTTATTGAAATTAGAGCATTTGTGATGGTAATAACTTACAATTATTTAAGGTAATTGTGTCGACGTAGAAACCTTGGGAATAATCAATATCATAGTCTTAGGTGAAAGTAACCCGTCGGTTAGAGCACATGCACTATTTGGTTAATTTCAGCAATATGACATGCAAAGATCATCTTCAAATGAATAATAGATTGTGTTTCCTTCTAGAAAATGTAGGTGGTCTTTCCCTACCCGTCATATAACAATTGCTAACAGTAGCAATTTTACTAACTGTTTTCTCACCACACAAAGAATAGAATCGTGAAAAAAGTTTCAAACGTTCGGGTTACACAGCTTAGTAAATACTTTAATATTGTATTGAACACTCTTCTTAAGCTGCATAACATTCTCCTTGTTGCACCTCATCCTATGCTAGACGACAACAATGATAGTCGATGGAAATACTTTAAGGTAAATTATATAATATTCTCGTGTTTAAAATGTATTAGGTTATAATTTAAACTAAAAATGGAATTGTCTGCACGTTAGGATAGTCCTGGTGCTTTAGACGAAACATATGTCCCTATTCGTGTCACCCAGATATTTCATGTTGTACAAATCGAGAAGGATAAATTTTTGTTAATATTTTAGTTGTTTGTGATCGAAACATGAACTAAATATATGTATTATCCGGGGTGGGAGGTTACTGCTGATAGTAGAGTTTTGCATGACGCAATCACCCAAACACATGGATTGAAAATTCCAAATGGTAAACAAATTTTGTCAGTTGATTATTTGTGTATAAAAAGCATGCATAATTTTGTATATAATTCATGACTGTTTGCAAACACCGGTGTAGGTACCTATTATCGGTTGATGGTGGACACACAAATGTAAATGGTTTTCTATCTCCCTATAGAGGGATTAGATACCATTTGAAAAAGTGGGATGCCATATGTAATAGCCCTCAAAACTATCAAGAGTATTTCAATTTGAAGCATGCAAAGGCGCGTAATGTTATTGAGCGGTCATTTGGAATCCTCAAAGCACGATGGGTATTCTTAGGAGTAATTTCTATTACCATGTCAAGACCAAAATCATATTATTTTAGGTTGTTGTTTGCTCCATAATTTCATTCGTACTAACATGACCGTGGATCCTATGGAAGGTGATGTGTCTGAATTTCAAAGCGAATTGGACGATGATCACGATGTTGGTGAAGATTTTATTAGATGTAGTCGAACCTTCTCAAGCATGGACAAGTTGGAGGGACAACTTGGCCATGTAATATTTGTAGAATATGCTTGAACGTTTGTATATGTCACAATTTTAGTTTTAAAACTCTATTTTGTAATGATGAATTTTTGTTTAGTGTTGGTGGATGGATGTTTTGGATGACATGTATGTATAATTTTTAGTTTAATTTTTGTTTATGTATGACTAGAGTGTCCAAGGCTGGTCAGCCCGGGCGGGACGGGCCAAAACCCGCATAAGCACGCCTTTTGGCTGGGCGGGACGAGCTGAAAATATAGCAGGCTACGAAAATCCCAGCCAACCCGCAAAGGCGGGCTGCGAGCTTTGGCGGGCCGGCCCATATTTTTTTTTAGAATTAAAAATTTAATTAATTTTATAAAATAAAATAACATAATTAATATACTTTGATCATATTATTATAGTATTACATAATCTAAAATTCATATATCACATGATAATCAATTAAACATATCTCACAAAATAAAGTTCATCAATTATCAAAATATAAGTCAACAACAAAATCCATAAACATAAAATATTTGCCTCCAAAACATAAAGTCCACAAAATGAAAATAAATAATCCAAAGACATAAACTTAGAACAACATCTCTCAAAGTTCATCAATCATTACATCATCAAAATCATCTTCTTTTTCTTCATCATTCTCATTTCCGTCCTCGTTCTCCAAAACATTAGAGCCCTCACATGATAAAGTTGAATTAGTACTTGTACTTCTACTTCCATATTCATCATCTACATCGAAAAGCTATTAATTAAATACTATAAAGATAAAAGACAAAATATGAAGTAAATCATGCAATTTAAATATGTATAAGATAATCCAACTTACCTCTAACTTCATAACCATGCAGCCAATTACAAGTGCAAATCAACCGATGAAAATTATCGTAAAACATGGAACTTCTATACTTGGTGAGCACACGACCACCGATTAAAAAGTCGATTCGGATGCAACAAGTAATTATTGGAATGACCAAAACATCACATGCCATTAATTCAAGTTTGGGATATTGATTCTTTTGACTCTTCTAATGTTCTAAGACTTCTAAATCTTCGTAGAGTGTAAAATCATACTTTGGCTCCTCCAAGTAGAGATCCAATTAAGACTTTCCCACGCTTTTGTAGATTGGGTATCATGAGCTTTGAAATCCTACATTAAAATTAATATTTTATTATAAATAACATGTTATCAATTAAATAATACAAGTAAAAATTGACAAAATAATACTTACATAAAAAGACTTTTGCCAGTTGCTTTACTTGGTCTACTTGGATCTGGTGCAAGTGCATGAGAAGATGAAATTGAAGAACTCGACTTGCTCGCATTAACATATTCCTCAAAAAGTTTATACAACTTGTGTCTCACACAAACAACTTCTCTTGACATTTTATAGGATTGGGCTCAACCCTTGAATAGACTTGCTCCAACATTTGAAGTTTCACTCGTGGATCAAGGACATCCCCAAATGAAAGCACTATACTATATTTACTCCAATACTTATCAAATTTCTCAATTATTTTTCCACACATATCACCTGATCATCTCATCTTTATTCAACAAGTTATCCTTCATAAAAGTTTCAATCTTCCAAACTTGCATAAAGTACACATTTGAAGTAGGATAAGTAGAACCCAAAATCAAGTTGGTAGTTTAATAAAATGGTTGAAGAAACTCACATAATTTTTTTGCTTTTTCCATTTGTTGGATCTAGAAGTTTTGATGAGTTAAAAGAAGCAGCTCGGATGATCGGTCGACTGAAGAACAATGAGATTGAGATCTTAAGCTAAGTTGATCGGACGGGGTCGAAAACCAATCTAGTCACCGAGGTCGGGAAGATTACAAGTAATCTAAAGATGAGTTCAAGTCTAGTCATCTACAGGAGACAAATATGAAGAGCTCGAGACGAGGTCAAGACAAGCTGAGTAGAATAAGAAAGGCGAGTCTTCACCAAGTCACCGGCAGACGAGTAGAGTAAAATCACCGAGGTCTAGAGCAGCTTTCAAGATAAAGTTTGTTAAAGCGGTTTTCAGTTTGTTAGAACCTGACTAACAAACTAACCGACTTTTAGACTTATAAATAGGTCTAGGCACTTCATTAAAAATATATAGAACACACGAGTTATTTTTCTAAGCAAGATATTCTCTCAAATCACAAGTTTTAAAAGAAAAAGCACAAAATAGTTTTCAAAGATTTTTTCATAGATTTTTCTAAGCGTTTGTAGAACACTTCCTTGCACATCTTCAAATACACTTCTTTATCTTAGAGTTAGATTTCACAGATTTGGTTAGGATTTTGAAGAGTTGAAGATCATATTGAAGTTTGTAAGTTGTACGATTGTAAAGTAAGTAAGTAAGCAGATAGTAGAGACCCTTCTTCAAGTTGGAGAAGGAGAGTGGATGTAGGATTGTTATAATCCGAACCACTATAAAATCTATTGTTCTTTCTTGTTTATCTGCTCAATTTCCAATTTATTGTTCAAAGATTAATTTAATCAAAGTTAATATCTGAATATCGGTTTGCTTTTGATCTTAATAAAGTTGAGATTAATATTGAATTTCATTGTGTTAATCTGGTACTTTGAATAAATTTTGAAAGATTTTGAAAATCTGAAAAATCTATTCAACCCCCTTCTAGATTTTTTCCTAGAAGGTGATACACGTTTTCTCAATCTGCTCAACTAATCGGGACCAACACCATTCATTGGTTGTAGGACACCACTTATAAATTGAATCATGGACTTGTAAAGAAGAAAAAACATTTTTGCACCTAATGAAACTATCCAACATCAAATATGTTGAGTTCCAACGAGTTGGCACATCTAATCTCAAACCAACACTAGTGTCAATGTTGCTAACTAATCTCACACATTCTTAGAATTTCTTCATCCCGCTTTTTGAACCTTTCACATATTTCACAGATTCTCTAATCTTAAACAAAGACTAAGGACCCAATTTTAAACCATATTGAACAATAAGAGTCAATATATGGTAGCGCAACGAATGTGAAAAAATTCGCCATCACACACCAAACCATCATGCACCATCAGTTGTTCCCTCAAGATATTTTGCATAGAATCATTACTTGATGCATTATCCAAAGTCAAAGTAAAAACTTTTTTCAATCCCCCAATCCATTAAAAATTGAGTATTTTTGCATCCAAAATGAACTCCACAATGTGGGGAGGAAAGTGATCAAAGTTAAGAATCTTATTGTTCAATTTCCAGCTTTCATCAACATAATGGGCTGTCAAGCAAATATAACCCTCACCATTACATGCAGTCCACAAATCGAAGTTAAACAAACTCTATTTGAAATATTAGTCAAAACTTGTTTAAGTTTAGCTTTTTCTTTCAAATAAAGTTTGTTAACATCGAAACAATAGTATTCCTAGAAACTCCAAGAAACGTGGGGCACAAATACTTGTGAAAACTCTAAATCCTTACTCAACGAATGAGAATGACACATTATGCTTAATAATTGCGAAGCAAGCATTTCACGTGCAATCATGTGGTTCATCTTTTGATTTTTTAGCTTCCTATCTTGATCAATAAATATTTGTCGCACATCATGAAATTTCAAATTTTTGCAAACTTCCATATGACGCCTCAAAATAGAAGTTCCATACCTTTTACCCCCACTCTTGTACACTCTCTTGCATCCCTTACACTCGAAAATGCATTCATTATCAACCTCCTTCTTTGTAAAAAAGTTCCAACATCGTAATATGCTCTTTTCTTCCCCTTGTTACCATCCGAAGTGATGTGATCAAGATTTGTACTTCGAGTAGAATCCATGAGTTTCAATCTGCAATATGAATGAAAAATAATTTAAGTAACATAATTAGCTACAAACTAGAGTGATTAATAACTTAATATTGTAACAACAATTAAATACTACTAGTCAAAAGGTAACAACTAATTAAATCATAACTAAATAATAATCATATTAAAAAGTGTTAAACTACTTAAAGTTACTAAATAGCATTGAATTTAATTTAATTTTTTTCTTTATTGTATATATATATATATATATATATATATATATATATATATTTTGACTTACAAAACAAACCACATTCATTATCCTGAACATAAAAAATAAGACATCCAAATAAAAGATTTATGTTGAATATTTCTTAGTGTCCATTAATGACTATAGTCTCGAGCAAGAAAGAAACGGTACATAAGGAAATTGAATTTAATATATACACAAACAATTTATAAATTATAAACACATTCAAATATATATTTCTTAGTGTCGATTAATGACTATAGTCTCGTGCAAGAAAGAAACGGTACATAAGGAAATTGAATTTAATATATACATAAATAATTTATGAATTATAAATGCATTCAAATATATATACACAAACAAATTATAAATTATAAATGCATTCAAATTATAAATTATAAATGCAAACAAATTTAATATAAAATGCATCCCAAAATGGGGCATCCAAACATTGGAGTCAAATATATAAATATAAATATATATATATATATATATAATTATACATACACAAACACATTATAAATTATAAATGCATTCAAATTATAAATGAAAACAAATTTAATATAAATGCATCCCAAAATGAGGCATCCAAACATCGGAGTCAAATATATATATATATATATATATATATATATATATATATATATATATATATATATGCACAATAAATTAGTGAGAGGAGAAAAAGAAACCGAGGGTAGGAAATTGCAGCAGAGTTGGCCGCCTTTGTGCGTGCATCGGTGCTCAAGGGTGGAATAAAATGGATTGGGAGAATTAAAAAAAATCAAACAACCGAGATAAGAACTATACCATACATGCACATATTTTTTTCGTTGTTTTTCTCCTCCGATTCGCCATATTCTTTCTTACTCTTTTTCCCCCTTATTTTTCATGCTATCGGTGATGCCTCGTAATATTACCTCGGACCGATATGAGAGGATTGACGGAGGGTTAGGGTTTGGAATCTTTGGAGTGTGCTTTTTTTTAGGCGAAACTAGAAAAGGAATAAATGAAAAAAAAAAGTAATGCAGCCCACAAGTTGCTAAATGGTAAAATGTTCGCTGCTCCTCGCCTTTTTTATTTAAAAAAAAGAGAGAATGGCGGGTCGGCCCGCACAAACCCGCCATCCGTTTGGGCCAACCCGTGTAGGCCCGCTTCTAAACGGGTGTTGGTCCCATGGATTGGGTAGATTAAAGAAGAACCTTAGACAACCTTCTAGTGAAAATCGGGTTGAATAGATTTTTAAATCCTTTTTCAAAGATTAGAATATCAATTCAAAATATCAAAGTTCACACAACGGAAAGCAGATTAAACTCAATCTTTTATGGATCAAAAGCAATCTGATTAAGAGTCTGAAATTGGACTTGTTTGAAAGTTGATTAAGAACAAGATTAGTAAAATAAAGCAAGAAAGAACACAACGATTTATAGTGGTTCGGATCTAATTGATCCTACATCCACTCTCCTTCTTCAAGTTGAATAAGGGTCTCGACCACATACTTACTTACTCACTTACAATCTTACAATTACAACTTTCGAAGATCTTCTATCTTCAAACCTATTCTTCAACTTCTAATCTTTCTAAATTACAATGCAATGGTGTTGAAGAAATACAAAGTAAGTGTTCTATAAACACTTTGAACTTATAAAAATTGCTTTGAGAAACTTTCGTGAGAATTTGGAGAACTCATGAATAATGTTAAGGAGAGAGTGTTGAATTGTATGTTTAAAATCGTGTCTAAATCTATTTATAAGCTCGAGAAACAGCTTAGTTTGTTGTAACAAACTAAAAATCGCTTAACAAACTTATTCTTGAAAACCGCCTCTTCATCACCGATCTTGCTTCTAGTCGTCTGCACGACTTGGTGAAGACTTACTTTTCTTATTCTACTCAGCTTGTCTTGACCTCATCTCGAGCTCTTCATTGTCGTCTCCCGAAGATGACTATCTCAAGCTCGTCTTCGTATGACCTCTTCTTCTTCGACCTTAGGTGACTTTCCTAGCTCTTCCTAGTCCGATCAACCTAGTGCTAGAACTTTACCTCACTGTTTTATGCGCTAGCTGGTCATCTTACTTTACCCGAGTTGACTCTCGTCTAACCTCTTTTAACTCATCAAACTTCTTCTCCGATCTAACAATTTTTCCCTTTTTGATGAAGTTAAAAGCTGCAAGAAAGAGACAAACTCACAACCGATGTTAGTCAAAGTTATTCAAGATAAACATATGAGCACATTAGAGCACATTAACACTTAGTTCAAATTAATTCACATAAGTACACTTAATTCACACTTAGAAAATTTTTTTAGAAAAGTTTTATAAAGAATTTTAAGAAAAATTTTAAGTCATAAGACTTTATCAGATGATTAGTACTTAGAAAGTTTTAAGTCTTAGAACTTAGAAAATTTTTAGAAGATTTTAATCTGAGATGGAAGTTTTCTCGGTATGATTAACACTTAGAAATTTTTTTAAGTTTTCTTAGAAAACAAGAAAGAAAGCTTAAAAAATATAAGACAAGGTAGACCAGATAAGACGAAGTATATTCACATCACATTTACATATTTACAGATGGAAGCCGATAGAAAAGAAAGAGAAGGAAAAGAAAAATCCCGATCCTATCGACACCCCATCGCCTTGCTTCCGGGACATCCAAACTAGGTGAAGACTCTCATTCTTAGCTTCTTCACTCTTCTTCATCTCGTGAGCTTCGACTCCACCTCGGCTTTAGCAATTATGGTCTTAACCTGGTTCGAGATCAGTGTCCCATCCACATTCAACTTGGATTTGGCGTGCTCGTAGGGCCGGGCGATGAGGTCACGCTGAAAATGTTGCTTGCCTCATCGAGCAGCCTCGCCATAGAGGTCCGGGTCCTCCTTTTCCATCCACTCGTGCCATCAAGGTCTTTGTCTGCTGCACTAGCTTGGGGATGCCTTCAAGATGTACCGTAGTACATCCATCCGGCATCCATGCTCTTCTTCTTATACTTTTCGGTGTGCGACCCAAAACCATCTTAGGCGGGGCAGACGAGTGGTGGAGTGGTGGAAATCTGCTTCATCACCGCCTTTGAGACCCATTTCCAGTGTGTCCTGTCCCACTTCAGCTCGGCTCCCTTACCCAGCCTTCTTCACCTCTTCTTCTCTCTTCTCTCGAACAGCTCCTTCTAAGTCCTAATCCGTCTGATCTCGCTCATCTCGAGAGGTTGGAGTAGTCCGACTCTTTTCTTTTCTTCTCAGCCTTTCTCGATTTTGAAAATGTGACCTCAGTAGCTCCTTCTCCGCCGCTTTTCCTTTCCCTTTTCCCTTGGCCTCGTATTGTCTTTCCGACTCCTTGAGTCCTGCTAGCAGCCTTTTCGCCTTCTTCCTCTTCCTTCTTCTTCTTCTTCTCCTTCTTCTTCTTCTCCTTCTCCTTCTTCTCCTTCTCCTTCTTCTCCTTCTCCCTTCTCCTCCTTCTCCTTCTCCTCCTTCTCCTTCTCCTTCTCCTCCTCCTCCTCCTTCTCCTTCTCCTCCTTCTCCTTCTTCTCCTTCTCCTCCTTCTCCTTCTTCTCCTTCTCCTTCTTCTCCTTCTTCTCCTTCTTCTTCTCCTTCTCTTCTCCTCCTTCTCCTTCTTCTCCTCCTTCTCCTTCTTCTCCTTCTCCTTCTTCTCCTTCTTCTCCTTCTTCTTCTTCTCCTCATCCTCTCCGATGGCATCTTCTATCCGACTTACCCTCGCCTACAAGGCGGCGAGCTCAAAGTGTCGGCTTTGGAATGCAGCCTGTGTGAGATGTCCCGCACATCACCGAGAGGGTGTCTACCTTTGCTTGCCCAGCCCCTTCCCCCTTTTTATCTTCATCATTGAGGGCTCGGAGCTGGTCTTCCAAGACGGCACAACGAATCCTCGAAGTCCGATTTATCACCGGTTAAGGCGTCTACCAGATATCGTTGTCCGCAGCCACTTTCTCCTTAAGAAGCTTCACCTCCTCCTCCAAGCCGCCTGCACGACCAGCTAGTGCGGAGCCAATTTTGTCACCAAGTTCTCGAGAGATGTTCACCTCGGCTATCTCGCATATTAGCTAGCATGGTGTCTGTCACCGCCCTTATTACTTGCTTCGCCTTTCCTCGCCATCATCTTCTCTACCTTTGAATGATTTTCTGATGCAGGTTTTGGAAGGCAGAGGAGATGGCAGACAGGGGTTATTTGTGTCTTCCTCGAGATGAGTCGACGATGAGGGAGAGGAGGGGGTTTTTGGATTGGGAGCTCATCCGGATATCCCCAAAGATACTATGGGAAATATCCGGTGCTTCGACTTGAGGAGATGGTTATGGGGAGGATGGGATATTAGATGGTTGGGGTGGAGAAGATGGTGGGGTGGAATTTCAGAGGTGGGTGGTTAAGAAGATGTTGGTTGAGAAGTGGAGGGAGCAGTCGGCCGTTTGAAGGGAGGGAGATGAGGTTGAGGGTGATTAGAGTGAATTGATACATGTTTTTAGGGCCTATTTTAGTGCAAAAAGTGAGCTAAAGTGTGATTTTTGTGCCTAAATGTGAAAAGTATCACTCTTTTGCCTAAAAGTATTACTTTGTGAGTTTTTGATGTTTTTCGCCCGTTTTGCAGGTAAATCGGTGGAATTTTGCCAAACCGAAAGTACCGGTATGCTTAGAATGAGAAGACGAACATACGGGATGAAAACGGGGTTGGGCCGAAGCCCTTCTCAATAAAAATTCTCCGGTCTCGAGCACGTGTCGAGGGTGCAGCGACCTCGACTCGAGGTTCATGCTTTGGAGGGAAAGATTTTCAAAAAGTCAGCGAGCTCGACTCGAGGGAGGAGCCTCGAGTCGAGGGATGAGAAATTTGCAGGATCCTCGACTCGAGGGCCGAGCCTCGACTCGAGGCGGCGATATTTTGAAGAAACGTGTTAGCGACTCTTAGGCCTCGACTCGAGGGCCTCGAAGCTCGACTCGAGGAGTGCCCAAAACCGAAAAATTCAATTTTAAAGCCATTGGAAGCCAAAATAGAGCATATCTTAATTCTAGCGGTTTAGAGCAGCTTTCTAGGAGTTTCTTTGGGTGAATTTTGCATTTTATAGCTTGAATTCACTTGTAATTGCCATAGATTGTTAGAATTAGATTAGATTCTACATTTAGTCCACTAGATTAGTAGTTTGATTGATTGTAATTGAAGATTACAACTGTGATTTGAGAGAATTGAAGTTGGATTGAAGCATTGTAGAAGATTAATCATTCCTATTTTTGTCTATTGAAGTTCAATTGGTGATGTTCTTACCCTTTGTTCTCTTTAATTCATTGCTTGTAGTAATTAGATTGTTAATTGCTATCTTAGATTTTCTACCCATGGCTTTTGCTTGTAGCACCATGGGCTAATAGCTTTGTGCTTGGGATAATTGAAATTAGGGATGAAGTGATTACCTCATGCTATGATTGTTGATAATTGTGATCAATTGAATTAGATTGCTTCCTAATTGTGATTCTTAATTGTGCTTCATGAAAAATTATCTCTTTTGATTAATGGTTGATCACCCTAGCAATAGGCGAGAGTTGAGCTAACGTGATTAGGTGTTAATCGGGTTTCAATTTTGCATGATTGTATCAATTGGGGACTTCTACATTGAGAGATGGGAAGAACTAAGGATACTCACATTATGCATTATGATATTAATGGAGTGATTAATTTCATGATGGTTTATGCTTTCTAATTTGATTGATTTGCATTTGGATACAATCATAGCTTGTTAATCATGGATTCCTTGATGGAGATTATCCCTTGCACCCAATTCCCCATTGATTTGAGTATATTTGATCTTGCATTCTAGGTGTTTGATAGATTGCTTGCATAATCTTGCCATTTAATTTCTTGCATTTTGTAGTGATTTAGTCCAAAAACTTGTTGCAACTCTAGCCATTTAGAACTCTTATCCTTGAATTTCGTTTGCATACTTTCTCCCTTGGGTTCGATATTTTGTTGATTGGTCTTAATAACTCTTACCCTATACACTCCAATCAAATGGCGCCATTGTCGGGAGTTAGTTTTTGCGCCTATAAGTGAGATTTGAGGATTGTTTGAAGTGGCTATTAGTTGCTTTTGTTTTTGTTTTTGTTGATTTTGTTGGTTTGAATTTGATACTTGGATTTGTGGCATCGTAGGTGTATGCTAACAAGATCGAGTGGTGTTCCACCCTTGCCACTAAATCCGAAATTGAGGCTACGTTGAGAAGAAATCGTGTGAGAAGAAGAAGGGAAGCTATGGAAGGAGAAGATCAAAGGCATGAGGAGAGACTAGTGGGTGATCCTCAAGTAGAGGAGGTACATGGACAAGGAGAAGGAGGAGTAGAGATTGGAGGTAATGGGAATCATTTCCATGCTCAAGTTGGCCCTTTCCCTCAAGGGATGCCACCACAAAATTACCCCTACCAAAATCCATATCCTTATCCACCTCAAGCTCATCAATATCCCTACTATCCACCTCATCCACAACAATTTCCACCATACTATCCCCATATGCCGTATAATCAAGAGCCACGATATCATGAACCACCTCACATACCAAATGCCCAACCACAACCCGTAAATGAGCCACCACCTCAAGGAAGGCCTTTGAGAGAATTCTTTGAACCACAACTTAGAGAGCATTATGATGGGTGAACAAGGCCGGGATAGATGCTAATAACTTTGAGATAAGTCCCGCTTTGGTGAGGATGCTTAGGGAGAAGTAATTTGAAGGAAGAGATGAAAATGAGTGCCCACATCAACATATGGCACAATTTCTTGAGATTGCCGACACTACAAAATACCATGGGGTACCCGAAGATGCGAAGAAGTTGAGGCTTTTTGCCTTTACATTGAAAGGAAGAGCAAAAGCATGGCTTAATTCATTACCGCCGGGACCGTACGTACATGGGAGGAGTTGTCGAAGAAATTTTTGATGAAGTTTTACCCACCGTCAAAGACCGTGCAAGCTAAGGAGGCTATTTCCCACTTCCGACAAAAGAATGGGGAGACGATACCGGAGGCGTGGGAGAGGTATGGCATGTTACTTATCAATTGTCCTCAACACGGTTTTCGGAGGAGCAAACCATTATGTACTTTTGCAATGGTTTGACGGATGGGGATCGGTCGTTTTTGAATGCTTGTGCTAATGGATCGATTTGGTCTAAAACCGTGGGGCAAATGAATGAAATAATGGAGAACATAGCTCAAGATTCATTCCAAGTGTCGGTTAATCGGGAGCACACCATAGAGTGTCACAAGTTGATGAAATCGAGAGTATGAAGAGTATGATGATGACTATGATGGACCGATTGGGAGCTCTTACTACTTCACAAAGCCAAGCAAGTGTGAGTCCATCCGTTCATCATGTTGATGTTGGTCCAAGTTCATTGCCAGTTGAAGAAGTGAGTTATATGGGTAGGCCTCCATTCCAAGGAGGCTATCAAGGAGGAAACTTTCAAGGGAATTATCAAGGAGGAAGGCCTTACCAAATTCCTTACCAAAATAGGCCACAAGGAAGCTATCAACCTCAACCGCAAGCTCAATTTAATGGGAATACATGGAGGAGACATGAAAATTTTTCATATGCCAATCCGAGAGCCACCGCTTCAATTTCCTCCCGGATTTGATCCGGTGCAAAGGCTCCAAACAATGAAGGAAAGGCTACCACGGAGGAGATTTTGGGGTTGATTGTGAAGAAATTGGAAGCTAATGACTCAAGGCTTGATGATATAGGGAAGCAAATGGACACTCGCTTCAAGACGATCGAGCATCAAGTAGGGCAACTTGCTACTATGGTTGGGAAGCTCTCGTCTACGGTGGACCATCTCCAAAACAAAGGAAAGTATCCATCCACTACCGAGCCAAACCCTAAAGAGTTTTGTAGTGCAATCAAGCTAAGGAGTGGCACTAGCTATGAAGGTCCAAAAATATCCAAAGAAGGGGAGTTTGAAGAAGAGGTGGTGAATGATGAAGAAGAGAGACAAGAAAGAGTGGTTGTGGAGGAGAAGAAGAGTGAAGAAGAGGTGAAAGTGAAGGGAAATGCAAAGAAGGAAGAAAAATCGAAGAATGAATTGGGAGTTCCAATGAAGGCTAATCCGGTTCCATTTCCAAAGAGACTAGAGAGGAAGAAACTTGATGAAGAGTTTGGTAAGTTCTTAGAGATTTTCAAGAATTTGCATGTCGATATCCCACTTTTGGAGGCCCTTGAACAAGTTCCACACTATAAGAAGTTCTTGAGAGAAATTATGTCCAAGAAAAGGAGTTGGGATGAGAAGGGGATGCTCAAGTTAGTGGAAGAATGCAAAGACATCTTGGAGAGACACTTACCACAAAAGAAGAAGGATCCGGAAGCTTCATTATCCCATGTGAGATTGGACAAAAGGTAAATATTCAAGGCTTGTGTGATCTAGGAGCAAGTATTAATGTGATGCCATTGTCCGTGTTCAAGCAATTGGATTTAGGGGAGGTGATTCCTACGAACATCAATCTTCAATTAGCGGATCAATCATATGCTCAACCATTTGGGATTATTGGAGATGTGTTAGTAGGGGTTGGTAAACTCATATTCTCGGTGGATTTTATTGTATTAGACATGAAGGAGGAACTTGAGGCACCAATCATTCTTGGTCGACCTTTTCTTGCAACGGGCAAGGCTATGATTAATGTGGAGAAAGGAGAGCTTAAGTTGAGCTCAAATGGTGATGAAGTGACATTTACAAGAGTTCATGAGGAAGAGGTTGCTCAAAGCAAGGTAGAGAAGAAAACGTGTGGATACATAGAGATTGTTGATGAATGCCCTTCCATTGAAAGGGAAGTTTCTACACCTATTAATTCTACTTATCCTTTAGTTAATGAGCATTTCCTTCCCTCTTGTAAGATCATTTCTAACAAGTCTTGTGTTTCCCTTGATGATTGTGGGAAGGAGAAATCGATAAAGGACCCTTTGCTTGACCCGGTGAACAAGAGAAGGAAGAAAGTGAGAAGGAGTTGACCAAATTTGAGCATGGCTCAAGTTTGGGGGTATTGATTGAGAAAAAGGCACCACTTGAGAAAAGGGAGGAAAAGTTTGAAGTAGGAGATCAAGTGGTGTGGTGTGAATCAAATTGGATTCGGCTACTTGGTGTTGAAAGAACCAAAGAGGTGCTTACGGTGAAAGAAATCAAAGAAGGAGGAAAGCTACTCCTAGAGGATAAATGGGGGTGTTGCCTTTTTGCAAAGGAACATCTAGTGGAGCACAAGGCCGATCTCTACATTGACAAAGAAAGGGAAGTGTGAACTCCTTGAGTTCCATCCGCAAAGGACGTTAAACCTAGCGCTAGATGGGAGGCAACCCATCATTTTATTGCTTTGGTGTGTTTGTTTTGTGTTGTGTTTTGTCCTTTTTGTGGAATTCTTGCCTTGGATTCTTGGGAATTGCTCATGCTTAGGAGAAGATGTTAGTTGATGGATAGTGTATTGGGATATTGAGCTTCATTGTTTATATCATTTAAGGTTGCACAATTGTATCATTCCCATACTTAATTTTGAATGCATATCTTCATTCAAGTTTGGGGGTGTGTGTCATTTAGGGTAGAAATGCATCCCTTATTGATGATTATTTGATGACTATTTGTGCCCGTTTGTAGGTATAATCACTACGGAGATTGAAAAAATGAGGGAATTGAAAAAGGAATCAAGGAATCGAGAAGGAAAGGAGAGCTTAAAAGTTGGTGAAATGAGCATAAAGGAAGAGAACTCGGTCTCCTCGATCGAATGAGCGACCGGGCTTAAATCGAGGGACCAACACGGTAATTTCTTGCATATTTGGGTTCGTTAGGGCGTAGAGGTCGATTTTAGGAGTTTCGGGGTCGGGTCGGGCCCGGAATCGTAAAAATTCCCTGGTCTCGACCCTAGGTCGAGCTTGCATAGTCCTCGAGTCGAGGCATTGACACTTAGAAATTTTTTTGAAAACGGCACATCCCTCGACTCGAGGGAGGAACCTCGGGTCGAGGCTTTTGAAAAATTGGTGTTCCTCGAGTCGAGGCCTAACCTCGACTCGAGGCTGGTGTCCGATATAAAAATCGCGATTCAGTTTTCGAAGGCACGACTCGAGGGTTTTATCCTCTTTCACGTTCCTCTTCGCCGTCTACCCTATTTTCGACACATTCATACTATTTTCACCGATTAATCATCACAATTTCATCACATTATCATATAATTGCATCCAAGATTGGATTTTGAGGGATTGTTCATCAAATTTGGGGTTTTTAGTGGAAAGTGCGTAGGTGTCCTATTCTTATCATTCCAAGCCGAATTTCCTAAAAAAGGTATGTAATTTCTTCTCTTTTGGCTTTCAATTTCATGATTGGTGTATAATTGATGCTTGGGCGTTGATAAAATTGCATGAATTTATTTGAATTAGAATTTCATTTGGGCATTTTGTCAAACACTTGGTATGCATGATTGATGTTGATAAATTGAAGCCTTTATGGAGAATTTTTGAGTTAATTGAGGATTGTAGGAGCATGTTTAGGATTGTATATATTGTGTTGCTCGTTTATTTGTGAATTTGGCTTGAATTGTGATTTTTAGCATGATAGGATGTCTAGTGCAATTGTGGGATATTTGGTCTATTTGAGGTTTTGATGATGATAGAAGTTGATTGTGGTTAATGCTTAATTGTCTAAATGCTTGCTAGTTGGTTCATGTTTTGGAGATATGATTTTGGAGCTTAATTGCATGAATATTTGATGAGCTTAATTTTTTGGTGTTTATTGTTGAAGCCATCTAGTTAAGTATGTATATTTTAAGGATTAGTTGAGCACTTCTATTGACTATATGTGATTTGATAGACTCATTGACCATTTGTTGAGGATTTATTGCTTAGTCACTAGAAATTCTATTGAGTTTGGATATAGTAGTGTTGACTCGTCCATGGTAGAGTGATATTTTGAGCTAGCATTTTAATTGTTGGACTAATTTGTGCTATTGGGATTATTTGTGCAGGAATCATGTTTAGGGGAGTGGATGGTCACAATTTTTCGGATGTTGAGATTCGAGAGAGAGAAGAGGTGATACGTTTTGCACACCGGATGCCCGCTAAATTGGGAATTCAGTGGGATGATTATAAATGGAGAAAGCATATCATCCTCGTATGCTGAGTTGTACAGAAGGTGGTTAAAACTCGTTAAGTTGATCATAATTGCATGCTCTCTATGGGGATTGAGGAGGATATCCCTAGATTGTTCGAGCAAGTAGGCATGGGAGGCTTTCTAGCTAAGAGGCCTCGGACCCATCTTGGACTCACTCTCGAGTTCTTATGCACAAAGTGAAAGTCCACAAAGCGAGGAGGAACAAGTTTGCAAGGAAGATCACTTTTGAGCTTATGGGGAATGAATATGAATTGACTTTGGACGAGATAAATGAGATCCTTGGAGCGCCTACTCGACCACTGATAGATCATTGCTCAACATTAGAGAGGAGTACAACGCCAAAAGTTCGAGGCGTATTTTTGATTCGGGGCTCCGAGTCAACCCGAGTTTGTGCCTGGGAAGTCTAAGAGCACGCACATTCGGAACCCGGTGGTCCGATACTTAGAGAAGATCCTCGCGAGTACCATATTTGTGAAATCGGAAGGAGGAGCCGTGGTCTCGAAGAGTTATATGTCTTGTGGTGCTTTTTACATGGAGGGAGGTTCAACGCGGCTGCATACCTCGTTATTTGTTTGAGAGAGCGACGAGCACAAAATTCAAGAAGATCAATTTTGGTGGGATGATTACTCCGATAGCTAAGCATCTTGGGATCCCGACTCATAACCTCGCCGCATTAGATGGTCCAGATCTTACTACGTACACGATGAGACGCATGAGGACACCGGATCGTATCGGGAGGACGTGGTGTTTTCAGCAGCACCATGGTGGCCGATTCCCTCTTCCTAATAAGAGGTTGACGACGGTTTTTGGATCCACCGCTTTTGTGACCATTAACCTGTGCATGTGGTCGCAGCGCCACACCGATGCCATAGATGCTTACACGAGGGAGCATGGGGACGTGTTTAGAGATGAGGGGGATGATGATGATCGGGCAGGCCAGCGGTGGATCGATTCTCGATTCTTCCGATGATGAGGGAGATGCGCTAGAGCAGAGGTTGACGAGGAGGTTTAGTCTCGAGGACGAGGATGACGAGGAGCCGGAGCAAGAAGAGCCGCCTGTCCGAGATGGAGGAGGATTATCAGCCGTAGATCAATATGTACCGGGCAGGACGAGATGAGGAGTAGAGAGTACGAGGCGGGGAGTTCATCTCGTAGACCGTGGGTTTTGACGGAGCAGATGTGGGCAGACAGTCAGAGGATGCACATTGAGAGTCTCGACCCGTCAGGATGAGATGTACCGGATGATGGAGGAGTCTCGTAGATTCAATGAAGAGACTAGGAGGATGCAAAAGGAATCAATGAAGACTCAAAACGATATGTATGCCCTCCTTCAACAGATGAGCTCGTGGAATTTCGGGCCGAGCTATCCTCCTCCACCGCCGCCGTTCGACTACTAGGGCTACCCCTATCCTTCATTCCCTCTCCTTAGTTTTTAGATGCTTATCTCTTGGTGGATTGTACTCTTTATTTTGGTGATTGTGTTGTTGATTGACTTGTTGTTGTGATGATGTGATGAATTTGATGTTTTGGATTGATGGATGATTTTATGGATGCTTTAATTTTCTTGATATTTTTGAGCTTATAGTCTATTGATGAGTGTGATTTGATGATCCTTTAAATTCTTTATTCCTATGATTCCAAATTCTTTGACTTGAGCTTAATTGTGGATTCATTGATATATTTTTAGTATCATTCATGTGGTAGTGAGTATGCTTGGACTTATGTACATGAGCACTTGAGTTTGATTTGCAAGACTAATTGGATTTTGATATGATCATGAGTAGATTTGTAGCTTGAAGCTAACTTTCTTGATTTATTGTGTAAGGATGAATGTGATTGATGATACTTGATTCATTGCTCAATTTAAGCCCGTGAGTTTTTGTGCCTTAATGATCGTACATCTTATACGGTTAATTGATTTCTTTGAGAGTGCATCATTCATGATTTGTATGCTAGAACTTGCCACTAGATTTGTTGATATTGATCTTTGTGTGATATTTTGAAAGTGATAAGAGACCATGTTTGATATGATTAGTCACTTTGCCAAATATTTTCCCTACCAAATACATTTGATTTTCTTAGTAAGCCATGTTAAGCCTTATGATCCTTATTCTTTGGCAAGCCAAGTGAAATTGAAACCAATTAGCATATTTTTATGAGCCTTTCTTGTCCTATATTTAGTTGAGCTTGAATGTTGGCTAATGATGGTGATTTGATTGCTAAGTGTGGGAAGATGATGAGCTAAGTGATGAATATTGAAAGATGAAAAGAAAGGTTGTGAAAAGATTGAATTGTGAAGAAAATGCATGAAATGAAAGAAAAATTCAATTTGTGAGCTTAAAAAGAGAAAGCTCAAGTGAATGGTGGATTGATCATTGAAGTTCAAAAAAAAGAGTGTGCTTGATGAAAATTGAAGAGATGCATTTGTATTGATTAGCTTACATTCAAGTCTCTACTATTTAGTCACTCTTATCCAAAAACATCCCACCTTTCCAAAGAGCCTACATTACAACCTAAGATAAAGACCTCTTTGATTCTTGATTGATCACAAGTGATTTTGATTGAGATTAAGTCTTTTGGCAAGCATATGGTGTACTTATTTGTGAATTTGATGATTGAGTGTCTTATACCTTTATACACTTGAGTGAAGAGTGAAACACTCCATGGAAGGAGCAATGTGTTGAGTATTTGATTGAGCATTTGTTTGAGCATGATTTATCATGATTGCTAGTGGATAGTTGCATTGATACTTATGTTCATTGATGAGTTCGATTGTCTTTTATTTCGTCTATAGTGCCATGTGACATAATTGCAATCAATTCACTCCTTTGTTCTTAGTTTCTACGTTGCTCGAGGACGAGTAACAATTCAAGTTTGGGGGTATGATTGGAGTGAATTGATACATGTTTTTAGGGCCTATTTTAGTGCAAAAAGTGAGCTAAAGTGTGATTTTTGTGCCTAAATGTGAAAAGAATCACTCTTTTGCCTAAAAAGTATTACTTTGTGAGTTTTTGATGTTTTTCGCCCATTTTGCAAGTAAATCGGTGGAATTTTGCCAAACCGAAAGTACCGGTATGCTTAGAATAAAAAGATGAACATACGGGACGAAACGGGTCGGGCCCAAAGCCCTTCTCGATAAAAATTTCCTGGTCTCGAGCACGAGTTGAGGGTGCACAGACCTCGACTCAAGGTTCATGCTTTGGAGGGAAAGATTTTCAAAAAGTCAGCGAGCTCGACTCGAGGGAGGAGCCTCGAGTCGAGGGATGAGAAATTTGCAGGATCCTCGACTGAGGGCCGAGCCTCGACTCGAGGCAGGCGATATTTTGAAGAAACGTGTTAACGACTCTTAGGCCTCGACTCGAGGGCCTGAAGCTCGACTCGAGGAGTGCCCAAAACCAAAAATTCAGTTTTAAAGCCATTGGAAGCCAAAACAGAGCATATCTTAATTCTAGCGGTTTAGAGCAGTTTCTAGGAGTTTCTTTGGGCGAATTTTGCATTTTATAGCTTGAATTCACTTGTAATTGCCATAGATTGTTAGAATTAGATTAGATTCTACATTTAGTCCACTAGATTAGTAGTTTGATTGATTGTAATTGAAGATTGCAGCTGTGATTTGAGAGAATTGAAGTTGGATTGAAGCATTGTAGAAGATTAATCATTCCTATTTTTGTCTATTGAAGTTCAATTGGTGATGTTCTTACCCTTTGTTCTCTTTAATTCATTGCTTGTAGTAATTAGATTGTTAATTGCTTTCTTAGATTTTCTACCCATGGCTTTTGCTTGTGGCACCATGGGCTAATAGCTTTGTACTTGGGATAATTGAAATTAGGGATGAAGTGATTGCCTCTTGCTATGATTGTTGATAATTGTGATCAATTGAATTAGATTGCTTCCTAATTGTGATTCTTAATAGTGCTTCATGAAAAATTGTCTCTTTTAATTAATGGTTGATCACCTTAGCAATAGGCGAGAGTTGAGCTAACGTGATTAGGTGTTAATCGGGTTTCGATTTTGCATGATTGTATGAATTGGGGACTTCTACATTAAGAGATGGGAAGAACTAAGGATACTCACATTAGGCATTGTGATATTAATGGAGTGATTAATTTCATGATGGTTTATGCTTTCTAATTTGATTGATTTGCATTTGGATACAATCATAGCTTGTTAATCATGGATTCCTTGATGGAGATTATCCCTTGCACCCAATTCCCCATTGATTTGAGTATATTTGATCTTGCATTCTAGGTGTTTGATAGATTGCTTGCATAATCTTGCCATTTAATTTCTTGCATTTTGTAGTGATTTAGTCCAAAAACTTGTTGCAACTCTAGCCATTTAGAACTCTTATTCTTGAATTTCATTTGCATACTTTCTCCCTTGGGTTCGATATTTTGTTGATTGATCTTAATAACTCTTACCCTATACACTCCAATCGTAGGGTAACATGGTGGGAGGAGATGGTGGTTATTGGGGTGGGTGAGTAGACAGTCCGGTGAGAAAGGATAGGAAATCAGTTGGGGATGGTGAGGAAGTGGCTTGTATCTGGGGTAGAGGGAAGATGGGATATCGGTTTGGACTACTTTGGGAGTAGGTTGTTGGAGAGGCTCGGAGGTGCCGGCACTGGGACACCTCTTCATTGCCAGAGTGGGCGAGATGAGGGGAGGGGGAGGGGGAGGGGAGAGAGATAAGCTAGAGGTGGCTCCGAAAGAGAGTACCTTTTGAGCCAAGTCTGCTCTTTTGGGTGAGGGGAGGGAGTCCTTTCGAGCCGATCTCCCGGATCTCCCCGCGACCGGACAATAGCCGCTACCGCCACCTCCAAGGTTTGGGCTTCTTGATCAACAGATCGGGCCGAGCAGCGGATGTTGCCCCTTCCTTCTCCGAGGCCTTAACCAGCCTCCTCCTCTACGGCGTCTTCTCCTTTAGCTTCATTGGCGGTGAAGCCTCGGCTGAGCTCACCGACGGCTCGGTGGGTTGGTCCTCCTCGGTGAGGGCTCAGCCACCCTCTCCTCACCGCTTCCACATCCGAGTCACCGGCCCACCGATTAGTTCATTCTTGGTGAGGAGCCCTTCGCCAGATAGCTCCTCACCCCGTCTGTCGATTGATCTCACCGGCCGCGGGTTCTCCAACAACACCGTAATTTTATTAAACAAACTTGTGATGGACTTGGCTGTCCACTGTTCATTCACAAATTCCAGCCTTCGCTTCTCGATATTGAACATGTTCAACAAAGATCTCCACCAGTTGACTTAGACTCCGTCAAGAATAGCTCTTAAGCGGTTCGGACGCGGTCTTGTGAGTCCATCGTGGGAGTTCTCGCTCCCCAAGAATAGCTTTAGTCGATATCGTCATTAATAGACGATACTTCTTTCTGAGCATATTCTTCTTCAACTCTGTCCTCCGATCCTTGAACGATGTTCGGGCAATCATCTCAAATGATTCTACCCATTCACTATTTTTGTAAGTGAGAGGATTCACACCTATCCGAGCAACCTCGGCCGTCATGATAGTCGGACTTTCACCATCAATCTTCGTCTTGTAAACCCCATTCTCATACACCCCATTAATGTAGAACTCTATACCCCGCATATCCAGCAGTTTTATTTGAATCGGATTTCTTCGAATGTAGGTCTTTAATCTCGATCTCTCCAAAGAATCTCAAAATTTGTCGCGATTCTTCATCGAGGTGGTGTCGAAGTCGACATACATCTCTGATTTTATCTTTTGTTATAGGCATCCTTGTTGATATCCACCATTGTCGATGTAAGTCTAATAACATTGTGGGTATTGCTCATACAAGATTTAGAAAGGGTTTTTGAGAGTTGGAAATCTTACAGTATGAATGGTTTTTCTCGAAAGTTAAAGAATTTAAATGAAGAAGAAGATGTATTTATAGGAGGAAAAATTTGAAAAGAGAAATTACTTGGAAAGCGGTTTTAAATCGAGTCGTTTATTTGAAATGATTTCTTGTCTTTGAATCAACGGTTAAAAATGAGATAAACGATTGGGATTCAGCGCGTGATGATAACTCGACTTTGAAATGAGTAAAAAGTAACTAAGTAGACTGTTGATTTGACTGCTAGTAGGTTTACTTTATGCAGAGAAGTAAGTATACCGACGTAAGCCTAGGTTTACCTTTCTTTGCACAAAGGTTTTCTAAAACAAACAAGGTTTTGAAATCGTCTGAGAAATGACCTCGTCTCTGGTTTTTCAAAAAAAAAAAAATAGCCTAGTTTCATTTCTTTTTAGCAAATTTTAAGACAAGTTAATCAACACTTTTTATTTTAAACAAAATATCGACTCAAATTGAGTTTTCAAAGAACAACTCATCCGAAAGGTTTTGAAATAGATGAGTTGTGAAAAAATAATTTTGGAAGCACACTTTTTGAAGAAACCAAAGAGGGGGTGAACAGATGAGAAGGTTTTAGCAGATTAGTATATTCAAGCCGATCTAACAAAGTTGATCTCATTACTTGTTCCCGCAGATACACAAACTTCAAGAAACCATTAGTAGCTAAGGTAAGTCGAGATAGGATGCGAGATAGTCATCTATTTGAAGATATCACCGACTATTGTGTCCTTGTCTGATTTACGATGTCGATAAGCAATCATCAAGTTAGATAAGGTCAATATGACTAATCCTTGATTCTTGATTCCTAAGAAGGAGATCAATGATATCACTACTGATTGTCCTTTGACACATATCTTGTCCGATAATTCTTTCTAGACATAGTAAAATAATTGAGAGAGACAAAGAATGAAAAACATAAGATGAGATTATAGATTAACTAAAGAAGCATCTAATAACCTAACTCTACGGATAATTCTTTGAACCTTGTCTCGCTAATGGTTTCGTCAAGATATCAGCTCTTTGAAAGTCACCAAAATCTTTTCAAGTCTCGATGTCACCTTTCTCAACGAGATCTCGGATGAAGTGATGTCTTATGTCAACATGCTTGCATCTGGTATGTAAGATTGGGTTCTGGGTTATAGCTATGTCACGATTACTATCACAAAAGATTGGTACATCTCTAGTGATAATGTTATAGTCCCTTAGTCATTGACAAATCCAGTATAAGTGTGAACAACAACTTCCACCGCCATATACTCACTTCAATAGTAGAAGTAGCTACGAGAGGTTTGCTTTTTAGACAACCATGAAATCACCTTACTTCCCAGAAATTGGCAAGTTCCGGATGTAGATTTCCTATCTATCTTACACTCACCAAAGTCTGAATTTGAGTATCCAGACAACTTGAGATTGTCATCACCGGATACCACACCCAACATTTACCGTACCTTTTAAGAATTTAAAAATCTTCTTTCCCGCTTCAAGATGACTCCTTTTTGGTTTAGCTTGAAAACGTGCGCAGACTCCAACCGCAAAAGAAATATCGTGTCTACTAGCGCTAAATATAATAACGAACCTATTAGACCTCGTTACTGTTTGATCTCGTGTCTTCCCCTTTCTCATCTGGATCCATTGAAAAGTTTGTCATCATAGGTATCTTAGCTTCTCGGCTGGTACCTATTCCAAATTTTTCAATAAGATCTTTGTGTATTTGGCTTGATTTATGAATATCCCCTTTTAGTCTGCTTGACTTGAAGTCCAAGGAAGTAGGTCATTTCTCCCATCATGGACATTTCAAACCTCGCTCTTCATAAGATGATTAAATTCTTCTCATAAAGATGTGTTAGTTGATCCAAAAATGATATCATCAACATAAATCGAACTAATAAAATATCACTACCAAATTCTTTTCTAAACAAAGTTCTATCAATTTTAACTTTTACAAAACCATTTTGAATTAAATAATCAGACAAAGTATCATACCATGCTCTAGGTGTCTGCTTAAGTCCATATAGTGCTTTCCTTAACCTATAGACTTTGTCTCCTTTGACAAAGCCTGGAGGTTGCTCTACATAAACTTCTTCGCCTAAGATTCCATTAAGAAAACTGACTTAACATCCATTTGAAAAACTATGGATCTTTTAAAAGCAGCATATGCTAAAAACAATCTTATGGCTTCCGGATGAGCTACAGGTGCAAAGGTTTCATCATAATCAATCCTCCGATTGTGAATAACCTTGAGCAACTAGTCGACTTTATTTCTTACCACAATATTGTTTTCATCTCTTTTGTTTTTAAAGACCCATTTAGTTCCAATGACTTTTTGATGATGAGGCCTTTCAACAAGCTCCCATACATCTTGTCTTTGAAATTGATTTAGTTCTTCTTGCATGACATTAATCCAGCTTGGAATCGTTAGAGCCTCGAGTAATAGACTTAGGTTCAAGTAATGATACATAACAAGTGATCATACAATCTTGATTTAGTTGTGTCCTTGTCTGACACCAGAGTCTAAATCTCCAATTATCTGCTCATTGGGTGGTATGACATTACTCTCTTACCCTTATCTTTTACTATGAATGAAGTTTTGTCTCAAGTATCTATTTCAAATGATTCTCAGATTACCTTCGGATGTTTCTACTTGATCATCTGTGGTATTGGTTGTCCGATCACCGGTGAGGAAGAGCTTCCGTGTTCTTTTTCTTTATTTGAATCTGGTTCTTTCTCTTCGTCTCGAGTCCGATTCCCGATCATAGAACTTTACAACCGATCTTTTGATGGTCATCTTGTTCAGATCTTCGATATCTTTGTGATGTCATCTATTTTACTAAACTCAAAAGTGGATTCATCAAATACAACATGTGGTATTTCTTCCACACACAAGGTTGTCTTATTAAAAACTCTATATGCTTTGGATACGGATGAGTATCCCGGGAATATTCCATCAGTATATTTTGGCATCAAAAGTTTTTAATTGAGATTTACCATTGTTGTGAATGAAACATTTGCAACCAAATATATGAAAATATGAAATTTTGGGAGATCTTCCCTTCCAAATTTCATAAGGGGTTTTACATTTATCCTTAACAATCAAACTTCTATTTTGGACAAAACAAGCGAGATTAATAGCTTCTTTTAGAGTTCTGTTTCTCCTTTCAACAACTCCATTTTGCCGAGGTGTCCATGCAGCCGATGTCTCATGAGCTATGTCATTCTTAGTGCAATAGTTAGTAACAAGCTTATTAAGGAATTCAGTACCTTTATCACTTCTAATTTTAACAATACTTAGTCCTTTCTCATTTTGAACTCTTTTAAGAAATTCTGGAATCTTAATCATAGTCTCATTCTTCTTGTATAAGAAAATAACCTGTAAATCTTGAAAAATCATCAACAATTACCAAAGTGTATTTTCTTCCACCGAAGCTTAGAGGAGTAACTGGACCAAAAGATCCATATGAAGAAGTTCCAGAATTCTTTACGAAGATGGAATACTTATTGTTTTAAAAGAAGCTTTGGTCTGCTTTTCCTTTTTGACAAGGATCACAAACATGGTTCTTTGAGAATATTCTATCGGGAGTCCTTTTACTAAAGATTTCCTTGCAATTTTGTTAAGAGTTCTGAAGTTTAAGTGACCAAGACGTTTATGCCATAGCCGGCTTAAGTCATCCGAACTCTTTGCAACAAGACAAGTATCTTTAGGACAACTTCTAAAGTTAGCAACATAAATGTTACCTTTTCGACTCCACCTAATAGTATATTTTCATTGATACCATCTAGCACATAGCATGCATTATGAGTGAATTTAACACTTAACCCCTTATCACAAAATTGTGAAATAGATAACAAGTTATGCTTCAATCCTTCCACAAAGTAGACTTCATTGACTTGTATATCTCCAATCATCAATGTTCCAACTCCTTTGGTAAGCCCAAAATTGTTGTCTCCAAACATGACTCTTGGACCATCTATAGACTGATAGTTAGAAAGAAGACGTCTCTCATAGGTCATATGCTTAGAACAGCCACCGTCAATGTACCAGATGACCTCTAGCAAATATGTTCTTTCTACTATTTTCTTGTCTTCCTGCAATCACAAATTTAGATCTTATGTACCCTTTGTAATTTAGGTCCTTTCTTGTTAAGTTGACACTTGGGTATCCAGACAAAAATATCTATATTCCTTAAAACCATAGATTGAAGTTTACAACCATATCTATCTACCAATATAAGACTTTCAAGATCAATATTATTTAGCTGATCTTTTGTGATTGTCCTATATCGTGGTAAAAATGGATATGACTTACTTCTTCCATCAAAACTATTATACCTAGGATAAGACTTTGTCTTAGTCTTTGGTTTTACCTTTGGAGCATCTCTCCTCATCTGTGTTTTCTTTATAGAAATGTCGGATGAGGTGATTAGTTCCTTAGGTTTCCAAGGACCAAATCTAGTCTCTTCCTTTGGTTTAGTAGCTTTGACAAAGACTCTTGGTTTTATGAGATCATCCTTTTATTCCTATCAAAACCTAAACCTGTCTTGTCACTAGACTTCTATGAAGTATTGAAGATCTTATCTATTGTGGACTGAGTGTTATTTAGAAGTTCTAACTTGAGATTTAACTCTCTGTTAGTTCTTTTATAACTCTCATTTTCGTAATAGATACTTGAGAATTTTATTTCTAAAGAATTCAATTCTTTTTTCAACTCATCTGTCTTCTCGGACGAGGTGCTAGTAATAGTCTTAGCTTGACATTCCCCCTTGAATGAGCAGTCTAGTACTTTACTATCCCTTGTCTGATTGACTTTAGTTAGATTAAGAATTTGATTCTTTAAACTAAAATTTTCAGTCTCTATCTATTTATATGCGAGATAGAGCGGTCTCTAGATCTTTTAGAAGTTTATTTATAAAACTAGGGCCGATTCGAGATAAGTTCTCACAATCATTATCTGAAGAAGAATAATAGTTTACCTCTTTTGCCATCGGACATATGTCATCGTCGATCCAAAATCAGATGAAGATGAGGATGATGATGTTTCTTGAGCTTCTTCCTTTTCAGCTAGAAGTGCTCTCTGAGTGCATATCTTCTATCTCGTTTCTTCTTTTTTTCTCTCTCTCTCTAGGAGTAAGTTGAGGACATTCATAGTAATGACCAGGTTTGTTGCAAGTGTAACATATATCTCCTCTATCTATTTTGGACTATTATCTCCTCTTCTCGATTGGTGACTTGTACCTTCTAGGTTGATCCTTCTTTCCGTCATTATGAATTCTTTTCTTCTTTATCTACGACTTGTAATTCCTCCGGCTTGATCTATCCCTCTTGTTCCTTTTGTACTTCATCTTTAACCTCTCATAACGCTTTCATTAAGAGTGTCATTTCTTCTTTAATTGATAGATCGGACGCCTTAGAAATTTTCTCGAGAACCCTCTTGGTGAAGAAATGCAAGCTGTCTTTCCGGATGTTGATGACTCGGCTTCATCTTCTTCATCTTCAATTTGGATATCATACTTCAGTGCTTTGAGATGAGAAAACAACGTATGATGAGAGATTGAGGACAAATTCTCATTGCTTTGATAATGTTGGCCTTTTCTCTCCATCTTTTACTCAAGGACCTAAGTATGTTGTTGTTGATCTCTTTCTCTGTATAAATTTTACCCAAATCAGCTGCTTTGTTAAGAAGATTTGTTGGTCTAACATCCAATTGATCAATGGTTTCGCCTTCTTTCATTTTGAATGTGTCAAACGCATGTAATACGATTGCAGCTTTATTCTCCTTGACTTGGTCCGATCCTCGCATACACTAGCAAGAGTCTCCCACATCTCTTTAGCCATTTTGCATCTCTTTACTTTCTCAATCCAGTCTTTGCTCGTAGTCTCTATAATCTCTGTCCTCGCTACTTGATCCAGTTATGAATTTTTCTTTCGTCATTAGTTAGTTACGTGCTTTTCTTTTCTTGTCTTACCCTGGTTTCAATTGCTCCAGTCCCATCATTGGTTCCTCCATGATAGAATTTAATTGGTCCTTCTTCAAGCACCTCTTCCATTTTATCATGGATTGCCTTTAGATGGTTCTCCATCATGAACTTCCAATAATCATATTCCTCGATTGAAAACTCGGACAAACTCCTGGACTTCTTGCTTTTAACAAGACATGATGAAACAAGGAATCTCAACAAGAACTTATTAGTAACAAGGTTAGTGGTTTGAAAATAAAGAAGATAAACAAGAAACAATTTCGTGAAACTTGTCAAGACCTCAAACCAATATCGTAAACAGCTTAACACCGCTCTGATACCACTTGGTAATATCCTTGGCCCAACCCTCGTTTTATACATGGCGGGCGGGTTGGCCCAACGAGCCCAACCCATTTTAACGACTCTATGTAAGACATTTGTATCATTCAATTTATTGGCATAATTTACATAAATAATTCATCTTCATTTCATTTTGTAATATTGATTTGGCTAGTGTTTAACGCACAATAGAAGGAACAAACAGTCAAACCGGTGGCCGAGGTAACAAAACTAGTGGCATAGGTAATGTTAGGAGGAGTTGGACCATTCAAGAAGAAAAAATTTTGGTGCACTTGTTGAAGGAACTCGTTGCGAGGGGATATAAATGTGATAACGGGTTCAAGTCGGGGTATATTACGATCCTGGAGAATATGTTGATGGCTGCACTCCCAGTACGAATATAAGAGGAGCCAAATATAGTTTCTAAGATTCATGTGTGGAAGAAGCAATATGCTTCCTTGAAAGAGATGCCGATGAACAGTTTTGGTAATGGGTTCCAAATGATACATATACGGTTTAGGCCATGTAAGAAAAATGGGCAGCTCAAATTAAGGTAAAATGTAAATATGCTAGTGTTTTCATTGTTCAATTATCTACATTAAAATTTTACAAGTGTCAATAAAAAAATACTTAATTATTTATTTTTAATTGTCTAATTCTTAATCATGACGGTGGTCATTGATCAACCCACACTAGTAGAATTATTCATGTCTTGACAAATGTTAGGGATTCCAAATATTTTTAAAACAAATCTCTTTATCACTAATTCTTAATAATGATGTTAATTCTTATTTAAGCCCATATCTAATTAAATTATTAATTTTAATTCTTTGTTTGCGAAAGATCCAAACGCTCATACTCTAAAAATAGGTCTTTTCCGTCCTATAATGACTGGGTATAAATGTTTGGAAAGGATTGTGCTAATGAGGAAAATGCTTAAATTTTTTCCGATGTTATCAAAATGTCTTGAACAACAATAGCCAACCGGAACCATTTGTTGGGTTTAATCCATCACCACAAACTCCACCGTTCAATGAAAGCTCTCGGACGAGTTCCAATCAGTAGCGATTGTAGTATTTTTGGGGTAATATTTTTAAGACAATCAGTTATTAAGTCCAAAGGATTAGATGGATAATGAATCCTTGAAATTGTACATTGTCGTAAATGTTATAGTAGCTAACCGGTGCTTGAAATAAAATTAACTCAAAAAATTAAACTACTACTAGAAAATAAGATCAAGAAAATGACAATAAACTAACTTCTAGATGAAGTACAAGTGTGAGAAGTATGCCTCGGATGTAATTCTTGTGGAATCCAATGATGATACATAATATAAAACAAGTTTATCAAGAGCTATTTCATTGGTGATTGCTAAGGTTTACCACAAAACATATTACAAAAAACAACCTAAGGTGGTAAGAGCATAGAAATGTTCAACATGGTTACTAGTCTATACCCCTTCCCCTTAACTAAATTTTCAAATTTTACTTTGGAGAACCTAATGTCTATGTTAGGAGAAAAATGTTATAGTTTTGATGAAGTTAAGATGAGTATGTAAAATAAGATGACCAACTGAATTCTTGTATAGCCACTGAAGTAGTGAAGTGAAATTGTAAGACTTACTTAGAAAAAGATGAAGACAAGATAGAGAGTCGGACGAAGATGAACTCGGATGAAGACAAGATAGCAGACGATGAGTCACTTGAAAGATCAGAACATGTGAAGACATGAAGATGATCGAGACAAGGTGAAGAGCATCTGAAGATAAGAAGGACAAATGACTAGAAGTGTTAGAGAAATCAGAAATAATAACAACTTCAAGGAAAGTTATAGTTAACCATGAAGCGGTTACAAGATTCAGTTAGTCGATTTCAATAAACTTTGAAAAGCCAACAAGGAAGTTGCAACTACGAGAATTGATCTCTTATAAATAGAACACTAGTTTAGTTTAGAATTACTTTTTGAAGTTTTCGTAATTCACAATCCTTGTAACACAATCAACACACATTTAAAGCACATTCTCACGCACAAGAACGTTCAAATACGCGTTCATAGTTTCATAGTGTTTATAGAACACTTTCACAATAAATCTTCAAGCCATAGAATTCCGTAAATCGGGAAGAATTGATTGTAAGGTGAAGACCATCACCGTAAATTGTACGTAAGGTGATAAGTAAGTAAGTACGTAGTGAAGTCCCTTTCACAAGATTGTGAAAGGAGAGTGGATGTAGGATTTTTATAAATCGTAACCACTATAAATAGTTGTGTTCTTACTTTCTGTTCTTTATCAATTTTACTTACTTGTTTATAATCAAATTCGGATAATCAAACACTTATTCAAAGAATTATCAATCGAATCAAGTATAAAATTACTTTCGTTGTATAAATCTGATATTAGGATAATCTGTTAATAGTTTGGATTGTATCTGAATTATTTGAAAGAAAAATTAAGTAGGTTTGGAAATCTATTTAATCCCCCTTTCTAGATTTTTTCTTTGTATAAACTTGATCGACCGGGACCAACAGTCTAGCAATGGTGGTCTAAACCGTCTACCCCCTCTCGGTGCATGCAGACGATTAGTAGAATCAAATTAAATAAGTAAATCCCTCACCAAATATTTAATAGAGTTATACCCAATCCTCATTCTAGCATAAATCAATCAATTCATGAGCTAATAAACCAACCCATTTCACTCAATCAAGATAAACACAATGACAGAAACAAGTCACCAAATCAATAACACCATCAAAACATGCATAAATAATTAAATCACACCATTATCATCCATAATTCTTACATCCAAAGTATAATAGGTTTAGTCCATGGCTAAGAGGGACATATAAATGCAAATTAAAGCAATCAAGCAAAGACCCATAGCTGATTTAGTGAATATAATGCAAGATTAAAATCAAAGAAAGCAAAAATTAAAGTTGGAGAAATATTACCTTGATTTAATAGAAGAGTAATGTAAACATGAAAATCCTTACCAAATTGCTTGAGATACTAGCTAGTAAATGTAAATTTAACTATTGAATGGTAAATGCTAATTAATCTATGGAAACTATGAGGATTAAAAGTAAGAAAACTCTATAGTGTGTGTATGTGTGTTTGTAGGGTCCCTCTCTATGTTAAAAAAAAATTGACTTCACGTCCAAGGGTTTTAAAAAGAGGAGAATCTGATTTTTTCGAGCCTTGAGTCGAGCTTGGGAGCCTCGACTTGAGCTCCCTAAGTTGTGCCCGCGATTTCACCACAAATGCACCAGCCTCGACTCGAGCTTGGTGCTCTCGAGTTGAGCTTCCTTCACAATCGATGCTTCTTCGGTCTTGGAGCATAGTCGTGGCACGCTTTTAATCGGAATGGCACAAGCCTCGACTCAAGATTTTCAAGACTTAACCAATTCTTTGAGCCGTGTTACGAGCTCAACCCGAGCTTCCCTAGCTCGACCTCTAGTCGAGTCCAGGGATTTTGGACCCCGACGAGTGCTTCCGACCTCCATCTTTACCCGACTCGTTCGTCTAGTTCCCACATGAATGTCGTTATGCTTCGTTTGGTCTAATTCTGCCTGAAATCTGAAGACGAGGCAACTACCAAGAAAAACCATTAAACTCAACTTTTTAACACCTTTTAGCACAACTTCTAATACTATATACTTTAAGCACAATACACTAATACTTTTCATCAAAATACTCAATTAATCAACTCTAAAATTATGCAATAATTCTCCCTAATTAGTAACCGAGCAGAGTGTAGTTCGGCCACTACCAAGAGTAAGAAAAAAAACGAAAGGTAGATCATTCGTTGGATGCATACGCATCGAGTCAATGAACTTGTTCTGTGACAAAATTGACTTAAAGATTGGTGAAATGACATCTACGATGAGTGAGGTTGCGCTAGGGCTGGATTGAAGTATGATTACGCAAAAAAAAAAAAAAAAGAACCATTGTACGAAATATAGTGCGGGTGAGATTTCAATTTTACAAGTAGTTTCAATTTTATCTTGTTAACATTTATATTTTGCTTAATATTTTGTTGTTCTATGATACTTTGCGCTTTCAATTTCTCACATTAAAAATGAGAGTACGTGTTTCTCAAGATTTTTGCAAGAAATCCAAATGAGCTAGATATGTTCTACAACTTTCAAAATGATGCAAAAGTAAATGCTCTTGAACGTAATGCATTACCTCTAAAATGGTAGACTTGAATATGCAAATATTAAAGTTGTGAAAGACAACACTCTACAAATAGTAGATTTGACTATTCTCGTGAAGCAAACGTCAGAGACTTGAATTGTAATACAACATAAGATAAATTCTAATAAACAAACAAAAAGATACAGACACCGGAATTATAAATAACAAACAAATTAATAAATATATTATATCATTAGTACAATAATATTCATTCATTAAAACAATACAAGAATTATTTCAAATAAAAAAATTACGAGATCGGAAATAGAGTGAGGAAACTAGCGTCGGAAGCCACCCAATCTTTAGAATTTGACAAAAATATGGTTTCGTTCTTGGGTGAGGAAGTCGGCGTCCAAAGAAAAAAATGACTTTTGATTCTAAAGCAGCATACAAAGATAATAAATCTGTTGTTTTAAAAATTGAGGGCAATTTTATCATTTACCAAGAAAGTCCACCTAATTCAACAATCCAAACACCAAATTAACTTTATCATTTGTAAATAAAAAAATAGGCAATCCTACAATCCAAATAAATAATCATTTCAAAATATTTAATTCCAACAAGATAATCCTATCTAATCTATCATATCTAATCAATCCCGCATCGTGAAGTAAACGACCCTTACAGATTTTATATGATTCTATTTGTTGTATTTGTTGTATCTTACTTTGTGTAATGTCCGTATTATTTTGTCGCCAGCTCATTAGTTCACAATCGATGTGTCCAATGCATCTCTTTAAATCGATCGTCGGTGACTTCTAATGTGAAGCATTAATTCTAAAGCCTCTTTTTACCTTCTGATTTTGTTTACCTTAAAGTACTTGACATTTGTCATATGTTTCTTTTTATCTCTTCTTGAATGCACCTTTAATGTCTAGTGGACAAACCATCTTATCAACTCGACTTCATCCTCTACTAATATCAAGTAAGTCTTGGTTATCTTATGCTTAGAACACAAGATGACCAGTACTCGATGGTCTTATCTTACTGCTCTTCTAACTTGGATCATCCGGTACTCAACCGGTTCTCTTGACTTCTCTTTGATAGGTGCAAACTAGCACTCACCTCCCAAGTGTAGGAGGATCGTGTAGCGAGCAAGTACCGGGTTAAATTATCGAATCCGCGGGAATCAAGTGGGAGATAGCCTTAAATCTACTAGTTTAGTCATAATTGTAGTGCAAGCCATTCAACAAGATTTAGGATTCAAACAACGATAAACAAGCAACAACGTTCAAGCAAGACAATTAAATTCAAGCAAGATAAAAGATGTGTTCGGGTGTTCTTCGGCTATGAACTATGAAATACGAATCAAAATCAAATAGTAACTCTCTCGTCGGCAAATTGATAAGGGCAATTCAAGTAAGAAAACACAACACCGTACTTGGTAAGCCTAGGAGTCACGTTTCGTTAAAGCATGAAGAATTGATTAGGACAACGTCCTGTTCTTCCCTATTCTCTCACGAGTCAATAGGTTTCTAGCGTGATTAATCTTCGCTACTAAGGTACGTCCCTTTTGTCCCCTCACTAATCACCCGACTATTAATCTAAGCAATTAATGTGAATTGATGAAATTCTAATGTAGTTAATCAAGTCTCCTCATGCGTTACACAATATCCACTCTAATTATCCAATTAAACCCTTCAACCAAGCTAGAAATCTAATCATCCAAGTATCCTTGCAATAATTAAATACTAATCATGGAATTCAAGCTAAATCAAATAATAGATCATGCAAAACTCATCAATTCAATCAATCAACCTTCAATTGAAATTACCCACTCAATTAATCAACATAATTCAATCATCCATAGCTTCCAAACACCCAAACACTTGAGAAATTAGCCAAGCATAATTAAAGAAATTAAACCCATGATATTAAAGAAATAAGCATTTATCAAGAAATTAAACCAATAAAATAAAAAAATAAAGATAAGATATCACCTAATTAGTCTCCAAATATTTAGAATCCATGTCTTGATCTTCAAAAATGATAAAGAAATACAAAATTATCTATGTGTGTGTGAAAAGGTGTAATAGTGTGTGTAGGGGTGAATCCCCTTTTTCTCTCTAATTTCCTAATTTCTATCCTAATTTTGGCTGAATAATGAAATCTCCTCTTTCATTCTCCATTTACGCTGAATATTTAATTCCTTTTGTCCTTCACAAGTTGTTGTTCATTTTCTTTCCTAAAATCAAAGGTTGGCTTCATCATTTTAACGAAAACGTGCTTACGATTTTGTCTTTGAGATGCCGCCTCGACTCGAGTGGGAGGAGGCGTCTCGGGTCGAGACGGAGATGGCGCTGGGTCGAGATGGAGTTCGAGACGTGCTCGAGACGATTTGGGGATGCTACGTAAAATTGGTTTCGTCTCGACTCGATTGACGGTGAATGGTTCGAGTCGAGGGACGACGGATCCGATACGAATCGAATCGGCGGCGGTAATGGTGAGATTGACGCCGCGATGGCTTGTGGCGACGGGCGCTGTGGGCGTCGCTGGTGAATTCTGCTTCGTGACGAGGTGACGGTGGTTGGATTGGGATGACGGTTAACGGCGCCGCCGATGGTGATGGGTGGTTGGGCGGTGGTGGTTGATTGATGGATTAGGTGATTGTTTGTTGGTGTATGGTGGTTTAATTGTGATTTGGGAATTGTTGCAGGTTTGGGTAAGGCTGCCATGGCAGATTTGCTGTTGAGAACGAAGGTGAGTGTACTTATCAATTTCATGGGTGTAGTGGATGGGTGTATTTATGAATCTGGTGGGTGCATCGGTTTTGGGTGTCGGTTTGCTATTCTTCGCCGTCTCAACTTCGTTCGTCCGTATCTCCTTCATACGAACTCCGATTGACCTCATTCTTTTTGCGTGACGACCGTCTCTCGACCCTCTTTCATACCATGCAATTGCCCAATTAATTTGAAGAAGACAAATATCCTCAATTTGCACTCAAAATAGCATCAAACCTACACATTAAAATCCCAAATATTTAATCAAACAATTAAGTGCAATTGGACCAAATAATAGTGAATTAACATGAAAATCATATCAAATTGAGATAATTAAGCACACAATTAACATGCAATAATTCACCCTAATCAACTCCCCCAAACTTAAAGTGTTGCTCGTCCCCGAGCAACGAAACAAATAAGCACAAAGGGTGAATTGATTGCAATTATGTCACATGGCAAAAAGATGAATTTTGGACAATCAAATTCATTAGTGAACACAAGTTTTCAATGCCACTTTCAACCGACACTCAAAAAGGTCATGCTTTGACAAATGCAAATTCAAATGTTTTCTCAATGCTCCTTCCAAGGAGTGTATCTCTCATCACACAAGTGTATAAGGGCAATTAAGTACTCAATCATCAAATTACAACCATACACACCATATGCTTGCCACAAGACTCAATCTCAATCATTCATTTTGTGCATCAACTACAAATCAAAGAGGTCTTTTCAAGAGGTTGTAATGAAGGCTCTTTGGATGAGGTGGGTGAATTTGGAAGAAGTGACTCAATGATAGTAGAGTAATGAGAGTTGAACATATAATTCAATGCAATTTTTCACCTCATTTCAACAAACACCACTCTTTCTTTTCACTTTCAATCTTTTCAGATAACATTCACCACCAACAACTTTTGAGACTTTCTTTTTCATTCAAGCTCAAATTGAATTTTCTTCTCATGATTTTTCACTTCTTTTCTCAATTCAATTTTTCTTCACTCTTTTCTTTTCTTTCTTCTTTTCATCTCAACATACTTATTCCAAACATACCACCACACTTTCTCAATTTCACTTCACCATTCATTGCCAACAATCATGCTCTACTAAACATATGGGAACAAAGGCTCATAAAGATAGGCAAAATGACTTAATTTCACAAGCTTGCCAAAGAATAAGGCTTTAAGGCACAAATTGGCTTACTAGGGAAATCAATGATATTGGTGGGGTAAATTTTGGCTAAGTAGCTTAACAAATCAAACATGGCCTCAAATCATCTTCATAGATCCACACAAAACTCAACTTCAACAAGTCTATAGGCAAGTTCTAGCATGCACAATCGTAAATGATGCACTCAACAAGGAACTAAACCGTTTTCATGCACGATTCAAGAGGCTCAAAAGCTCATGGGCTTAAAATTAGCAAAGAGAATAAGCATTCTTCATCACACTCATCATCACAAGACAACTTTTCATGCTAGAATCAAGCAACAAATCAACTCAATATCACATCACAAGTTCACCATGTCCATCAATCAAAACAAATATGCCACGTACATACCTCCAAGCATAACACCACATCAATATCTCATCACATAAACTCAAAGATAAGAGTGAAATCCACACTAAAGCTCAAAATTCACAAAAATTTTCAAACAATTTTCTCATTACAAATGAGAGGCAAGTTGGTGCAACAAGCAATGCTAACTAACACACACCCTCCAAACTTTTTCATTGCAAAGCAATTAAAAGTTTGGAAAATGTAGTTAGCTAGGTGAAGTTGCACACAACTACCCACAATGAAATCCAAAACTATCATCAAGTAAGCATATGCACAAGTAAGCTCATCTCAAAATTCATGTACAAGTAAGATATATCGTATAAGCCCCAAACACGAGGTGCACCGGTGCAAATGGAAAAGGGTGAAAGAGGCACACCTCCCCCAAACTTAGACGAGTCTAAGTCTAGAGAAGGTGTGGTACCGTAAGGTCTTCACTTCCTCTCAACTTCAAGCTTGTAACTCACCAAGCCTCATTTGCACACCTCGACCTCCTACAAAGGGTCACAAAAAGATTACACACACACTTATTGAAAGCAAACAAAACAAAAGCAAAGAAAGCAAGAAAACGATGGGTTGCCTCCCATCTAGCGCTAGTTTTAACGTCCTTTGCCGGACGGAGCTTGAGACGCTCAACTCTCCTCAAGCTTCAAGTCATCAAGAACACAAATTTGGGAGGGAAGCAAGTAATGCTTAACCCGATGCCCATTAGCAATGAATTGATCTCCAACTTTGTTCTTCAACTCTAAGTAACCACTTGGGAACACCTTCACCACCTCAAATGGTCCACTCCATCGGGATTTGAGCTTCCCGGGAAACAACTTCAACCTTGAATTGAACAAAAGCACTCGATCTCCTTCCTTGAAATCCTTCTTCTTTAACTTTTGGTCATGCCACTTCTTGGTCTTCTCTTTAAAAATCCTTGAGCTTTCATATGCACTCTCACGAAATTCGTCCAACTCATGAAGTTGGAGAATTTGTTTCTCCTTGCGGCATCCTCATCAAGATTCAACTTGCGAATAGCCCAATATGCCTTGTGCTCGAGCTCTACGGGCAAGTGACAAGCCTTTCCAAACACAAGTTGATATGGGGACATGTTCAATGGAGTCTTGAAAGCGGTTCGGTAGGCCCATAAAGCATCATCCAATTGAGTAGCCCAATCCTTCCAATTTATCTTGACCGTCTTCTCCAATATTTGCTTCACTTGCCTATTCGACACCTCCACCGCCAAGCCATTTGTTTGAGGATGGTAGGTGGTTGACACCTTGTGCTTCACTCCATATCTCTCAAGTAGCTTCTCCATCCATTTGTTCACAAAGTGTGAACCACCATCACTTATCAAGGCTCGAGGCACACCAAAACGGGAAAATATATTCTTCTTGAGAAATTGCATGACTACCTTCGAGTCATTGGTCTTTGTTGGGATAGCTTCCACCCACTTCAAACGTAGTCTACCCCCACCAAAATGTAAAGGTATCCAAAAGATTGTGGAAACGGCCCCATGAAGTCCAATCCCCAAACATCAAATAGCTCAACCTCAATAAAGATAGTCATAGGCATCTCGTCCCTCTTCGTGATAGATCCCATTCTTTGACAACGGTCACATCTTGCCACAAAATCCTTGCTATCTTTGAAGATTGTTGGCCAATAAAATCCCGATTGAAGGATCTTCATCCCCATTTTGGATCCTCCAAAATGTCCACCACTAGGCATAGAATGACAATGCTCCAAAATTCCTTCCATTTCTTCCTCGAGAACACACCTTCGAATTATAGAATCCATCCCTCTCTTAAAGAGTAGAGGGTCTTCCCATATGAAACTTTTTGCATCCCTCAAAAACTTTTTCTTGACATAGGATGGCATATCACTAGGAAGCTTCCCACAAGCCAAGAAGTTGGCATAATCCGCAAAACCAAGGAACTCTCCCACTTGTCTTCTTCACAATTCTCTCCTCAACAAGATGTAACCCCTCAACTTCAAAAAGCTTCTCGTCCGGGAACTCTTCTTGAACCTCACTATCTTCTTCAATGAATTCTTACCCTCTCTCAAGCCTTGACAAATGGTCGGCTATTACGTTCTCGCTTCCCTTCTTGTCTCGAATCTCAATGGCAAATTCTTGCAACAACAAGACCCACCGAATTAAGCGTGGTTTGGCATCCTTCTTGGTCATGAGGTAGCGAATAGCCGCGTGATCCGTGTAGATGATCGTTTTCCCCTATCAAATACGGACGGAACTTGTCTACAGCATAGACCACGGCCAAGAGCTCCTTCTCGGTGGTAGTGTAGTTGGCTTGTGCAGAATTGAAGGTTTTGGAGGCGTAGTAGATGGCTCGGAACACTTTCTCTCTCACTTGGCCCAATACTACTCCCATAGCAAAATCGCTAGCATCACACATGAGAACAAACGGCTCTTTCCAATCCGGGCTCACCAAAATAGGAGATGATATTAAAGCTTCCTTAAGAGACTGAAAGACAACAAACACTCTTCATTAAAATTAAAGGGAACATCCTTTTCAAGCAATTTAGAAAGAGGTTTAGAAAGTTTAGAGAAATCCTTGATGAAACGGCGGTAGAATCCCGCATGGCCTAGGAAAGACCGAATTCCTTTCTCACTTGAAGGTGGTGGGAGTCTTTCAATAGCCACCACTTTGGCTTTGTCCACTTGGAGTCCTTTTGATGAGATGTGATGTCCAAACACGATCCCTTCATTCACCATAAAGTGACACTTCTCCCAATTTAAAACCAAATTAGTGTCCTCACACCTTTGCAAAACAATCTCAAGGTTATGTAAACAAGTGGAAAGAATTACCAAAACCGAGAAATCATCCATAAACACCTCCATAATGTTTTCAATAAGACCATGGAAAATGGACATCATACAACGTTGGAAGGTGGCCGGGCATTACAAAGCTCAAACGGCATCCTCCTCCATGCAAAAATGCCATACGAAGATGTAAAGGACGTCTTTTCTTGGTCCTCGGGTGCAATCATTATTTGATTGTACCAGTACCCGTCCAAGAAACAATAGTGTGAGAATCCACTAAGACGATCTAGCATTTGGTCCATAAAAGGCAAGGGAAAATGATCTTTACAAGATGCTTTGTTCAATTCCCTATAATCAACACAAACTCTCCACCCGGTAACAAGCCTAGTAGCTACAAGTTCATCATTTTCACTTTTAACCACAGTCATACCCCTCTTCTTAGAGACAACATGCAAAGGTGAAACCCACTCGCTATCGAAATAGGAAAAATCATACCAACATCCAAGAATTTAATAATCTCTTTCCTAATAACCTCTTGAATAACGGGGTTCACTCTACGTTGGGGTTGCACTATAGGCTTCCTATCCTTCTCAAGGCGAATGCGATGCATGCAAATAGATGGATTAATGCCCTTAATATCATGAATGGACCATCCTAAGACACTTTTATGCTTCCTAAGGACCTCTAACAAAGCACGCAACTCATGATCATTCAAAGAAGAAGCAACTATAACCGGATACTTGTTACCTTCCTCAAGATAAGCATACTTCAAGTGCTCCGGAGTGGCTTAAGACCTTCTTTCTTTTCCTCGGGTACAACTCCTTGCACGGGCTCACGGAGTGGGAGAATTTGAGCTTTCCTATCCCATAAATGTTTTGCCTCTTCCTCTCTTGTGGAGTTCCTATCATCAAAGCAAGAAAAATCATCATCAAATTCATAGCAATTATCATAAAGAGGATTATAGAAGACATTAGAGTAGTAAGGGTCAAGAGATGCTTCAAGTTTTTCAATGACACATTCTTCCACTATATCAATGCTCTTGCACTCTCCTTCCTCCTTAGGGTGCTTCATAGCCTCATAGATATCAAATGTGAGCTCCTCCTTATCCATCTTCAATGTGATCTTCCCGAAAACATATCCACAACCGCCCTTGCAGTTGCTAGGAAAGGTCTCCCTAGGATCAATGGCACTTTGTCATCCTCTTCCATGTCTAGAACCACAAAATCGGCCGGAAATACGAACTTGTCGATTTTCACCAATACATCCTCCACAATACCACTTGGATAGGTATATGACTTGTCCGCAAGTTGAAGAGTCATGGATGTAGGCTTCATATCACCAAGTTCTAGCCTATTGAAAATGGATAGGGGCATGAGATTGATACTTGCCCCCAAATCACATAAGGCTCTCCTCTTCTCCTTGTTGCTAAGCTCACATATGAGGGTAAAGCTCCCCGGATCCTTCTTCTTTGGAGGTAGACTTCTTTGTAGTAGGGCACTACATTCCATAGTCAAGCTAACCGTCTCCCTCTCATCAACCTTTCTCCTTCTTGTGATCAAGTCTTTCAAAAACTTGGCATAGGTTGGCATCTCTTCAAGGGCTTCCATTAGTGGAACATTGATGGTCACATTCTTGAAAATCTCAAGGAATTTAGAGAACTTTTCATCAAGCTTTTGCTTCATAAATCGTTGAGGAAATGGTGGAGGGACATAGGTTTTGGGAACTCCCCATTCATCACACTCAACATTGGCCCCCTCAAGCTCCTTCTTCTCCTTCTCTTTTCTCAATTCTCTAGCCTTCTTCCACTTGGGTACCCTTTCTACACTCTTTTCTCCTTCTTCTTTCTCTTCTTTGTCTTCCACTTTCTCATCCTTAGCCTCAACTTGCTCCTCTAGAGTTTCTTGAGCATCCACCATTTCAAACTCTTCTCCCTCTTTGACTTCTTCACCCCCGTTCTCTTTCTCCTCTTCCTCATTTGGCATTGATGGCCCTTCATATTGTGTTCTACTCCTCAATTGGATGGCCTTGCAATGCTCTTTCGGGTTCACCTCCGTTGTAGAAGAGAACTTTCCTTTTTGATTTCCTCCACTTGAGGAAGCTACTTGACTCATTTGAAACTCGAGGTTCTTCACTTGAGTGGCTAAAGACCCCATAAAGTCCTCCATCTTATCGAATTTTTCCTTAGCATGTCCCATGAAGTTGTTCATGTTAGTTACCGAAGTTGCTAGTAAATCCTCCAAGCTTGGTTTTCCTCATTGTTAGGAGCTCTAGCACCGGATCAAATCCCGGTGGCAATGTGATGGCGGCCTTTTGGTTAGCATACGAGAAGTTCTCATGCTTAGAAAATTTGTGTTGTAGGGAGGATTGTTTTGATAAAGAGGTGGATGAGAGGCTTGATTTTGGAAATTAGGTGGATGGTTGTTTGAAAAACGGTTTTGGTAGTTTTGGTGGTGAGATTGATTGGGAAACGAATGGTTACCTTGAACATTCCCTTGTTGGTAAGGTTGTCTTCCCATGTAATGTGCTTCCTCAACGTGATCTACCACATGAGTACCTTCACACCTTCACTACTACCCCCATTGTGTTCTTCTTGTTGCTCTCTAACATTCCTTCCACCTTGGTCATAAATGTCTTCATCACTTGAGTAAGTGATTGCACCGTTTCATTCTCTTCAACTTGAGAAATCTTGAAATGGCCCCTCCTCTCGGTTGGCCAACTAGCCGTATTGCAAGCAATATTCTCGATCAACTCTTTAGCATCTCTTCCGGTCTTGTCAAAAAGTGATCCCCCGCACTTGAGTCTAGAATTCTCCGAGATGGAGGATCTAGTCCGTAGTAGAAAAAGCTCACTATTTGCTCATCAACGAACCCATGTTGAGGACACTTTCTAAGGAGGCTATTGAATCTCTCCCATGCTTCATGCATATTTTCATCCTCCATTAGTCGGAATTGGGCAATCAACGTCTTGCATTGTAATGTCATGGAAGGTGGGAAGAATTTCAACAAGAACTTCTTACTCAATGCATCCCAAGAGTCAAGGCTATCACGGGGTAGAGAGGTTATTCAATCCTTGACTCGATCTCTTAATGTGAATGTGAAAAGTCGAGCCCTCCATGCATCCTCGGTCACACCATTCATCTTGACCGTATCGGCATACTCCAAAAATTGAGCAATGTGGCGATTAGGATCTTCCTTTGGGTCTCCACCGAATTGCTTGCTTTGAAGAATATGTAGCAAAGCCGGTTTGATTTCAAAGTTGTTAGCCTGCAACGGTGGACGAGCAATTCCATCGTAGTGGAGTTGGACGGGAGGCTCAAAATACTCCCTAATAGGCCTTTCTCTTTGGTTATCTCTCCTTTCGACCACATTTTGGTCGTTGTTCTCCATTTCACGTTCCCTTGTTCTTGCTCGAGCTTGAGCTCTTCGATGATTTCTCTCTCGGTTCCTCCTTCTAGTGGTTGCTTCGATCTCCAAGTCAATAGGTATTGGTTCTATACCCCTTTATCTTGTGTTCATGCACACCTAGAACAAACACCAAGTATCAAAATCCTCTAAAGACAAGCTAAAACAAGATAAAACAAACAACAAAAATAAAAAGCACTATCAACTACTTTCAACTTTCGATCTAAGTTACCTCAAACACCGATTCCCCGGCAACGGCGCCAAAAACTTGATAGGTGCAAACTAGCACTCACCTCCCAAGTGTAGGAGGATCGTGTAGCGAGCAAGTACCGGGTTAAATTATCGAATCCGCGGGAATCAAGTGGGAGATGACCCTAAATCTACTAGTTTAGTCATAATTGTAGTGCAAGCCATTCAACAAGATTTAGGATTCAAACAACGATAAACAAGCAACAACGTTCAAGCAAGACAATTAAATTCAAGAAAGATAAAAGATGTGTTCGGGTGTTCTTCGCTATGAACTATGAAATACGAATCAAAACCAAATAGTAACTCTCGTCGGCAAATTGATAAGGGCAATTCAAGTAAGAAAACACAACACCGTACTTGGTAAGCCTAGGAGTCACGTTTCGTTAAAGCATGAAGAATTGATTAGGCCAACGTCCCGTTCTTCCCGATTCTCTCACGAGTCAATAGGTTTCCCTAGCGTGATTAATCTTCGCTACTAAGGTACGTCCTTTTTGTCCCCTCACTAATCACCCGACTATTAATCTAAGCAAGTAATGTGAATTGATGAAATTCTAATGTAGTTAATTAAGTCTCCTTGCGTTACACAATATCCACTCTAATTATCCAATTAAACCCTTCAACCAAGCTAGAAATCTAATCATCCAAGTATCCTTGCAATAATTAAATACTAATCATGGAATTCAAGCTAAATCAAATAATAGATCATGCAAAACTCATCAATTCAATCAATCAACCTTCAATTGAAATTACCCACTCAATTAATCAACATAATTCAATCATCCATAGCTTCCAAACACCCAAACACTTGAGAAATTAGCCAAGCATAATTAAAGAAATTAAACCCATGATATTAAAGAAATAAGCATTCATCAAGAAATTAAACCAATAAAATAAAAAAATAAAGATAAGATATCACCTAATTAGTCTCCAAATATTTAGAATCCATGTCTTGATCTTCAAAAATGATAAAGAAATGCAAAATTATCTATGTGTGTGTGAAAAGGTGTAATAGTGTGTGTAGGGGTGAATCCCCTTTTTCTCTCTAATTTCCTAATTTCTATCCTAATTTTGGCTGAATAATGAAATCTCCTCTTTCATTCTCCATTTACGCTGAATATTTAATTCCTTTTTGTCCTTCAAAAGTTGTTGTTCCTTTTCTTTCCTAAAAACAAAGGTTGGCCTTCAAAAGTTGTTGTTCCTTTTCTTTCCTAAAAACAAAGGTTGGCATCATCATTTTAACGAAAACGTGCTTACGATTTTGTGCCGAGATGCCGCCTCGACTCGAGTGGGAGGAGGCGTCTCGGGTCGAGACGGAGATGGCGCTGGGTCGAGATGGAGTTCGAGACGTGCTCGAGGCGATTTGGGGATGCTACGTAAAATTGGTTTCGTCTCGACTCGATTGACGGTGAATGGTTCGAGTCGAGGGACGACGGATCGATACGAATCGAATCGGCGGCGGTAATGGTGAGATTGACGTCGGCGATGGCTTGTGGCGGCGCGCTGTGGCCGTCGCTGGTGAATTCTACTTACAGTGACGAGGTGACGGTGGTTGGATTGGGATGACGGTTAACGGCGCCGCCGATGGTGATGGGTGGTCGGGCGGTGGTGGTTGATTGATGGATTAGGTGATTGTTTGTTGGTGTATGGTGGTTTAATTGTGATTTGGGAATTGTTGCAGGTCTGGGTAAGGCTGCCATGGCGGATTTCTTTGTTGAGAACGAAGGTGAGTGTACTTATCAATTTCATGGGTTTAGTGGATCGGTGTATTTATCAATCTGGTGGGTGCATTGGTTTTGGGTGTCGGTTGCTATTCTTCGCCGTCTCAACTTCGTTCGTCCGTATCTCCTTCATACGAACTCCGATTGACCTCATTCTTTTTCCGTTACGACCATCTCTCGACCCTCTTTCATACCATGCAATTGCCCTAATTAATTTGAAGACGACAAATATCCTCAATTTGCACTCAAAATAGCATCAAACCTACACATTAAAATCCCAAATATTTAATCAAACAATTAAGTGCAATTGGACCAAATAATAGTGAATTAACATGAAAATCATATCAAATTGAGACAATTAAGCACACAATTAACATGAAATAATTCACCCTAATCACTCTTCAATCCCCATCTGGTATTGTTGAGTTCTCTCTCAACTTGACCTAAGTGTAAGACTATATTTGACTAACAGACTCAACCGATCTTCCTATACGAAGATATACATATTTCAGTTGTTCTATTAGTGATAAATAAAGAAAATATAATAGATATTTTCTTGATTACTCTATTGTACATATTTGTATCGGTTAGTATCCCATTGATTTAGTCTTTCCTATTTCACAATTGTAAATATTTTATTAATAGTGAAAGATCCACTCACCAATTCTTACGGTGAAATATATCTCATCTTACATGGTATCAGCCTTTCTCACCTAAAATCCTATATTTTCTCTACCCCATTGACCACGTCATGCCTTCAACCGCCATTGTTGCACCTTCGACTCCAAACCTAGCGATCCGGTCCCCATCGCGACTATGGTTCACATGGTGACCATAAAATTGGCGTCTTCCAATTACCTTCTCTGGAAGAGCCAAGTCCTCCCATGCTCGAAGCCTTTGATCTCGTCGGACATGTTGATGGAAGTTCCGGCGCGCTGCTTCCCACCATTCCGCGGATGAATCCGGCTCAAGCTTGACACCGTCCGAATACGTTGCACGGCGTGTGCGGGATAAGAAAATCCTTGGCGTTCTCTTCTCTTCACTTACCGAAGAATCCATGGCGAGAGGTGGTGGCTTCACCACCACCGCCCGTGACGCGTGGCTTTCCCTTGCCGCTGCGTTCTCCCATTCTTCTCGATCTCGCGCCAACCAACCCTTAGCGAGGAATTGTTGAACCTTCGTCGGGGTTCGTCCGACGATGGCCGACTATGGCCGCCCGTTTCAAAAAACTTGTGCGTCAGCTCTCTCTGCGATCGGGCGTCCGATGGATGACATGGACAAACGCCACTTCGGTTCCTTCGTAGCTTGGGTCCTCGATTCGCAAGTTTCGCCGACACGCGTATGGCGCTTCCGGTTATCCCTTCTTTTGCCGACCTCCTTCATCAAGCGCAGTTCGATATCTTCTCCCGGGCGATGGATGGCACGCCGTCTGTGCGTTTGTTAGCTACGGATAACCGCTCCTCCGGTGGACGTTCGGGACAGCGTGGTGGCTCAGCTCCGTTACTGTTGTTCCATCTCCTCCTGCTGCCCCACCACCCCCCCCACCCTCCCATCCTATGGTTACTCGGGGAAAATTTGGCATCTTTAAACCTCGTTATCCGATTGATTTAGCCTACGGCTCTTCTCTCGGCTTTGGTTGCCTCTTACGAGCCTAGGGGGTTGAAATGCTTTGAAATCTCCGCACTTGGGTTCGGAATGCAAGAGGAAATGGATGCTTTGCGCTTTCGAATCAAACTTGGGATTTGGTTCCTCGCCCACACAGTGTTAATCTTGTCGGTTCTAAATGGGTATATCGAACGCAAATATCATTCGATGGCACCATTATGAGTGTTATAAAGCTCGTCTTGTAGCTCGGTGGCTTCACTCCAGATTCTGAGTCGATTTTTCTCATACATTTAGTCTGTTGTGAAAGCTGCCACTGTTAGGGTTATCTTGGCACTATCAGTCCCGATTTCGGGATCTTCATCAGTTGGACGTTAAGAATGCTTTTCTTAATGGGGTTCTTCAAAAGCCGGTTTCATGGCTCAGCCTCCTGGGTTTTGTGGATCCTCGCTTTCTCGATCACGTTTATCGTCTTAAACGTGCTCTTTATGGTCTTCGTCGAGGCTCCATTGGCACTGGTTGAGACGCTTTAGTGATTTTCTCACGTGTCTTGGTTTCTCGGTGAGCCGTTACGACTCGTCCTCTTCTATCTACATCGTGGGACTTAGTCATATTTTTACTTCTTTATGTGGATGATATTATCATCAGCAGCGATCCGCATCTACTTCGCCATGTTATTACTAAGACTCACTCGGAATTTGCTATTAAGGATCTCGGGAAGTTGAATTATTTTCTCGGTCTTCGGTGTCTTATACTTCATCCTGGTCTCTTCGTCGGTCAGTCAAGTATGCTTGTGATATATTGGATCGTGTTGATCTCCGTGATAGCAAACCGGTTTCCACACCCTTGGCCGCCGGTGATTCTCTTGTCGGCTCGGGTGATCCTTTCCGGATCCTACCTTGTATCGTTCCATTGTGGGTGCCTTACGACTTAACGATTACTCGTCCGATCTCTCATTCTCGGTCAATTTGGTGAGTGGTTCCTTGGGCACCAATGCTGATCATTTCTTCTTTGTTAAGAGAATTCTTCGATATGTTAAAGGACCATTCATCATGGTCTTTCATTTTGATAAATCGATCTGAGTCCTCTATTGTTGCCTATTACGATCTTTGATTGGGCCCGGTGTTGAGACTCGACGGTCCACTTATGGTTTTACTATTTTTCTTGGGGTAATATTGTTTCTTGGAGTGCTAGGAAACAATCCGAGTGTCTCGATCCGATTGTGAGTCCGAATATCGAGCCTTGGCTAATGCTGCTTCCGAGGTTATTTGGCTTGTTAATCTCTTAAGTGAACTTCGTATGCTTCCCAAGTCTTGTCGGTCTTGCTTTGCGACAACAAAAGTGCGAGTATTCCTTAGCCAAAATCCGGTTGCTCATAAACGCGCTAAGCACATTGATATAGATTGCCACTTTGTTCGAGAGAGTTGGTCGCCGGAGTCGCCTTTTTACTCGGTTTGTTCCTTGAACCTGCAGAATGGCGGATATCTTTACTAAAAGTCTCCCTCGGACTTCCTTTGAGTTTTTGCGCTCCAAGCTTTGCGTTTCGTCAACATCCCACGCATCGCTTGGCAGGGGGGTATTAGTGATAAATAAAGAAAATATAATAGATATTTTCTTGATTACTCTATTGTACATATTTGTATCGGTTAGTATCCCGTTGATTTAGTCTTTCCTATTTCACAATTGTAAATATTTTATTAATAGTGAAAGATCCACTCACCAATTCTTACGGTGAAATATATCTCATCTTACATGTTCCAATTACAAGTGTTTCGGCAAAATCATCAACACTAATAAAAATATCCTAATATTATCTCATTATCTATGTTGATGGATCTTGCCCTTGGCCGTCTCGATCTGTGATGTTTGTTTCCATCACCAACACTATGAATTTTTCAAGACCAATTGATTTTGAGTGCAATTACCTCTTCGTTGATCCCGTTCATCGCATCTACGAAAACCTCATTAGATGTCCGACAAATTATGACCAACACATATGAGAAGTCTTTTCATGGCTAGATCTTAGCGCTAAAAACCAACTTCACAACCCAATCAAAAGGTACCAAATCTATTACTGAATTTTTCTTTGGAGATTAAAACTATTGCCGACAAGTTGGCACTATTTGGTGTTGTAATAGACCTAGAGGAAATCGCCATAAAATATCTCAATTGGCGGGATGAGTCCTAAGAACTCGCCTATGCATTTCAGGCCCATGAGTAGGTCATTCCAATTAACGACCTGCACAACTTACTCGGCGAAGACCAACCGATAGCCCATCGGTCGATAATGAATCCCCTACCAGCTACGACCCTATACTCGGCTCATGGCTCTTCGGCAAATCGGCTCCTAGAAAACAACGGCGTGTGCCTTTTCAAAGAAAAACGTTCCCGGTGTTCTACTCCCAACAGACATCACAACCGGACACATCCATGCCCCTCATTGTACAACCTTCACGAACACACATGTAGCACAATCTCAATACCCCGCCTACAACCTCGACGACCACCCATGTCGGGAGAATATCATATATAGGTGGTTGTCCATCTAGGACGAACATCCACCTCGGCCAGAGAACATTCCACATAAGTCTTCTCTTCCTACGTATCAACAATGCGGTTAAATCAACTCGTCTTCTTCTCCACAAAGCAATGTGTCACCTAGTCTTAAGGGATAAGATGACTTAAAATTAACCATATAACCATATTTAAGGCCACATTAAATGTAATAAGAGCAGCTTATAATTGCATGTACCATAAATAAGTCATTGACCCGCTAATAAATTTATTTAGTCTCAATTACAAAAACATACTCTCCCATAGCAACTCACCTTTTCCTATATATAAACCATCGATTCTATGGTGTGACAACTAGTGAGCTATCACTTAGACATGTAATCGCTTTATTTTCATACTAAACACATAGAAATTGATGCACATTTTCACCGGAAAAAAAAAGGTACTAGCGCATGAATTGGATGTTCGATACATTACCATAGAAAATCAATATGTTGACATTCTTCACCCACTAGGTTTTGTCTGCTCTATGACAAGTAATGTCTCATCGTAAAGAGGTGCATAGCCGAGTGTTGGGAAAATTGATTTTAATTAATTTAAAATCAATTAAATGTGTATCTAATTAGTTATTTAATGAGAGTATGAGACACTCGTCTTTGACTAATTAAATGAGGGATTGAAGTTCAATTTATGAGTGAAAAATTAATGTACGAAGTTGAAACATCATAGTAATACACTTTATGCATTAAAGTGTTGAAAGTTATAAAAATTAACTTAATAGTTAATTATCCCACGTTGGATAATGTGAGAGTAAAACTACTCCTTAAAAGTAGGAGTTAATTAGAAGTATTCAAATTAATGGAATGGACTTTGAGTGGACTTAGGCCTAGAAGCTCACTTGTCTTTTGGAGCTTGAAAAATGGGTCTAACCCATGCGGAATAACTCTGATCCAAAAGATGAAAGGCCAATTGGAATTTGGTTGGTCCAACAAAATCAACCCGCATGTTTGAATTCGAATTTCAAATTAAATGCGTATGTGGACGTTCGGGATGTCCAGGTAAATAGACATTTTAAGTCGACATTTTAAGTCAAATATAACTATTAGGGAGTTACAATAGCCATGATTGAAAATGACATGAATATCATAATTATGTTTTATAACCATGAATATGGCTTGAATGCAATAATTGTGTTTAATGCCCTTGAAAATGACATGAATTATCATAATGGTAATGATCGTCATAATGATTCCAAATTAAATTTGGAATGCTCCCACATGTTGGATGTGGCTCCTATAAATAGGACCACTTGCATGGTGGTTGATCACTTGGTTTTTGTGTTTTTTCAACGTAAAATTCTATTGCAATTCACCTGAAATTCTATAGAAATTATTTTTGAAAATACATTGAATACATACATATTTACTCGTCGCATTAACATATAGAGTTGCAGTCCTAATAAGTGTGATAATTGCTTTAAATTTATGTGATTAATTTGCTTAATTTGATAGAATTTCATGCTTTTATTGACACTAAAATGACTAATTGCATTTGATATGGAGAAGATAGTGTTTTACTATTTATATAGGTAAATGAGGATTTCGGAAGAAAAAATGAGTTTAATATTAATTGATGTCAATTGTACAATTGAATCATATGAAAGACATTAAAAAGAGGGTCGCAATAAAAGAACAAGTTAATCCGAATTTGGGAGCTCAAGTTATAAAGAAAAAAATTTGTGAAAATTGAGGTGATAAATGTGACTCAACCCGAGTCACAAATATGACTTCAACCGAGTCAAAAGCTTATTTTGTCCGGTGTGCTCTGCTCTAAAATGCATATTGTAATACCCGGATCCAAATTGTGGTTTATTTTATTTTCTTGTGTGAGTGTTATGTTATGCTTGATTATTTCTTTTGAAAAGGAAACTTCTTTGTTATTCAAAATTTTCGATTTTGGGTAATGGACGAAAGCAGTAACCGAACCGACAAGATTTCTAGAAACCCTAATCTTGATCGAACCAGTACTCGATAGTCGGAATGGAGATAAAATACAACTCCAAAATAAGTGAATAAACCGTTTGTATTAATAACTCGAGAGTTTTATTTTTAGTTGCCGAGTTTGGGCGAAAAATCCTAAAAATGCTGAATTTCGAATCTACCGAATAAAAACCGAACCCACCGAGAATCGAATTGATAAAATAAATTAGAAACCTTCTTAATTACCAACTTTTAAAGTTGTGGAATTATTTAGTGATAAATGAACGAAACGTAGTTTTCCTGAGCCCCGAAATCCCGACGAAGCCCGTTTTTACGTATCGAATCACGACACCCTGAACCGAAGGGCCACCACAAGCCAAAAGGCTTGTGGGGCCCACATTTTGGACGGCCAAAGGGGGTTGCAGCCACCCTCAAGGAGCCAACACACCAAGACAAAGTGTGTTGACCCCTAGTACATGTACCCCTCCCTATTAATTGTTGTCCTCCCCTTCCATCCCCACCATCCACTTGTTTTAATCTTAGCTCTCCATTATTCCCACATGCTCTTTTAAATTACTTGGGCACCACTTCTCCCTCCCATTCAAGTCATCAAAAGAAAGGGAGCACCCCTCTTCCCCCTTCACCCCAAATTTTCGGCCACTACTACACAAAGGGAGGAGAAGAACTTTTCTTCTCCCATTTTCTTTTACATACAAGACACCCCCAACTCCTACCTCAAGCCATTCATCTTTCTTCAAGGTAGAAAGGAGTAGAGCCATTCATAGGAAGAGCTTGAAGAAGGCATTTGGCCCTAGCCTTTTAAAGAAAGACTACATAAGTGACCTCACCTCAAACCTTAACTTTGTTCTCTAAAAACTCTTGATAGGGAGAAAGGCATGTATTCTTCTTGAAGTCTTGTTTATTTCTTGGTAGCATGATATTTTTATGAAAGAGTTGAAGGTTTCATGATTTTTGAAAGTAGGAATAAGTTTTTAAGTGTTCATAGTATGTAAATAGATGAACAATCTGTTTTTCCGTCAGAAGTTTAAACTGATACGTTTTCGTAACTTACTACTTTGGCATGTTTTCCTGCAAATTTAGAAAGTAGGATGAAATAGCTTTTATTTGCCACTGGTCTCATGCATTTTGGAGTTATATTCAATAATCTATGAATTTTTGAAGTTAGTGTGACAATCTGTGACGTTTTTGTGACTCTTCGATTTTTCTGGTATTCCTCACTTTGGTTATTATTTTTACAAAAATCAAAATAAAATACTACATGATGTTATATTCGTTTCCGAATTTTTCCATGATTTTAGGAGTAGTTTAAATAGTTTTACAAAAATATTTCTCTAGTTGGTACGTGACTGGAAAGGCAGAAATGTTTCTGTCCCTTTTACAAAAACGAGCCAAAACACCCTTTTCCTTTCATATTTTGCCTAAAGTCAAAACTAAGGAATTGTTAGTGACTTCATGGTGTATCTATTGTAAAAATTTCGGATTTTTGGAAGTGTTTTAGTATTTTTAGGAAAATTATTTTCTATGGTGTCACAAAACAGAAAACTTTCTGGATCACTGTTTCGTCTTAGGAAATAAATTCAAAACCCATTTTCCGTATACCTTTTTAATGAGATCATATTTTATGTGTGTTATACACTTCAAGGGAGTACTTACTGTACATTTGTCAAATTTTTAGATAATTTATTTATATTTTAGAAAATGCCCCAAAGTCGCGAACGGGCAGTCGGAAGTTGTCATAATGCTTGAATCATCACTTTTAAAAAAGTGTTTTCCAATTTACGTGTCATACTTAGGAGAATGTTAGTAAGAGTCTTTATATATATATATATATATATATATATATATATTGTGTCGAAAGATTAAAGTTTCAATAACTTAGGACTAAAAGATGAAAAAACGTGTAAGTGACCAAAAGTCCTTCGGGACCAACGCCTTTGTATGCATAAGTATATTCCTCGATAAGAAACTAAAACAAAAATTTTCCTTTAGGAACGAGTACGACCGGTCGGTGATTTACTCGGACGTTTCCCCTTTCCAGTTATACTTTTGAACTTCATTTAAGGTGGGTGGCACTAACCGTATTGCCTTAATTTATATCATAGTTGAAATATCATTGCTAAATTGTATTTATTTTACGAGCGGAGGTGGTCCGTCTCGACAAGCGGAGGTGGTCCGTCTCGGTGTTTACTTTTCTGTAAAAATATGATTGATGTATATGATATTAAACTGTATGCATGATAGCGTACGGGCTACCCACACCGAGAAATTCAAATTCTCATGCCCCCTTTAAATATTTTTTCAGTGAGCCGATGGAGTACTAGGAGCAGCGGTAGACTCAGCCTTCCCTGCTAAATAATTGAATGTTTAAATACGTTTATTTTTCCCGTCTGCTGAATTAGACCCTTTATTTGTTTTTGCTAAACTTGGGCTCACGTTGGACCCTTAGACTCACTAATACTTTCTCCGCTGCTACGGTTTATTTATGCTTTCCTGCTTAATATTTTGGATTTTAATTAGATGCTTTGAAAACTTTAAGTTAAGAATTACTCAATTGTCTTCCTTTATCGCTTTTCTTTATCAACTTCTTTTCTCAAAAAAAAAAAAATTTGTCTCACTTTTTCCTTTCACTAAGTGACGATTCGAATCTGGATAAGTAAATAGAACTATCCGGGTTTGGGGCGTTACAAGGTGGTATCGAGCTTAGGCTCAAAACTTCGGACCAAATGAAATTATTATGCGAAAAGAAAGTTTTATTTAAAATTTTTCGTGCTCTTACTTATAAAAATTTTTTATCATAAGTGTAAAGACTTAGTTAGAACGGTGTGGGAAGGAAGTCTGTGCATGCGACGATGAACTCCGAGGTACAAAGTTTCTTACTTTTCTTTTCAATATCCGTTGTGAATGTTTCAAAGAATTTGTGGTATGGATTCATAAAATGTGAAAGTGATATGCTTGACGATGAAATCGTGACATGTGTGAGATGTATGATTTTAGATCTTGTGTATGTGTGTTTTGCAACCCTATATATATGTACCTTACTATATGTAGCTATATTTTTTTCCTTTCCTTAGCGTCGCTAGATCCTTGACTTAGAATTCCTTTCTTACGAACTTAGGACTCTATGGATTTCGCACACGGGTGCGTCCACGATCTGACAGGCTAAGAACGAGCCGATCATCAATTTCATGCACCGTTTTCAGGGCATAAGAGACATCGCAGAGCTTGAGGGCCATCGCGACTCACGAGATGACCGCGATCTGTCGGTTGCGGCAGGCCGTGCGACCTGAGTTTCGCGAAGCACGCTACACTTTTTTTTTTTCGCATACCGGAATACGACTCACGCTACTACTACCCCGTACGCCTTACTCGGTACATCCACGAACTACACTATGAGATCGAGGCAGCCTTAGAGGCCTGCGAGGAGTCACGTAGGGCGACTTATCGCAGCTCCACTTACGAGCGGTGTACCGCGATCTACGCAGCTTGATCCGAAGAATGTGGACCTTGAGGTCAAGAAGGCGGGGATGAAGCTGGAGGAACAACGAGAGGAGAGTCGATCACTTGAAGGAGAAGCGATCACAGTTGCGTAAAGGTTGGATTTCTATCGCCGGGACGCTAAAGGAGCTCGGGAGGAGGCACGCAACTTATGGGAGGAGAGTGGATTTCCGAGTGGACCGAGAGGAGACCGACCTCTCAAGAGAGAGTCCCCATCCTTGCCGACGAGGGATCCGTGACCGAACCAGCCGGGCCGCCACTGGGCCCGGCAAGATCCGTAGGATCTAGGTTTCTTCATCGCTTTGTCATTTAGGTTCCTTATAGAAACCAGACCAGTAGCTAGAAACTTAGCATGAACCCTTTATTATTATTTTCAATGTACGTACTTTCGGGTTGTAGGATTACCTCCCGTGGCTTTTATTATCTATATATATGTGTAATCAAGTGATTCATATTATACGGTCACTTTATTCTATCTGCTTACTTTTACTCAATTATTGTTTAATGATGTGCGTCGCTAGTTCCCTAACTTACGAAAGATAGAGTTCGCATACGTCTTCTTGAGCTAGACATGCGTTCGGTTACGAAGACTCCAATTGTATAAGCTGGTGCTAGCGAACTATCAATTCGACATAATTGGGTTCTGTTTTGAATTTGATCATACCTATATATATGTAATAAATATTCTTTTCTCTCTACACCTAAATAGGATGGCACCCCGAGAAAGACCCGAGAAATTGCCGTAGGGAGAACTCGGAAGAGTCTCAGAGGGACAAAGAACCCCGCCGCCACCTCCTACAAGGCACCCGGCTGTCAACGCCGCCGGGAGCCGACATGGCTCGGGAATTCTTTAATTCCTGCAGAATTTCATGCAACACCAACAGCCTCACCCACACGTACCCGCTCCTCGGAGAATGATCGGGATTACCGAGACGTTCGGCGAATGCAACCACCCCGTCTTAATGGGAAGGAAGGGCCCATGGAGATCGAGGAATGGCTCTCCGAGCTGGAGAGAATCTTCAAACACATGAACTTTGGCCCGACGCCTGAGAAGGTTTCTTGCGCTCATTTTCGGTTGGCCGAGGATGCCGCCAAGTGGTGGGAAGCTTTCGAACGCACTCTCGAACGCCGAAGGAAGGCAAGCACTCGGATCGGGAAGGCTTTAAAGAAGCCATTATGAACAGATACTTCCCGGAAGCACTCCGAGACCAGAAAAAGGTGGAATTTGTGACCCTTCGACAAGGGAACCTCTCGGTGGCCCGAATACGAGAGGCAATTCAATAGATTGTCGAGATATGCTCCACAACCGGTGGGCATCGATGAGAGAAAAGCTAGGAGGTTTGAGAGAGGCTTAAGACCGAAATTGGAGGAGTCGTTTCAGGGTGAAACTACAGAGCTACAATGAGATTTTCGACCGGGCACTCATCGTGTCAATCGGCTTGGGGCTAGAATTCAAGGCTACCCCATCTGCACCGATCGTTAACAAGGGAGGACAGTCAACCTTCAAGGGGAACCAGAGTCGAGACACCCAAAGGGAATAATTTCGTGCCCTCTGGACAAAGGTCACCGCCCTTTTGCTCAAAGTGTAGAGGAAGGCACACAAGGGCATGCTGGATCGGCACTTGTTTCTACTGCCGACAGTAGGGTCATCGACGCTCGGATTGTCCAAAGTTGCAGCACGGGAATATCCCAATGGTCATCAACCAGCCTAGATTGCCCCAAATGGGAAACAACCGCCCTTTGGGCCGCCCGGCTAACATCCAGTGCTGGACCGCCCGAGAGGAAATCCTCCTTTCCTTGGACCACCAAGGAGAAATGTACCAACCCCAGGGGCAGAGAGGAAGGGCTCAAGTGAACGTGATTCTAGACGAGAAAGTAGAGGAGGACCAGAACCAAAACGAGACTATAACAGTACTCTATAAGTTTTTGGTAAACACGCTTACGTACTATTTGACACGGGAGCATCCCACTCCTTTGTGTCGGAAAACTTTAGTAAGAAACTAAAGTTAGAACGCGTAGTAGGAGAAGCTCGAGAGTGAGCGTTCCATCCGGGAATGTGATTAATATCCAAACCCAAGTTAGAGGAGTGAAGATAGAACCGGATGGACACCGGATAAAATCTAATCTTCACGTCCTTAAGATGAAAGATTTCGACTTAATTTTGGGAATAGATCGCTTATTAGGCATAAAGCAACTATAAGATGTGCAAGCCGAGAAATAGACTTTGAGGATAAAGATGGACAACGTTACACTTTTCGTGGGACTCGAACCAAGTCAGGATTCAGGTAATCTCCGCAATAAAAGCCAAGAAGCTTTTACGGAAGGAAGGATGCAAAGGATACCTAGTCAATATCTCATTAGTGAAGAAGGATGAAAAGATGCCAATGAACGTACTGGCCGTGAGAGAGTACCTAGATGTGTTTCCGGAGGAATTGTCGGGTGTACCGCCCGAGCAGCGGGTAGAATTCTCCATCGAATTGACACCGGGAGCTACGCCCGTGTCAAAGGTACCGTATCGAATGGCGCTAAAGGAGCTAGAAGAGTTGAAAGAACAACTCCAAGAACCCCGGAGAAGAAATTCATCAAAGCCCAGCGTTTCACCCTGCAGGGAGCACTGTCCTATTCGTGAAGAAGAAGGATGGAACTCTCGGGATGTGCATTGACTACGAGAGGGTTGAACCAGGTGACCATCAAAAACAAGTACCCTCTGCCAAGGATTGAGGACTTGTTCGACCATTGAAGAATGCCGGCGTGTTTTCGAAGATCGATTTGAGGTCCGCTATCACCAATCAAGGTCAAGGAGAGTGATATCCCAAAGACGGCCTTCGGGACTCGTTATGGACACTACGAGTTTACGGTGATACCTTTTGGGTGACAAACGCTCCGGCTATATTCATGGACTTGATGAACCGGGTGTTCCACCAATACTTAGACTAATTTGTCATTGTGTTTATCGATGATATACCGATATACTCCAAGGACAAGGACCAACACGAAGAACACCTCGTGATTGTTTTGGAAACAATGAGGCGTGAGAAGTTATATGCTAAGTTCAGCAAGTGTGAGTTTTGGATCGACCGAATTATGTTTTTGGGACACATAATCTCATCTAAAGGGATTGAGATGGACCCCGCAGTTAGAAGCCATAATGGACTGGAAGACCCCAACTAATGCCAACGAAATAAGAAGTTTTCTTGGATTAGCGGGATACTATAGGAGATTCATCCAGGACTTCTCGCGAATTGCAAAACCCCGACGCACCTAACCAAGAAGAACCGTAAGTTTGCTTGGACGCCTGCATGTGAAGAAAGTTTCCAAGAGCTCAAGAAGAAATTAACTTCTTCACGGTGTTAACTATCCCCGATGGAACCGAGGGATTTGTGATATACACCGATGCATCCTTGTCTGGTTTGGGATGTGTCCTCATGCAACATGGAAAGGTCGTTGCATACGCGTCACGACAATGAAGACCCACGAACAGAACTACCCAACCCATGACATGGAATTGGCTGCAGTAGTTCATGCTCTCGAAGATCTGGAGGCACTACCTTTACAGGGAAAGTGCGAGATCTACACGGATCATAAGAGCTTGAAGTACTTCTTCACACAAAAAGAGTTAAACATGCGCCAAAGGAGATGGCTCGAGCTAGTGAAGGACTATGATTGCACGATCCACTACCATCCCGGAAAGGTGAACGTTGTGGCCGACGCCTTGAGTAGGAAGGGAATCGCAACAATCAACGCCATGCCAACAGGACAAATGGCACTAATCGGGGACTTTGCTCGAATGAACCTCGGGAGTTCACTAAGCGATGTTGTACAGATGTCGTGATCTATGCTATCGCACTACAACCAACCCTCGAGAGAGAGACTCGAGACACTCGGAGAAAGGATAAATTCCTCGAAGGAATGAGATTCCGAGTTGAGAAGGGGAGCATCAAAGGCATCACCTTGAGCACCGATGGAGCCCTAATGTTCGAAGGATGAATTTGTGTGCCAAGGGACGAAGGACTCGAGAGATGAAATTCTGAAAGAAGTACACAACACTCCATACTTTGTACACCCCTGGAGAGACGAAGATGTACCGAGGACTCGAGAGAGACTTTTTGGTGGAGGGGTATGAAAAGGACGTTAGCCCACTTCGTAAGGAAATGCTTGACACGCCAACAAGTCAAAGTCGACCATCAACGACCATCTGGACTACTTCACCCTTTAGAAATACCCGAGTGGAAATGGGAAAATATCACCATGGACTTTGTCACAGGTTTTTCAAGACCGTAAGGAATCATGATGCTATTTGGGTAATTGTAGATAGACTTACCAAAAGCTGCACTTCATACCCATGCGCATGACTTATTCCTTAGACAAACTAGCTCAACCGTACATAGAGCAGATTGTTAGGCGCACGGTGTACCGGTTTGATAGTTTCCGATAGAGATCCTCGCTTCACCTCTAAGTTTTGGAAGAGCCTGCAGCAAGCCTTGGGAACGCAATTAAACTTCGACCGCTTACCACCCGCATCGACGGACGGTCGAGAGAACCATTCGGACTTTGGAGGATATGCCGAGGGCATGTGCTATGGATTTCGAAGGAAAGCGGGAGACTCACCTACCACTTGTGGAATTCGCCTACAATAACAGCTTACCAAGCTACGATTCAAATGTCACCCTTTGAGGCACTTTACGGGAAGAGATGCAGATCACCCATCTGTTGGGGACGAAGTAGGAGTTCGTAAGATTTTAGGGCTAGAACTTGTGGAATAGTCGGTGGAAATTGTTTCTCGGATTAAGGAAAGGATCAAAGCTGCACAAGACCGTCGAAATCGTACGCCGATAATCGCCGGAAGGACCTGCACTTGAAGTTGGAGAGAAGGTATTTCTCAAGGTAGCACCAATGAAAGGATTGATCCGCTTTGGGAAAAGAGGCAAACCGAAACCCCGCTACATCGGACCTTTGACATATTAGAGAAGGTTGGAGACGTAGCTTATTGCTTAGCTCTACCCCGACCTATCCCAAGTACACAACGTTTTCCACATTTCTACTATCGTAAAGTATGTAGGTGACCCCGAGCACATTATCAACTTCGCAGACTTAGAATTGGGATGAGACCCGACATATGGAGAGACACCCACGAAAATTCTAGGAAGAAAAATGCACAAACTTAGGAATAGAGAAATTCCTTTGGTTTTAATATAGTGGAGTAGACACGGGAAGGAAGAAGCCACTTGGAAGAGGGAGGATGAGATTTTAGCAAAATACCCGCAAGGCCTAGATTTGATTAGGTAAGCCAAATTTCGGGACGAAATTTCTTTGAATGTGGGTATGATGTAATACCCGGACCCAAATTGTGGTTTATTTTATTTTCTTGTGTGAGTGTTATGTTATGCTTGATTATTTCTTTCGAAAAGGAAACTTCTTTGTTATTAAAAATTTTCGATTTTGGGTAATGGACGAGCGTAACCGAACCGATAGTACTCTAGAAACCCTAATCTTGATCGAACCGGTACTTGATAGTCGGAATGCAGATAAAATACAACTCCAAAATAAATGAATAAACCGTTTGTATTAATAACTTAAGAGTTTTATTTTTAGTCGCCGAGTTTGGGCGAAAAATCTCAAAAATGCTGAATTTTGAATCTACCGAACAAAATCAAACCCACCGAGAACCGAATTGATAAAATAAATTAAAAACCTTCTTAATTACCAACTTTTAAAGTTGTGGAATTATTTAGTGATAAACAAACGAAACGTAATTTTCCTGAGCCCCGAAATCCAAAACGGAGCCCCATTTTTCTCAGACGAATGGCCCACATTTTGGACGGCCAAAGGGGGTTGCGGCCACCCTCAAGGAGCCAACACACCAAGACAAAGTGTGTTGACCCCTAGTACATGTACCCCTCCCCATTAATTGTTGTCCTCCCCTTCCATCCCCACCATCCACTTGTTTTACTTGGGCACCACTTCTCCCTCCCATTCAAGTCATCAAAAGAAAGGGAGCACCCCTCTTCCCCCTTCACCCCAAATTTTCGGCCACTACTACACAAAGGGAGGAGAAGAACTTTTTCTTCTCCCATTTTCTTCTTACATACAAGACACCCCAACTCCTATCTCAAGCCATTCATCTTCCTTCAAGGTGGAAAGGAGTAGAGCCATTCATAGGAAGAGCTTGAAGAAGGCATTTGGCCCTAGCCTTTTAAAGAAAGACTACAAAGGTGACCTCACCTCAAATCTTAACTTTGTTCTCTAAAAACTCTTGATAGGGAGAAAGGCATGTATTCTTCTTGAAGTCTTGTTTATTTCTTGGTAGCATGATATTTTTATGAATGAGTTGAAGGTTTCATGATTTTTGAAAGTAGGAATAAGTTTTTAAGTGTTCATAGTATGTAAATAGATGAACAATCTGTTTTTCCGTCAGAAGTTTAAACTGATACATTTTCATAACTTACTATTTTGGTATGTTTGTCTGCATATTTAGAAAGTAGGATGAAATAGCTTTTATTTTGCCACTGGTCTCATGTATTTTGGAGTTATATTCAATAATCTATGAATTTTTGAAGTTAGTGTGACAATCTGTGACGTTTTTGTGACTCTTCGATTTTTCCGGTATTCCTAACTTCGGTTATTATTTTTACAAAAATCAAAATAAAATACTACATGATGTTAGCTTCGTTTCTGAATTTTTCATGATTTTAGGAGTAGTTTAAATAGTTTTACAAAAAATATTTCTCTAGTTGGTACATGACTGGAAAGGCAGAAATATTTCTGTCCCTTTTCCAAAAATGAGCCAAAACACCCTATTCGTTTCATATTTTGCCTAAAGTAAAAACTAAGGAATTATTAGTGACTTCATGACGTACCTACTGTAAAAATTTCGTGATTTTTGGAAGTGTTTTAGTATTTTTAGGAAAATTATTTTCTATGGTGTCACAAAACAGAAAACTTTCTGGATCACTGTTTCGTCTTAGGAAATAAATTCAAAAACCCATTTTCCGTATACCTTTTAATGAGACCATATTTTATGTGTGTTATATACTTCAAGGGAGTACTTACTGTACATTTACCAAATTTTTAGGTAATTTATTTATATTTTAGAAAATACCCCAAAGTCGAGAATGGGCAGTTGGAAGTTGTCATAATGCTTGAATCATCACTTTTGAAAAAGTGTTTTCCAATTTACGTGTCATACTTAGGAGCATGTTAGTAATAGTCTTTATATATATATATATATATATATATATATATATATATATATATATATATATTGTGTCGAAAGATTAATGTTTCAATAACTTACGACTAAAAGATGAAAATACGTGTAAGTGACCAAAAGTCCTTCGGGACCAACGCACTTTGTATGCATAAGTATATTCCTCGATAAGAAACTAAAACCAAAATTTTCCTTTAGGAATGAGTACGACCGGTCGGTGATTTACTCGGACGTTTCCCTTTCCAATTATACTTTTGAACTTCGTTTAAGGTGGGTGGCACTAACCGTATTGCCTTAATTTATGTCATAGTTGAAATATCATTGCTAAATTGTATTTATTTTACGAGCGGAGGTGGTCCGTCTCGGTTTACGAGCGATGTTGGTATCGTCTCGGTTGTTGTAACGCCCGGAATTCAGAAAGTCGACCTTCGTGGTCCGACGTCCTAAACCCGAGTCGGCACTTAGTAAAACATAAAAGCTGAGCGAGAATATTTCTTTGAATAACAACCGATTAAGTTGCGGCGGAAAAATTTCGAAACATTTTACTTAGTGAAGAGAAACTCTTTTAAAATAAAAGATCAAGATCTACTTTGATCAAAACCATCTCGACGAGTACAACTCCCGAGGGAGATAATAACATAAAATTAGTAAAGTATTCAAGTTACAAAAGATTGAAAGTTACTAAGACGATTTATTTATTAATTAAGAGAGAGTGGGAAGCGGCCGTCTCATTGCAGCCTCCCTGACCTCATTCTCGCAACCCAAAATATTAAGTTTGGGAGAGTGAGATAGGAATCTCGATGGGTAACTTTGTATCTTTGTTACAGTATCGACAGAAAACCCGAATATAATTAAATCTTTTATTCTTCTTTTAGTTATGCGTTGCGGCATTTAGCCCATTTGTACAAGGTAATCTTCAATATAAGATTTTCATCCTTCAACTTCATTCGATTAAGAGATTCATCTTTCTTTGCGGCAGTTAGTATATATATATAGCACATTTGAGATGGCACGCTAGTGCGTCCGATCCCCGTAATCACATTGTGGAATGGCACGTTAATACGTCCGAGACCCGTAATTCTCCTTCTCAAATGAGGTGGACACTAGTGGCATTTCGCACACAATCCAAACCCTCTACCATCCTTATTGCTCCCGTGAGGTGGCACTAGTGGTATTTCGCACACAATCCAAACCCTCTTCCAACCTTATTTCTCCCGTTTATATAGGGCTTCGCCTCTGCAGATCAATAGATCCATAGAGATACTAACTCTCGTATGTAACATGTAAAAATAAAAATCAAAGTAAAAGAAACTTGTTCTCGTATATTCTTATAGTTAGAAGTTGTGCATTTGCATGCTTTTGAGTTGTTTGCGTCTTTCGAGAAAAGCTGTTTATGTTTGATTCAGAAATCGACAACAGTCCATATAACATTAACTAGCTATACAGATAGTGTCACCCACCTGGAGAACTTTTAAGAGAAAAGTCTAACTTCTTGATTGCTTAGGCTTCTCGTATGAAAGTCTCGGTCTCTGGTTCCGACCGTACTCTACCTAGCACAATTCGTATGTTTAGTTCGACAACTCTTTTGTCCATTAGAAACTTAGGTTCTTGATCTTATTGTGCAAGGCTTTGAACGAAGAAGGTGTACTTTATTTTATCAAAAGCTTCTATGGGTTAAATCCTATGTCTAACGGCTTTGTTAGTGTATTACGGTTTGTGGGTCCCGAATTTGGGACTTTCGGTTCCGTTCATTTTCAAGAAAACACTTAAGACACTCAAGTATATGCATTCATAAAGTATCACGTAACATTCAATATTTAAACATGCACTTCATTAAAAGTTTTGGCCATTTAATTTGTCAAGTACTAGTCAAATGAAGAAAGCAGTACCTATACATACATAAATGAAATAAAATACTTAGACTCGTTGGAAAATTATGAAATTTTAATATGTTGTACATCTTTCAGTTTAGAACAAAGTCTATTACGAGTCCGAGTTCATTTGAGTTACGAAACTATAGCAGATTTTGTATTAAGGACTCTAAATTTCTGTTTCGGCAAAAACAGTGACCTTAACTTATAAAATCCATAACTCTCTGCAGAAATATCCAAAAATTATGAAATTAAAACATGTGATGCATCACTCAAGTATGAACAACTTTAATTCAGGGACACAAGCCATTTGACTTACGGATTCTGTCTAGAAAAATCGTGAACATTCAATCTATCGTTTGGCTCGGTTACTGGACATGTCTTACGAGAAAATTCATAACTTATTGGATACTTGTTTAAAAATCACCAAATTTAAGGATATTTTTATAAACTGGTTGTAGGTCATTAATGAATTTTTCCATGATTTATAAAATAGTCTAACTAGAAAAATAAATTCGTGCAACACAGAATAACCCTATGCGTCGAACGTCGACCAGGTACTCAGAAAATCAAATTTATCTCATGAAGTGCTAAACTAAAAGTTATGATTTTTGACTATGATTTACAAAACATTAAGGGGAACATCCCAGAATTTTCCTAGAATTTTATAACTATCAGAAAGGGAAGAAATAAAAGAAATGAGTCACTGCTCCCAGTTTCGGATCACTTCCGACACATAATCTTTCATGATTTTATTCTCAGTCTACAAAAATCTAGGGCCACAAAATTTTAGTATGTTATTCTACACTTTAAATACTACATCTAGGAATCTTTTCATGATTTTTAAACGGGTGGAAAGGGTCCGAATAAATTTTACAAAAACGGGTCGTGGGTAGGGCTTGATTTCAAAGCAGCCTTCATGTTTCAAGTATAACTTCACCATTTTGACTCCAAACACCAAAATTCCAACTCAAGCACTCCATATAAGATCATATCATGTAAAAAGGAGTTCTTAGGGCCTCATATAATATTTTTCCTGAATTTCTAAGCTTAAGAGAAGAGTAAGACTTAAGAGGGAGTTTTGGGACTTACACTTGGAGAATTTTCCTCCTTTTCTTGAGAGCCCCAAAGCTTTTTGTTGTGTGGAAGATAAAGAGGGCAGCAACCTATTTATAGAAGGGAGGAAGGGGGAGAGGGACGGCTGTTTTGGGTGGTTGGGAGGGAATTTGGGAAAGATGGTACACAAGGTATGGCATTACACTATAGTTTGTTAGGATGTATACTATAAGCCTAGCTTTTGTATGAACATCTTTTTGAGTATGAACATCCTTTTAATATAAGATTCATTATGATCAAAATACTTATTGTTTATGATTGTTATATATATCATTGTTTTGTCCGGTTAATCTATACCGTAGATAACATGGTGTGTGGTGTCACACGTAAGATTATGCTATCGCTTCCTTATAGATTATAAATAATAGCTCACAACCAAGATGGATTTGGACAAACCATTGGAACGGTTGTAGTGTAATTTGGTATTAGTCTATCTTGACTATAAAGTTACACTAGTACATTTTGTATGTATTGAGCAGACCATATGAGGTTGTTCAATTTGTACCGACTATATAAAAGAACAAGACCTCATTGTTATGGATGTACGTCTTCTTAATCCCTATATAATAATGGGCACGTGTACTCGATGTATGTTTCTTTGATTTGCCAATGGGTGAGATTTATTAAATCAATAGGCTCGGTGAATTGGGAAATAGCATTGTTTATATGGTGTGCCGTTGATTATAGAAGGAATCCGTGTCCTAATTATTTAGGATGATGATGTCCCCTTGAGGAGCTCATAAAGATTATTATGTAAACCCCCGCAGTGGATTTAATCCGACATAATAATAAAGATGAGTGGTACTACTCTTGGAATTAGATATAGATTAATTAAGTTGTCGTAATTTAATTAATTTATGGACATTCGATATCTTAAACACGGGAAATAAACGTACACATAATAAAGGAGCCCATATTATAATATGGGATTAGGACGGTAATTCAATTATAACTCTTTAGTGGAGAGTTATAATTGATGGGCTTAAGCAAAGTGTTCGGATCGAACCACAGGATATTTAGGCCCATCAGGCCCAACCCTAATTCCTCCTTAGGGTCCCCTGTTGTAGCTTATAAATAAACCCTAACATCAGAGCCTCCAGCGTGTGAAAAACGTGAGATCGAGAGAGGCGGATTCGATTCCTTGGAGGATCGTTGACCACTCGACGTCCAAGGGAAAGGGATAGGAATACGGCGTAAGACCGTGAGGTTCGAGGCTCATCCTTCGATCGCAGCTTCCGACCTTAGAACTGGTTTGTCTTCACCTATTACGGTGAATAAAGGTACAATTCTATCCGCTGCGTTTATGTGATTACGATCCGAATCGATAATTTCGTAGAGTCGGCGATCGGTGGTTCCAACATAGTTATGGGTGAAAAAGTACCATTTGCACTATTCCCCCTTTAACTTCCCACATGGCCGATTGGTTTTGGGAATTTGGGCTATCATTTTGGCAGCCCTCTCTTTAAAGCGATATTGTGATCTCGACGTTGAATTTTCGGTATTTTTCGGTTCGAGTTTCAGCTCCAAAATTATTAAAACGCGCGATGGGAGAACAAACATTTTTCTTAGGGTTTTCTTGCCTTTAAAGGACTATTGGTAATTAATTATTATTAAATAAATCCGGATTACGGATGTGAGTTCGAAAAGTATCGGTAGATTTTCGGTCGAAAAAGCAGTTAAATCGATTGGAGAAAAATTAAGAAAACCACATATGAAATTGGAATAAAATAAAATGATCCCTAAACTTAGAAAATTAAATATAAAATCCTATAATTGGGTTTTGGGTTATTACATCCTACACCCCTTAAGAGAAATTTCGCCCCAAAATTTACTCACTTAAATTAAAGACACGCGCGGGTACTTAGCTAAGATTTCATCTTCTCTTTCCCAGGTAGCTCCTTCCTTCCCATGTCCTGCTCCATTGAACCAAGATTAGAGGAACTTCCCGGTTCCTTAGGGTATGAACCTTTCTTTCCAAGATAGCCACAGTACTTGTTCGTAAGTTAGGTCGCGGCTTAGGCTCGAGTATCCTTAAAATCGACAACGTGGTCTCGGTCGCTCATGTACTTCCCGAGTGTGGATACGTGGAACACATTGTGCACTTGGGACAGCTTACGGTGGCAGCGCCACTCGGTAAGCTACGCCCGACCTTGTTCAAAATGTCAAATGGTCCTATGAAGCGAGGTTTCAACTTACCCTCTTCCCAAAACGAACTAACCCCTTCATTGGCGCAACTCTTAAGAATACCTTGTCCCCGACTTCAAAGTGCAAATCTTTTCTCCGTATATCAGCATACGACTTCTCGACGGTCTTGTGCTATCCGGATCTTTTCCCCGATCCGTGAAATGGTCTCCACCGATTTCTTCACTAGTTCGGGTCCTAAGATTTTCCGGACTCCAACTTCGTCCCAACAAATAGGCTATCTACACTTTTTCCATAAAGTGCTTCGGAGGGCGCCATCCGTATTGTTGATTGGTAGCTGTTATTATAAGCAAATTCTACCAAAGGAAGGTTAGCTTCCCAACTTCATTCGAGATCTAGTGAACAAGCTCTCAACATGTCCTCCAAGGTTTGAAATGTCCTTTCCGATTGACCATCCGTCTCGAGGATGATATGTTGTGCTGAAATTTAGCTTCGTCCCTAAGGCTTGTTGCAAACTTCTCCAAAAGTTTGAGGTGAAACGAGGGTCTCTATCTCAAACGATCGAGATCGGCACACCATGCAGCCTAACTACTTCGCCACGATACAATTGAGCAAGCTTATCCATTGAATAGGTCATACGGATGGGAATGAAATGAGCCGATTTAGTGAGTCTATCCACTACAACCTATATCGCATCATGATTTTTCACCATCTTGGGAAAACCGGTGACAAAATCCATGGCGATATTCTCCCATTTCCATTCCGGTATCTCTAATGGGTTCAAGCAATCCCGATGGTCGCCGGTGGTCTCTGTCTTAATCTGGCCGACAGTCGACATTTCCTTACGAAATGAGCTATTGACCTCTTCATGGCTCTCCACCAAAAGTTTTCCCGTAGCTCCCGATACATTTTCGCCTCTTTAGTGGATTGAGTTATAATTGATGGGCTTAAGTAAAGTGTTCGGATCGAACACAGGATATTTAGGCCCATCAGAGGCCCAACCCTAATTCCTCCTTAGTGGTCCCCGTTGTAGCCTATAAATAAAACCCTAACATCGAGCCTCCAGCATGTGAAAAAATGTGAGATCGAGAGAGGCGGATTCTCGATTCCTTCGAGGATCGTCGACCACTCGACGCCCAAGGGAAAGGGATAGGAATACGGCGTAAGACCGTGAGGTTCGAGGCTCATCCTTCGATCGCAGCTTCGACCTTAGAATTGGTTTGTCTTCACCTATTACGGTGAATAAAGGTACAATTCTATCCGCTGCGTTTATGTGATTACGATCCCGAATCGATAATTTCTTAGAGTCGGCGATCGGTGGTTCCAACAATTGGTATCAAAGCCAGGTTTTCTCGACTCTATGCAATTGATTCGGTTATTCATAGATCTGATTTATTAGGATTGCATGATTATTGTAAATCTATTATAATAGAGTTTCTTGATCTGTTATAATAGGGTTTCTTGATCTGTTATAATAGGGTTTCTTGATCCGTTATAATAGGTTTTCTTGATCTTTTATTATAGAGGTTCATGATCCGATATTGAATAGGATTGCATGGTATTTGTAAATCAGTCATATTAGGGTTTGCATGATTATCATAAATCGTTATATTAGGGATTCGATGTTAATCGTAGATTTTTTTGGTTTTCCAATATTCTCGATATTTTTGCAGAACCCTAAATCCAACTATTATGGTCGGCATGTATGTTTATGTATGTATTAAACCCTCGGACCACGAGGTTTTTGTTTTGGGTTGGTGAATGATTGTAATAGTTATAACCACGGCTGTCCTGTCGTGTAGGTTTTATTTCGATCTAGATAATGTATAGGATCGTTGGATAAAACCGTAATAGGAACAGATTAGGATGGCGCCGCCCGCGCACCCGCTGGACAGGCGCCGCCCGCACCCCGCGAGCCGAGCGGCTGTGCCGATCTCGCCAGGTGGCGCTGCCCGCACCCCGCTTGACGGCGAACATTCAAGAACATGGGAGCATGAAAGAGGCCATAATAGTTGGAATTTTGTTTTCCATATTTATTCTTTCTCATATGTGTTATTGTGTTTAGCATGCTTTATGTGTTTCATATGTTGTGCATGTTAATATCCCTCATGTTAAATAACTAAGTGGGAGAGGGGTTATTTTTAACAAATCCCATAGCCTCCATTTCTGGTTTGTAAGTGATGCATTCAAACATGAACGTTGGTTTTAAGTGTCTTCTTCCATATCGGATGTGTTTGTTTGCGGATCACTAGATCAAACTTCCTTATGGATAATTATAAGTAAGTTATTTAGGAGCGTGTTATCTTCTCCATCCAAAAGGCACAAACCTAGGTAATTGACTTGGTATTAAGAAATGGTATACACTTAGATGCATATAACAAAGATCCTCCCATCGGAGTAAGTGTTGTTATTTGTATGGCTAAAGACAAACCAACTATTAATTTTTATTTTGTTTGACAAAATGATGAAATTAATGGGTAAAACCTCCTCTTGCAAATGATTGAATTAGTATACGTCCACACTATCGTGGCATACAAACTTCACGGTGTTTTGAGGTGTTGGTGAATTTAATTGTATTATTTGAGGGAAACAATATTGATTTAAATTCTTAATTTTGATCATAATGCATTTACGTGTTTCTCAGATTTATCATGGCTTTCAATCCACTTGTCGTTATTCTTAAAGAAAACAAACTTACTCGGTCCTAATTATATTGATTGGAAAAGAAATTTGGACATTGTCTTGATCACCAAGAGTAAAAGTTTGTACTCACCGAGGTTTGTCTGAAAACCCGATGAAAACTCTAGTGAAGAGGAGAAAGAGGCTTATAAGAAGTGGGTCAAGGCAGATGAGATGGCGCGGTGTTACATTTTGGCTTCTATGTCAAATGTCTTTGCAACATCAGATCGTGCCATGGCCTCTCGCTTATGAGATGATGCTCAATCTCAAAGAACTCTTCGGACACCGAGTCGGGCTGCCGTGCAAGAGGCCATGAGAAACTTAATGACGACTCACCATGACCGAGGGGACACCCGTAAGGGATCATATCCTCAAGATGATGGCTCATTTGAATGAGATGGAAGTCCTTGGAGCTGAAATCGATGGGGAAACCCAGTCGATATCGTTCTCCGTGACGCCGCCTAAGAGTTTTGAGCAGCTTCGCCCGAACTACAACGTGAACAAAAGGTTGTATTCGATGGCGGAACTTCCGACGTAACTCCAAGCAGCGAAGGGTTATTTCATCAAGCTTCTCAAGCTTATATTGCTGAAAATGTTTCTACATCTAAGCCAAAAGGCAAAGTGATGAAGAAAAAGAAACAAGTCTGGTTTGGCAAAGAAAGCGGGTGAACCAAAGAAAATTGGTCCACCAAATGGCATGAAGAAGCCTAAGGGCAAATGCTTTTTGTGCAAACAGCGGGACATTGGAAGGTAGATTGCCCCCGTAAAAGGAAAAAGAAGGTATATCTTATTCACTAACTATTGAAACATGTTTAGCGGTGTTATCTACCGCACCGTGTGTAGATACGGGAGCCATCGATCATGTCCGCAATTTTTTGCAGGGGTTCCAGGAAATCGAGACAACTTAGTGAGGAAAGTGAGATTACCATCTACATGGGCGACGCTACGAAAGTAGCAGCTGTTGCGATGGGAGATGTTTATTTATTTTTTGATAAGAATAAGACTTTGATTTTGAGAAATTGTCTTTACGTACCTTGTTTTAGAAAGAACTTGATTTCGCTTTCTAAGTTATTTTTGGATGGATATTCTGTTTCTTTTGATAGCAAAGTGGTTGTCAAGAAAAATAGTGCTATTATCCTGCTCGTACGTTGATTGGCAATTTATATACTCTTAATCCAATAACTCCCACAAAGCAACAAATGGAAATTAATAGTACATCTTCTAACTCAAATAAGCGAAAAGAACCTTAAAAATGAACCAAACATATCTTTGGCATCTAAGATTAGGTCACATTAACTTGAGTAGGATTCAAAGGTTGATAGCCGATGGACCTTTGAGTTCATTGGAAGTGGAAAACTATCCGACTCGCGAGTCCTCGCTTGGAAGGAAAAATGACCAAAAGGCCTTTTAAAGCCAAGGGGTATAGAGCCAAAGAAGTGTTGGAATTGGTTCATTCTGATTTATGTGGTCCTATGTCTACTCAAGCAAGGGGTGATTTCGAATATTTTGTCTCTTTTATAGATGATTATTCGAGATATGGATATATTTATTTGATGCACCGCAAGTCCGAGTGCTTTGATAAATTCAAAGAGTACAAGGCTGATGTGGAGAAGCGTCATGGTAAATATATCAAAACACTACGATCTCGATCGTGGTGACGAGTACCTCTTAGGAGAGTTTAGGAATTACTTATCGGAAGCCGGGATTCAATCCCAATTGTTCAGACTGGTACACCCCAATAGAATGGTGTGGCGGAACGAAGGAATAGTACACTCTTGGAAATGGTTAGATCGATAATGAGTTATTCGGAATTACAAAGTTCGCTTTGGGGGTATGCCCTGGAAACGGCAGCGTACATTTTGAACTTGGTTCCTTCTAAGACAAGATTCTTCTACTCCCACAGCACTGTGGAATGGGCGTAAGCCTAGTCTCAAACATATTCGGATTTGGGGTAGTCCAAAGACATGTGCCGAAAGGAGATGCCGATAAGTTGGAATCTCGTATGAAGTTCTACTGTTTGTGGGCTATCCTAGAGGAACGAAAGGTGGTTTGTTTTATAGTCCTAAAGATCGAGGGTAATTGTTAGCACAAAAGAGGACTATGTAATGGACCACAAGCCCATGAGTAAAATTATTTTAGAAGAAATAAGGGGAGAAACTTCTACCTTAGTACCAAGAGTACAAGATGAGATACCACATGGGTCGGCACCATCTGCTACTAATGATACACTATTACCACAAGTGCCTCGTCGTAGTGGGAGGGTTGTTAGACAACCCGATAGATTCATGTTTTTGGGAGAGTCTTCGGACTTAGTACCCGTGAACACGAATCGGATCCTCGGAGCTACGACGAAGCACTCCAAGATAAAGATGCAGAATCTTGGGAAAAAGCAATGAAATCTGAATTAGAATCAATGGATTCTAATCAAGTCCGGGAGCTAGTAGAACCACCAAATGGTGTAAAAGCCATTGGGTCAGTAAGTGGGTCTACAAAAGAAAAAGAGGATCGATGGGAAAGTAGAAACTTTCAAAGCAAGGCTTGTAGCGAAGGGTACACTCAAAAAGAAGGAATCGATTATGAGGAAACCTTTTCGCCGATAGCCATGCTTAAGTCTATCCGGATTCTTTTGTCTATTGCTGCTCATATGAATTATGAGGTTTGGCAAATGGATGTCAAGACAGCTTTCCTTAATGGAAGTCTTGAAGAAAACATCTATATGAAGCAACCGTAAGGATTCATTGCAAAGGGCAAAGAGCATCTTGTGTGTAAGCTTAATCGGTCCATTTATGGGTTGAAACAAGTTTCGAGATCTTGGAACATCCGTTTTGATGAGGTAATCCAGTCTTATGGATTTATTCAATATCCGGATGAGTCATGTGTATACAAGAAGAGTGACGGAAACATGGTGGTATTTCTTGTACTATACGTAGATGACATCTTGCTCATTGGCAACAATGTCAAGGTGTTGTCGACGTAAAGGTATGGTTGTCCAAGCAGTTTGATATGAAGGACTTGGGAGAAGTTGGACATATTCTAGGGATCAAAGTTATAAGGGATCGCAAGAAAAGAATGTTATGCTTATCTCAAGCTTCATACATTGATACTATCTTGGCTCGTTTTAGCATGCAAAACTCCAAGAAAGGTTTTCTACCTTTTCGACATGGAGTACCTTTATCTAAAGAGATGTGTCCTAAGACACCAAAGGAGATAGAGGACATGAAGGCGCTTCCTTATACTTCGGCCGTAGGAAGCCTAATGTATGCAATGCTATGTACGAGGCCGATATCCGCTTTTGTCGTGGGCATGGTTAGCGAGATATCAAAGTAACCCGGAGACAAGGACATTGGACTGCGGTAAAACATATTTTAAAGTACCGAAAAGGACTAGAAATTATATGTTGGTTTACCAAGCGTATACTTTACTTCCTTAGTGGTTACACGCACTGATTTCCAATCGAATAGGGACAACAATAAATCTACCTCGGGTTATGTGTTTACCTTGGGAGGTGGAGCCATAGTATGGAGGAGTGTAAAGCGTAAATGCGTTTCGGACTCCACCATGGAAGCCGAGTATGTAGCGGCCTCAGGCACCCAAAGAAGGCTGTATGGCTCGTAAACTTCTTGATGGACTTAGAAGTGATTCCTAGTTTGCCTAAAGCTATCACAATTTATTGTGATAACTTGATGGTGCGATGGCAAACTCGAAGGAACCACGAGCCCACAAAGCAAGCAAACACATTGAGCGCAAGTACCACCTGATACGAGACATCGTAAAAGCGAGGAGAAGTTGTTGTCGCCAAGATTGCATCAGCGGATAACCTAGCGAGATCCTTTCACAAAGGCTCTTCCAAATAAAGCTTTTGATGGGCATGTTGAAGGGATGGGAATCGAGATGTATGGCAGCAATTATGGAAGCATAGTCTTTTAGTATAAGTGGGAGATTGTTAGGATGTATACTATAAGCCTAGCTTTTGTATGAACATCTTTTTGAGTATGCACATCCCTTTTAATATAAGATTCATTATGATCAAAATACTTATTGTTTATGATTGTTATATATATCATTATTTTGTCGGGTTAATCTATACCGTAGATAACATGGTGTGTGGTGTCACACAAGATTATGCTATCAGTTCCTTATAGATTATAAATAATAGTTCACAACCAAGATGGATTTGGACAAACCATTGGAACGGTTGTAGTGTAATTTGGTATTAGTCTATCTTGACTATAAAGTTACACTAGTACATTTTGTATGTATTGAGCAGGACCATATGAGGTTGTTCAATTTGTACCGACTATATAAAAGAACAAGACCTCTCGTTGTTATGGATGTACGTCTTCTTAATCCCTATATAATAATGTGCACGTGTACTCGATGTATGTTTCTTTGATTTGCCAATGGGTGAGATTTATTAAATCAATAGGCTCGGTGAATTGGGAAATAGCATTGTTTATATAGTGTGCCGTTGATTATAGAAGGAATATGTGTCCTAATTATTTAGGATGATGATGTCCCCTTGAGGAGCTCATAAAGATTATTATGTAAACCCCGCAGTGGATTTAATCCGACATAATAATAAAGATGAGTGGTACTACTCTTTGAATTAGATATAGATTAATTAAGTTGTCGGTAATTTAATTAATTTATGGACATTCGATATCTTAAACACGGGAAATAAACGTACACATAATAAAGGAGCCCATATTATAATATGGGATTAGGATTTGTAATTCAATTATAACTCTTTAGTGGACTGAGTTATAATTGATGGGCTTAAGCAAAGTGTTCTGATCAACACAGATATTTAGGCCCATCAGAGGCCAAACCCTAATTCCTCCTTAGGGTCCCCGTTGTAGCTTATAAATAAACCCTAACATCAGAGCCTCCATGTGTGAAAAACGTGAGATCGAGAGAGGCGGATTCTGATTCCTTGGAGGATCGTTGACCACTCGACGTCCAAGGGAAAGGGATAGGAATACGGCGTAAGACCGTGAGGTTCGAGGCTCATCCTTCGATCGCAGCTTCTGACCTTAGAACTGGTTTGTCTTCACCTATTACGGTGAATAAAGGTACAATTCTATCCGCTGCGTTTATGTGATTACGATCCCGAATCGATAATTTCGTAGAGTCGGCGATCGGTGGTTCCAACATAGTTATGGGTGAAAAAGTACCATTTGCACTATTCCCCCTTTAACTTCCCACATGGCCGGTTGGTTTTGGGAATTTGGGCTATCATTTTGGCAGCCCTCTCTTTAAAGCGATTGTGATCTCGACGTTGAATTTTCGGTATTTTTCGTTCGAGTTTCAGCTCAAAAAATTATTAAAACGCGCGATGGGAGAACAAATATTTTTCTTAGGGTTTTCTTGCCTTTAAAGGACTATTGGTAATTAATCATTATTAAATAAATCCGGATTACGGATGTGAGTTCGAAAAGTATCGGTAGATTTTCGGTCAAAAAGCGATTCGTCGATTGGAGAAAAATTAAGAAAACCACATATGAAATTGGAATAAAATAAAATGATCCCTAAACTTAGAAAATTAAATATAAAATCCTATAATTGGGTTTTGGGTTATTACATCCTACACCTTAAGAGAAATTTCGGCCCAAATTTACTCACTTAAATTAAAGACACGCGCGGGTACTTAGCTAAGATTTCATCTTCTCTTTCCCCGAGTAGCTCCTTCCTTCCCATGTCCTGCTCCATTGAACCAAGATTACTAGAGGAACTTCCCGGTTCCTTAGGGTATGAACCTTTCTTTCCAAGATAGCCACAGTACTTGTTCGTAAGTTAGGTCGCGGCTTAGGCTCAGATCCTTAAAATCGACAACATGGTCCGGGTCGCTCACGTACTTCCCGAGTGTGGATACGTGGAACACATTGTGCACTTGGGACGCTTCTGTGGCAGCGCCACTCGGTAAGCTACGCTTCCGACCTTGTTCAAAATGTCAAATGGTCCTATGATGCGAGGTTTCAACTTACCCCTCTTCCCAAAACGAACTAACCCCTTCATTGGCGCAACTCTTAAGAATACCTTGTCCCCGACTTCAAAGTGCAAATCTTTTCTCCGTACATCAACATACGACTTCCACGGTCTTGTGCTATCCGGATCTTTTCCCTGATCCATGAAATGGTCTCCACCGATTTCTTCACTAGTTCGGGTCCTAAGATTTTCCGGACTCCAACTTCGTCCCAACAAATAGGCTATCTACACTTTTTCCATAAAGTGCTTCGTAGGGCGCCATCTTTGTTGTTGATTGGTAGTTGTTATTATAAGCAAATTCTACCAAAGGAAGGTTAGCTTCCCAACTTCATTCGAGATCTAGAGCACAAGCTCTCAACATGTCCTCCAAGGTTTGAATTGTCCTTTCGATTGACCATCCGTCTGAGGATGATATGTTGTGCTGAAATTTAGCTTCGTCCCTAAGGCTTGTTGCAAACTTCTCCAAAAGTTTGAGGTGAAACGAGGGTCTCTATCTGAAACTTGCATCGAGATCGGCACACCATGCACTCCTAACTACTTCGGCACGTACAATTGAGCAAGCTTATCCATTGAATAGGTCATACGGATGGGAATGAAATGAGCCGATTTAGTGAGTCTATCCACTACAACCCATATCGCATCATGATTTTTCACCATCTTGGGAAAACCGGTGACAAAATCCATGGCGATATTCTCCCATTTCCATTCCGGTATCTCTAATGGGTTCAGCAATCCCGATGGTCGCTGGTGGTCTGTCTTAATCTGCCGACAGTCGACATTTCCTTACGAAATGAGCTATTGACCTCTTCATGGCTCTCCACCAAAAGTTTTCCCGTAGCTCTCGATACATCTTCGTCTCTCTAGGGTGTACGGTGTATGGTGTGTTGTGGGCTTCTCTCATGATCTCATTCGTCGATTACTCCTTTCTTGGCACACAAATTCTATTTCCAAACATCAAGGTGTCGTCAGACTTACGATGAAACCACTGAATAGTCCCTATTTGTGCCCATTCATTCATTCCTTCGAGGAATTTATCACTCTTCTGCGCCTCTTTGATTCTTTCTCTTAAGGTCGGTTGCACGGTGGCGCGAAAATCATCTCCTTTGCACAACAGTTGATTAGAGAATTCTAACTTCATTCGGAAAAAATCCACGATCGGCGACTCTTGTTCGATTGGCATGGCGCTGAGCGTCGCACTTTCCTTTCTACTCAGTGCATCGACCACAACGTTCGCTTTTCCAGGATGGTAATGGATAGTGCAATCGTAATCTTTACCAGTTCGAGCCACCTTCTTTGACGCATATTTAGTTCCTTTTACGTAAAGAAGTATTTCAGGCTCTTGTGGTCTGTATAGATCTCGCACTTACTACCATACGGGTAGTGTCTCCATATCTTTAGCGCGAGAACTACAAATGCTAATTCCAAGTCATGTGTGGGATAGTTTTGTTCGTGAGTCTTTAGTTGGCGGGACGCATATGAAATGACCTTTCCATTCTGCATAAGGACACATCCCAATCACGATAAGGACGCATCTGTAAAGATGACAAATCCCTCGGATCCGTCGGGAATGGTCAACACCGGCGAGGAAGTTAATTTCTTCTTCAATTCTGAAAGCTTTCCTCACGGTAGGCGTCCGGACAAACTTTTCACTCTTCTTTGTCAAATGTGTCAAAGGCTTTGCAATGCGTGAGAAATCCTGGATAAATCTTCGGTAGTATCCTGCCAAGCCTAGGAAACTCCGTATTTCGTTGACATTAGTTGGAGTCTTCCAGTCCATTATGGCCTCCAACTTTGCAGGATCCATCTCAATCCCCTTTCACTGAGATTATATGACCTAGAAACATGACTCGATCAATCCAATTCGCACTTGCTGAACTTAGCGTACGATTTCTCACGTCTTAGGGTCTCCAATACAATCCCGAGGTGTTCTTCATGTTGCTTTTCGTCCTTCGAGTACACCAAGATGTCGTCGATGAAGACAATGACGAACTTGTCCAAGTACTTGATGGAATATTCGATTCATCAAATCCATGAAGATCAAGGGAGCATTCGTCACTCCAAAAGGCATGACAAGAAACTCATAATGTCCATACCTTGTCCCGAAAGCTGTCTTTGGGATATCACTTTCTTTAACTTTCAGTTGGTGATAGCCCGACCTCGGATCGATTTTGAGAACACTCTTTCACGTGTTTCACCTGGTCGAACAAGTCCTCAATTCTCGGGAGAGGATATTTGTTCTTGATGGTTAATTGGTTTAACCCTTTATAATCGATACACATTCTCGAGTGACCCATCCTTTCTTCTTCACAAAAAGTACAGTGCTCCCCAAGGTGACACGCTTGGGCGGATGTACTTTTTGTCCACTAATTCTTGCAGCTTGCTCCTTTAGCTCCTGCAATTCCTTAGAGTGCCATTCTATATGGTGACTTTGACACGGAGTGTAGCACCGGGTGTTAAGTCGATGGTAAATTCTACTTGGCGATCTGGTGGTAATCCGGATAACTCTTCTCGAAAAACGTCAGGTATTCTCTTACGATTCACACTTCGCAGCGAGTTCGTATCCTTAGCCGTTGTTGATATGCCGACTAAGTATCCTGGTTCGTCTCTCTCGCATAGTAGCTTTGCCGCTTTCATTGCGAGAGATCACCCTTACTCGGTTCGGCTTTCGTCCCATTGAAGGTGAAACGCTGGCCACTCGTTGTTTCAAAGTCTATCTCCCTTTCGAACATCTTATGACAGCCTTATTCTTCCTTAACCAATCTATCCCTAGGATTATATCGAAATCTTTCATCCTTAGGATGTGAAGATCAGTTTTTACTTCATGTTCACCCAAATTTATACTCACTCCCTTACTTGTTCTTGAATGCTTAGTACATCCCCCGATGGGATACCGACATTCAAGGGTTCTCCGTCAACACTTTCCAAGTTAAGGTTTTTCTTAAACCTTTACGACATAAAGGAGTGTGAAGCTCCGAGTATCAAACAAAACATGAGCAGGTAAACCAAGTACTAGCAATGTACTGTCATGGTCTCATGGAGAGCCGGGTCCTCCAAACCTTCCTCATCCATAATGGCGTTCACACAGGCACGCCCTTTGTCCCCGAGCGGGGATATTTCCTCTTGGTGGCCCAGAAGACAAAAATTTCCACCGGGTGGTCCCAAAGAAACAGTAGTTGTTGGCCGGTGGACACACTTGGTTCCTTAAGGCTGGTGGCGGTCCATTTGTTGCACTGAGGGCATTCATAGGCCTTATGCCTGGCCGGTGGCACTTGAAGCATGTGCCAGCCCCCTTTGAGCATGGTCCCGCGTGTGGCCTTCGCAGTTAGAACAAAACGGTGGGGGTCTTGGTCTCAAGCTGCTTCCTCCTTGAAGCGGACCATTATTTCTTTTGAAGTTCGGTGGTCCATTCCTGTTCACAAAAAGTGCAGCAGAGTCTGCTTGAACTCAAGCCCTAGACCGATGGATACAATCAAGGCACGATCAAAACTTCACCATAGGTCGAGAGTTTCAAACCAGCTACGACTCCTCCGATCTCTGGTCTTAAGCCCCTTTCGAATCTCCTCGCTTTCCTCTTATCTCGCCTCCACCGGTGTGGAGCATAGCGAGACAGATTTGTTAAACCGCTTTACTCGGCCACGGAAAGGGTTCCCCGCTGAGGTTCACAAACTCAACCTCCTTCCGGTCACATAGGGCACTGGGAAAATACCTCCTCATAACAGCTTGCTTGAAATCTTCCCAAGTAAAAGCTTCTCTTTCACCCGTAGTCATGATACGCTCATGGGCTTCCCACCACCGAGCGGCATCCTCACCAATTGAAACCGGGCACACGAAACTTTTTGTGCTTCAGTCAAAGTCATATGGAGGAAAATTCGTTCCATCTCGTAGATCCACTCGCCTGCTCCCATTGGTCCTTCATTACCCTTAAGTCTGGGTGGTTGCGATGGAACTGCTCGACAATCGAGTTTGCATGGGGGTGGTGGGGTGGCGCATGGGCAGGTGGTGGTGGTTTCTTGCCGTTGCATGAAATTTTGTAGGGAATTGAAGAATTCCCGTGCCATCTCGGCTCCGGATGCAGCAGGTGGAGCTTCGCGTCCTACGTAACCCTCAGATGGTTCTCGATTAGCGCGGTCTTTCGCCGGTGGCATCCTAGGGTAGGGTCTGAAAGGAAAAGAATATAATTACGATACATAGGTATGATTTCAAATTCAAATCAAGAGAATCCAAACATTTAACAGCATGGTACTAAGTCAATCATGCACGAGAGCACACGGTAGAGAACCGGAACATACCGATCGTCACCAAGAAGATAGCTTGTTGGGCTGCGTCGTTGCATGTTAGAGAGCAAGTAACACATGTCCCAAACGTTAAGATAGAAATAACGGATAGAATAGAATATCCCACAAGCTACATGAGATAACACATACACATATATAGATGAAGTGAGAAAGACAAGTTCTCAAAGTTTAAATGGAGAGACAAAGAGGCTCCAACGAAAATTTAAAGATGCGAGGCTTTAAAACAAAGTAATATCATTAAAGTAAGAACATAATATACATATGGCAAAAGGTCAACTACACAGGTTTCGCGAAACCGTTTACAAAAAGTTACGGTTCGCTTGGTCAAAAAGGGTTCGAACTACGTCGACCGCTAACAAAAACTAGGATCATCCGGCTACCACCGGAAACTATCCCTGTTGCTAATCTACTCCTACTATCTAGATCGGTCGAGAGGATGACGATGCACCAACACGGCTGGGCCCGGCCTCGCCGTCGTTCGTCCCGAGATGAATAGGGGACCAAACATCCTCTCTAGTATCGTCGTATCGCTCCAAATCAAGGTAGTCGTCAACCGGATCAGACTCAATAGGTCCTCCGATAAGCCCCTGTCTCCTCCCAAAACTCCACTCCGTAAGAGCGGTGAGTCCTCGCCGTCACCCTCCTTGCCTCCTCATGCTCCGTAAGGCGGGTGACCTCCCCCGAAGCTCAGCCAGCCCTATCGTCGAGCTCTCTCCTCCGAGCAGCTAACACTACTATCTCATGCTCGGCAGCACGTCGCTCGGTGCGGAGGACATCGGCCACAGCTTTATGGAAAGTGGCACGGCAAACTCAACCTTAGACCGCTCTACGGCCCTAGCAATAAGTCGATGCAAATGACTAGATCGTCCATGAAAGAGGTCAGGCAGATCTGGCCTCCGGTGCGGCAATTGAAATCCCAACAAGAGTCAAAGACCTCCCTAGCACGCTCTAACCACCTGGGCTGAACGGCATCTCTCGAGCGAGGCAACAGCCGCTGATCGTAGAGCTCGAGGCCCTCACCGGTAGCTCCGTCTCCGATAGTCCACAAATCGTGCAACAAAGTCGAAAATAGACTCCCCCTCAAACCGCTGAATACTAAGAACGCGGTGTCTAATCGGCATAGCTACCTACCTAATAAACCCAATCGAAAAAGAAAGAAAGGACTAACGTCGGAAGTGAAAAAGAAGAAAATAGTAATAGCGTATAAAGCGAAAAGTAATGAGTGCTCGCTTAAAATCAAAAATATAAGAAAGCATAAGTAAACATGTAGATTTCACGTTCATGCACAAGTAAAGTCGACCAAGGCAGCGTATTTCTTTTCTCGTAGTTAATTGTTTGAGATTTCATGTTCCTTCTTGGTTGTTATTCATTTGTAACGGTTTTATTATTCAATATTTTGCAAGACGTCGCATACCTTGAGGCTTGTTCCCGGTTTGCATGCCGTAGACAACCTCCCACAAGTAACATTTTCTAAGGTTCGAAATTTATAAGGATTGGAATTTATCTATTTTCTAAGTAAGATTTTGAAATTAATAGGTAGATAATCATTTTGGACCGAAGGTTTTAACATAGGCTCGATACCACCTGTAACGCCCGGAATTCGTAAAGTCGACCTTCGGGGTCCGACGTCCTAAATCCGAGTCGTCACTTAGTGAAACATATAAACCGAGCGTAAAATTTCTTTGAATAACAACCGATTAAGTTGTAGCGGAAAAATTTCAAACATTTTACTTAGTGAAGAGAAACTCTTTTAAAATAAAAGATCATTATCTACTTTGATCAAAGCCATCTGATGAGTACAACTCCCGTGGGGAGATAATAACATAAAATTAGTAAAGTATTCGTTACAAAAGATTGAAAGTTACTAAGACGATTTATTTATTAATTAAGAGAGAGTGGGAAGCGGTCGTCATCTGCAGCCTCCCGGACCTCATTCTCGCAACCTGAAAATATTAAGTTTGGGAGAGTGAGATAGGAATCTCAGTGGGTAACCCGTATGTCGTTACACGCATTGACAGGAAAACCCGAATATAATTGAATCTTTTATTCTTCTTTTAGTTATGCGTTGCGGCATTTAGCCCATTTGTACAAGGTAACCTTCAGCTATAAGATTTTCATCCTTCAACTTCATTCGATTAAGAGATTCATCTTTCTTTGCGACAATTAGTATATATATATATATATATATATCACATTTGAGATGGCACGCTAGTGCGTCTGATCCCGTAATCACATTGTGGAATGGCACGTTAATACGCTCCGAGAACCGTAATTCTCCGTCCCAAATAAGGTGGCACTAGTGACATTTCTGCACACAATCCAAACCCTCTATCATCTTTATTGCTCCCGTGAGGTGGCACTAGTGGCATTTCTGCACACAATCCAAACCCTCTTCCAACCTTATTTCTTCCGTTTATATAGAGCTTCGCCCTCTGCAGATCAATAGATCAATAGAGATGCTAACTCTCGTATGTAACATGTAAAACAAAAATCAAAGTAAAAGAAACTTGTTCTCGTATATTCTTATAGTTAGGAGTTGTGCATTTGCATGCTTTTGAGTTGTTTGCGTCTTTCGAGAAAACTGTTTTATGTTTGATTTAGGAAATCACAATCCATATAACATTAACTAGCTATACAAATAGTGTCACCCACCCTCGGGAGAACTTTTAAGAGAAAAGTCTAACTTCTTGATTGCTTAGGCTTCTCGTACGAAAGTCTCGGTCTCTCGGTTCCGACCGTACTCTACCTAGCACAATTCGTATGATTAGTTCGACAACTCTTTTGTCCATTAGAAACTTAGGTTCTTGATCTTATTGTGCAAGGCTTTGAATGAAGAAGGGGTACTTTATTTTATCAAAAGCTTCTATGGGTTAAATCCTATGTCTAACGGCTTTGTTAGTGTATTACAGCTTTGTGGGTCCCGAATTTGGGACTTTCGGTTCCGTTCATTTTCAAGAAAACACTTAAGACACTCAAGTATATGCATTCATAAAGTATCACGTAACATTCAATATTTAAACATGCACTTCATTAAATGTTTTGGCCATTTAATTTGTCAAGTACTAGTCAAATGAAGAAACAGTACCTATACATGCATAAATGAAATAAAATACGTAGACTCGTTGGAAAATTATGAAATTTTAATATGTTGTACATATTTTAGTGTAGAACAAATTCTATTAAGGGTCCGAGTTCATTTGAGTTACGAAACTATAGCAGATTTTGTAATAAGGACTCTAAATTTCTGTTTCGGCAAAAACAGTGACCTTAACTTATAAAATCCATAACTCTCTGCAGAAACATCCAAAAATTATGAAATTAAAACATGTGATGCAGCACTCAATTATGAACAACTTTCATTGAGGGACCCAAGCCATTTGACTTACGTATTCCGTCCAGAAAAATCGTGAACATTCAATCTATCATTTGGCTCGGTTACTGGACATGTCTTACGAGAAAATTCATAACTTATTGGATACTCGTTTAAAAATCACCAAATTTAAGGATCTTGTTATAAACTGGTTTTAGGTCATTCATGAATTTTTCCATGATTTATACAATAGTCTAACTGGAAAAATAAATTCGTGCAACACAGAATAACCCTATGCGTCGAACGTCGACCAGGTACTCAGAAAACGAATTTTATCTCATGAAGTGCTAAACGAAAAGTTATGATTTTTGACTATGATTTACAACACATCAAGGGGAACATCCCAGATATTTCCTAGAATTTTATAACTATCATAAAGGGAAGAAATAAAAGAAATGAATCACTGCTCCCAGTTTCGGATCACTTCCGACACATAATCTTTCATGATTTTATTCTCAGTCTACAAAAATCTAGGGCCACGAAATTTTAGTATGTTATTTTACACTTCAAATACTACATCTAGGAGTCTTTTCATGATTTTTAAACGGGTGGAAAGGGTCCGAATAAATTTTACAAAAACGGGTCAGTGGGTAGGGCTTGATTTCACCAGCCTTCATGTTTCAAGTATAACTTCACCATTTTGACTCCAAACACCAAAATTCCAACTCAAGCACTCTATATAAGATCATATCATGTAAAAAGGAGTTCTTAGGGCCTCATATAATATTTTTCCTGAATTTCTAAGCTTAAGAGAAGAGTAAGACTTAAGAGGGGTTTTGGGACTTACCCTTGGAGAATTTTCCTCCTTTTCTTGAGAGCCCCAAACCTTTTTGTTGTGTGGAAGATAAAGAGGGCAGAAACCTATTTATAGAAGGGAGGAAGGGGAGAGGGACGGCTGTTTTGGGTGGTGGGGAGGAATTTGGGAAAGATGGTACACAAGGTATGGCATTAGAGTGTAGTTATGGGTGAAAAAGTACCATTTGCACTATTCCCCCTTTAACTTCCCACATGGCCGGTTGGTTTTGGGAATTTGGGCTGTCATTTTGGCAGCCCTCTCTTTAAAGCAAGATTGTCATCTCGGCGTTGAATTTTCGGTATTTTTCGGTTCGAGTTTTAGCTCAGAAAAATTATTTAAACGCGATGGGAGAACAAACATTTTTCTTAGGGTTTTCTTGCCTTTAAAGGACTATATTAATTAATCATTATTAAACAAATCCGGATTATGGATGTGAGTTCGAAAATATCGGTAGATTTTCGGTCGAAAACCGTTAAATCGAGTTGGAGAAAAATTAAGAAAACAACATATGAAATTGGAATAAAATAAAATGATCCCTAAACTTAGAAAATTAAATATAAAATCCTATAATTGGGTTTTGGGTTATTACGGTTGTTTTATGAGAGGAGGTGGTCCGTCTCGGTTTACGAGCGATGTTGGTATCATCTCGGTTTTTTTATGAGCGGAGGTGGTCCGTCTCGGCGAGCGGAGGTGGTCCGTCTCGGTGTTTACTTTTCTGTAAAAATATGATTGATGTATATGATATTAAAGCGTATGCATGATAGCGTACGGGCTACCCACACCGAGAAATTCAAATTCTCATGCCCCCTTTAAATATTTTTTTAGGTGAGCCGATGGAGTATCGGGAGCAGCTGTAGACTCAGCCTTCCCCGCTAAATAATTGAATGTTTAAATGTGTTTATTTTTCCCGTCTCTGAATTAGACCCTTTATTTGTTTTTGCTAAACTTGGGCTCACGTTGGACCCTTAGACTCACTAATACTTTCTCCGCCGCTACGATTTATTTATGCTTTCCGCTTAATATTTTGTGTTAGATCAAGAATGTTTTGATGAGTTAAAAGTAGGTTCGGATGATCGAGGGCGACTATGAAGAACAATTTGAGACTAAGTCCGAGTACTAAGCCGATCAGACTAGGTTATCACCGTGCAAGTCACCAAGACTAGAAAGTTACAAGTCATCTGGAGACAAGTTCAAACCTAGTCATCTGCAGGAGACAATTATGAATAGCTCGGATGAGGTCAAGACAAGCCGAGTAGAATAAGAAAGGCGAGTCTTCACCAAGTCACCTGCAGCAGTAGGTTAAAATCACCGAGGAGCAAGCGGTTTTCAAGATTAAGTTTGTTGAGCAGTTTTCGGTTTTGTTAGAACCGACTAACAAACTAACTGTCTTTTCGAGACTTATAAATAGGTCTAGATTTTCATTTTCAATATAACTTTAACTTTTTAATTTTGCACATATCACGATTTGCGATTACTTTCTATTCAGATTTCACAACAAATTCACAAGTTTTCAAAAGTGTTTTTCAAAACAATTCTAAGTGTTTATAGAACACTTTACTTGTAATCTTCAGATTCCACTACTCACCGTAATAGTTAGATTCCGCAGGAAGAAGTAAGGAGTTTTGAAGATCTCGTAGGAATTTGTAAGTCAGAAATTGTAAGTCGATTGTAAGTAAGTAAGTAGTAAGCTGGTCCCTTCTTCAAGTTGGAGAAGGAGAGTGGATGTAGGATTATTCATAATCCGAACCACTATAAAATCTGGTGTTCTTTATTGCTTTACTTTACTTTTCTCGTTGTTAGATCAAGAATGTTTTGATGAGTTAAAAAGATCAATTCGGATGAGCAGATGACTATGAGGAACAACGGAGACTGAGTTCTAGTACTAAGTTGATTAGACTAGGTCAAAGACTGAACAAGTCACTAAAGACTATGAGTTACAAGTCATCTGGAGATAAGCTCAAATCTAGTCGTCAGAGGAGACAATTATGAAGAGCTCGAGACGAGGTCAAGATAAGCCGAGTAGAATAAGAAAAGCAAGTCTTCACCAAGTCACCAGATTAGTAGAGCAAAATCAGCCGAGAAGCAAGCGGTTTTCAAGATTAAGTTTGTTAAAGCGATTTCAGTTTGTTAGAACCGACTAACAAACTAACTGTCTTTTCGTACTTATAAATAGGTCTAGGCACTTCATTAAAAATATATAGAACACACGAGTTATCTATTCAAAGCAAGATATTCTCTCGAGTTTTCAAAAAGCACAAAATAGTTTTCTTTGATTTCTTCATTGATTTTTCTAAGTGTTTATAGAACACTTTCTCATACATCTTCAAAATACACTTCTATTACTTTAGAGTTAGATTTCACAGATTTGTTTAGGAGTTTGAAGATTTGAAGATCTTTGTAAGTTGTAAGTCGTACGATTGAAAGTGAGTAAGTAAGTTGATAGTAGAGACCCTTCTTCAAGGTTTGAAGAAGGAGAGTGGATGTAGGATTGTTATAATCCGAACCACTATAAAATCGTGTTCTTTATTGCTTTCTTTTACTTACTCGTTATTTCAATTTCTAGCTTGTTAATTGAAGATTAATTTCAGAATCAAAGTTAAAATCAAAATATCAGTTTGCTTTTGATCTTAATAAAGTTGAGTCTACTATTGAATTTCCGCTGTGTTACTTTGGTACTTTGAATAAATTTTGAAAGATCCGAAAATCTAAAATCTATTCAACCCCCTTCAAGATTTTTCCTAGAAGGCTGATACACGTTTTATCCAATCTGCTCAACTAATCGGGACGAACAAGTGGTATCGGAGCAGTGTTAAGTCGTTACGATATTGATTTTAGGTCTTAACTAAGATTCTGAAATTTTATTGATTTTCTTCAATCTTCTTTATTACTAAGCGTGCTACTAACAAGTTTGTGGAGTGTTTTGTTTTTCTATCTCATCATGTCTTCGTGCAAGAGCAAGAAATCCAGAATCTACCCGAATTTTCAATTGAAGAGTATGATTATTGGAAATTCGGGATGGAAAATCATCTCAAGGCTATCCATGATAGGATGGAGGAGGTTCTTGAAGAAGGACCTATAAAATTTTATCATGGAGGCACTAGCAATGGCACTAAATCACCAATCCAGAGTCGACAATAGAAAAAGAGCTCGTAATCGACAAATGATGAAAGGAAAATCCACAACCTAGACCAGTAGCCAGGATCGAAATCATTGAGACTCGAGTAAAGACTGGATTGAGAAGGTCAAAAGATGCAAATCGGCCAAAGAGATGTGGCAAACTCGCAAATGTCTCAGAAGAATCGTACCAAGTAAAAGAGAATAAGCTGCAGCTGTATTACATGCTTTTGATACCTTCAAGATGAAGGAAAATGAAAGCGTGGATCAGCTAGATGTAAGGTTGACGAATCTCCTCAATAAAGCAAATGATCCGGGAAAGAACTATACAGAGAAGGAGATTAATAACAAGATATTGAGATCTTTAACCAAGAGATGGAGAGAAAAATCCAATATCCTTAAAGCAACTCAAAATTTATCTTCTATTACTCACCATACCTTATTCTCTCATCTTAAAGCTCTAGAATATGACATTCAAACAGAAGATGAGGAAGATGAGATGGAGTCAAGCACCTCATCCAAATCTATTGCCTTTGTCACAAAAGAAGACAAGATGTCAACGAATCAGCAGGAGCTAACCTATCTCTCGAAGGAGCAGATGACTCGCTCACCAAAAGGTATGACAGATTAAGAATGAAGTATAAACGAAATAAATTGAGGTTTGCACGTAAGGATAGATCTAGATCCAAATCAATAAGAAAGGAAGATGAGTCTACAGATGATGACAAGAATAGGAGCCCAGACGAGAAGATTCAGATCACCTGTTAAAAGAAATCCTTCCAGCCCTAAATCGAGATAGGAGTGACACTTGCTACACGTGCAACAAGCCAGACACTTGGTCCTATGATTGTCCTCAACCGACTCCTAAAGAAAGGGAAGAGAAAAGGAAAAAGAGAGACAGGAGATTTGCAGATCAAAGGGCTCTTTTAGTCAAGAAAAGGAGTCAAGAAAATCATCATCCTCATTTGATTTCGGATCGAGATGATGAAGTCTCTGTCTCATGGCTAAAGAGGTAGTCTATTATTCATCTTCGATAATGATTCCTGTAAATCAGTATTCGATAATGATCAAACCGTTATTCATGAATTATTGAGAGACTTAAAGACATCTCTAGCTGCTTATAAACAACTAGGAGACAGAGAATTTGACTTTAAAGGATCAAATTCAAATTCTAATTAAAGGAAAGCAGGTGATGAACTATCCGAAACCGAGGAAACATTTCAAGGGGGAATGTTTTTCCTGTGCCGAGGCTAGTACATCAGCCAACTTACCCGAAAGATTAGAAAGTGAATTGAAGTCTTTAAAAGACAAATTTGAAACAATTTGTGCTGAAAATGAATTAATTACGAAAGACAATGAGAAGTTAGTCTTCAAAATTAGTCAACTTAATAATTCACAATCAGTAATAGATCACATCTTTAATACATCTCAAAATCTCATGACAAAACGAGGTCTTGGTTATGACAGAAATAATAAATCAGATGTTCAGAAACCTAGGAAATTTGTAAAAGCATCCGATCACTCTAAAGAGGTTAAAATTGGTCCTTGGAAACCAATTAGTCAAATAAGGACTGCATCTCCCAGCTTGAAAACAAAAATTCAGTGAGAACTCCTTATCGACTAAGAAAACTTCAAGAACCAAAATAAGAAGAAATTCTTATTATAATCCTTTTGATGGAAGAAGCAGATGTTATCCCACATTTCCTAAGTTCAAGAAAATTACTAAATCAATACAACAAATTATCATTTAAAAGTGATACAATTGTAGATGATTTGGTAGAGAGACCAAGTCTGATTTATTGTTTGAAAATGAGATTTTTGTCTGGTTACCTAAAGTGATGCTTGACCTTCAAGGACCCAAGATCACTAGGGTACCTTAGAACTAATCTGCTTTTTCAGATTCACAGGATCATCACTCAAGGAAGAGATCTTAGTTTCCATATGGTACATTGATAGTGGTTGTTCACAACACATGACTTATAACAAGAGGCTACTATCAAATTTCCAAATCATTGATGGTCCAAGAGTATTATTTGGAGACAACAATTGTGGACAGACTAAAGGAGTAGGTACTCGATTATCAAGGATATTCGGTGTATACGAGGTATATTTTGTTGAAGGTTTGAAACATAATCGCTATCTGCTTCCCAACTTTGTTATAAAGATTTTCTTGTCAAATTTTCTAAGGATAAATGTGACATCTTAGATAGTTCCTCAGATTAGGTACTTTTAATCGGCTTCGCACATGGTAATGTCTATGTGGCCAACTTTAATAGTTGTCCTAAAGATACTTGTCTACGATAGCTAAGGGTGGAGATGATCTCAAAGCTATGGCACAAGAGGCTTAGTCATCTCGAATTTCAAGACCCTTAGTAAGCCGACTAAAAAGAACCTTGTTAAGGGATTACCCGAGAAACTTGTATCTACTAATCTTAAATGTGATGCTTGTCAAAAAGGTAAAATGTTCTAGACACTCATTTAAGAGTATTAACACCTCTTCATCCGAAAGAGTTTTACAACTACTTCATCCGGATCTGTTTGGACCTGTTTCTCCTCTCGGTTTCGGTGGAAGGAAATATACTCTTGTTGTAGTAGATGACTTTTCTAGATACAGTTGGGTTATATTTCTTTTCAAGAAAATGAGACTATAAACAAGATCCCCGATCTGCTCGCATGCATTCAAAATGAAAAGGGTGTTAATATTATTAAAATAAGAAGTGATAAGGGCACATAATTTTTGAATTCTTGTTTATCTAACTTTTTCAATGAGTGTGGAATTATTCATGAGACATCATCAGCAAGAACTCCTCAACAAAATGGAGTGGTTGAAAGAAGGAATAGAACCCTGAAGGAAGCAGCCAGAGCATGTTAGCCGAGTATGAAACCCCTCACAGTTACGGGTGAAGCCATCAACACACTTGTTATACCTGCAATGTGCTTGGTTGTTAAAGACAAGGGTAAGACTCCATATGAGATTTGGAAGGGTAAGATTCCAAGAATCTCATATTTCGTGAGCTTTTGGTTGTAAGTGTTTCATCCATAACAATGGGAAATCTAAGTTGAGAACCTTTGATGCTAAGGCGGTGATGGAATATTCTTAGGATATTCCAACACTTCCAAGACATTTAGAGTTTTCAACAAGACAACCCTTTGTGTGGAGGAAACTCCTCATGTTGTTTTTGATGAGTTGTATTCCTTCTTAGATAAAGTGAATCAAATTTCTGAAAGTCTAGATAAGATTGAACTAACTAAGACAAAACATAGAACTGTCTATCTACCTAGTCTTGATTCGCACTCGGATGAAGAAGAATCCCCATCCGATAATCGAAGACAACTTCCGATCGTACTCCATCCGAGGAGACACCCTTGACATCACCGATCACGGGGTCACCGATGAAGGGGGAACATCACTCGGGGAAGAGTCGGAGGAGTTGCCTACCGAGTCTCAAGATGAGGATCCTTCTACTCATATAGGCAAAAGGATGAGAAGCTACCATCCATCTAATCATTATAGGAGACCCATCTAGTAGTGTGCGTACACGAATGATGCTGGACTCGAAAGTCTCACCGTTATGTGTCGCTTCTTGAACCCAAGTCTATTGAGGAAGCTCTATCGATCCAAATCGATAAACACCATGCAGGGAGGAACTGCATTAGTTTGAAAGGCAAAATGTTTGGGAATTAGTGGAAAGACCCTTACATAGAAAGATTATAGGCACCAAATGGGTGTTAAAAAACAAACATGATAACAACATTATTGTTCGTAATAAGGCAAGATTGGTAGCTCAAGGTTACTCACACCGAGGGGATAGACTATGATGAAACCTATGCTCCAAATTGCGATTAGAAGCAATAAGGTTGTTCTTGGCATTTTGCTTATAAATCTTTCTAAGCCTTTCAAATGGATGTTAAGTCTGCCTTCCTTAATGGTGTGTTTCTTGAGGAAGTCTATGTGGAGCAGCCTCCGGGTTTAAGATCAATAACAAGGTCTATAAACTCAACAAAGCTCTATATGGACTGAAAGAAGCTCCCGTGGCTTGGTATGATACATTATCTCCGATTTCTTGATATTAAATGGATTTTCAAAAGGTAAGATTGATAGGACTTTGTTTAGAAAGGAAGTAGATGGTAACATCTTATTAGTTCAAATTTATGTAGATGACATAATCTTTGGTTCACCTAATCAAATTATGTGAAGAGTTTAGTATTCTCATGAAAACAGTTTGAAATGTCAATGATGGGTGAATTAACATACTTTCTAAAGCTTCTGATTAAACAGATGAGTAAGGGTATTTTTATACATCAGTCTAAATATGCTAAGGATCTTATTGAGAAATTTGGGATGACTACTAGTAGAGAAGTTAAAATACCTATGGCAACTAACTTCTCTATGGATTCGGATGAGCAGGGATACCACAGATGCAACGGAGTATCGTGGACTGATTGGATCTCTTCTCTATCTCACCGCAAGTAGGCCGGACATAGCCTTTGCAGTTGGGGTATGTGCAAGATTCCAATCTAATCCCAAGAAAACTCATCTGGAGACTGCTAAGAAAATCCTTAAATATCTCAAAGGAACCTTGCAAGTAGGGTTATGGTACCCAGTGATGACAACTTTGAATTGGCTGGTTATTCGCATTCAGACTTTGGGGGATGTAAGATTGATAGAAAATCCACTTCAGAACTTGTCAATTCTTAGGCAACAAATTAATTTCTTGGTTATCTAAGAAACAGACATCATTGCTACCTCCACAATCGAGGCCGAATACATGGCGGTGGAAGTTGTTGCTCTCAACTTCTCCTGGATTAGTCAATGCCTTAGAGATTATAACATTCAAACATCATCTGCTCCTATTTCTTGTGATAGTAATAGTGCAATAGCTATGACTTACAATCTTGTTCTGCATTCTAGATGTAAGCATATAGACATTAGGCATCATTTCATTAGAGATCATGTGGAGAAAAATGACATTAGGATTGAGAAGATAGCCACCGAGTCACAAAGAGCAGACATTCTTACAAAACCATTAGCAGAGTCTAGATTTAAAGAATTATGCTTAGAATTAGGATTACTTGATGCATCTTTAGCTGATTTCTAAATTGCTTGCATCCGATTAATGTATTCCTTATTTCTGGTTATTTCTCGTTCTTTAAATCAATGTCTAGAAAGAATTATCGGACTAGATATGAGTTAAAGGACAATCAGTAGCTGATATCATTGATTTTCTATTTTGGAATCAAGAATCAAGGATTAGTCATATTGACTTTATCGACATGATAATTACTTATTTGACATTTGGTAAATCGGACAAGGGCACAATAGTCACCGATTTCCTGAGAAACAGATGACTATCTCGCACCCTATCTCGATCTACCTCAAGTTACTAATGGTTTTCTCCAAGTCTATGTCTTTGCAGAATAGGTCACAGATCATACTTTTTTACCTCATCTATCATCAACCTTTTTTCTAGACACCTTTGCCTCTAAATAAACTCCATTTGATGTGTTTTAAAACTCTTATAAGATTGATTGATTGGAAAACCCAACTTTAGAAAATTAAATATGAGCCTGTTTATTTAAAAAAATTTAACTAGTCTTTAATTCTACTAAAAGCTAAAACTAGATTGCTTTTTTAATCCGGATGAGGTCATTTCTTGAATACCTTCGTGACCTTGTCATTTAGGAAAACCTTTATGCAAAGAAAGGTAACCCTAGGCCGACGTCAGATTACTTACTTCTCTGCATAAAGTAACTCTACATATGTCAAATCAACAGCCTATAAAGTAACTTTTACGCATTTCAAAGATTAGTGAACTACACGCGCTGAATCTCAATCGTCTATCCAAGTTTTTAACCGTTGATTCAAGCATAGTAAATCATTTTAAATAAACGGCTTAGATTAAGATTAATTTTCAAAGCGGTTTGTGTTTCCAAACTTTCCCTCCTATAAATACATCTTCTTTCTCCCATATTTGTTTTTCACTCTCGTAAAACCTGCATATTTTCTAACACTTTTTCCAAACCCACAAAATTCCCAATGGCATCTTCTTCCAAAACCACCAAAACCCACAAACCCAAATATATTTCAACCAACATTTCTCATTTCAAAATGAATGAAGAATTTTTCAAAAATCGATTAAAAGCGAGAAATGTACGTGGATTTTGAAACCACTCAAGATCCGCGAGTCTGCAGTAAATTCTCCGTCTTCTAGAAGCGTCAAGACTCGTGGGATTTCTTTCAATGAAATCTCCCCGCAGACAAATGGTGATTTATTAGGGCAGTAGTTCTTGGCGGAATGAATGACACCTAGGATGGGTTTGATACGTCGGTGGATGGTACGATACCAAGCTATTCAAAAGAGAATATTGCCGGGATTTTTAACACGTCAATTGAAGGAGTCAATCCATTGACGTACAAGGAGGATGAGTGGGAGGAATCCTTCGATTTGATGGCAAGGGTTTCTCATAGGGGAACCGGAAGGGATTTGAAAAAGAATCTGTTGAGAAGGAAGTTCAGATTGCTTGACTGTAGTGACGAAGGCTGTGTTGGGTGAGCAAAGCTCACATGATGGGTTAACCAAACCCAAATTGTGTGTGATGCGAGCCATTCTCGATGGCGTGAGTGTGAAGAACCGGTGGATATGCTAATCCACAAACCGAAGGAGGAGAAGAAACGACTTACTTTCAAGTCGTGCAGTAAGGCCGGATACCTACCTCTGTAGTCAACCTGTTCAACAAGATAAGCGTGTCGATCAAGGACCGAACAGGAGGCCGACTGGAGAGTGGGTACAAAGAAGTACTCCAAGCGTAAAGGGATCCTCACTAAGGATGACAGGCTTGAGGAAATCCAGGCACTCGAGCATGAGTCCGATGCCGCAGAGTCGAGGCGGAGGCGGCGGCTGCGAAGCTCAACGTCCAGAAATTAACCGGCCGAGGTACCTCCAGTGAGATCGAAGCAGAGGGACATGAGGAGCCAGCAGTGAGGTTGCATCTCAAGAGGAAGCAATTGAGCTTCCATCTCTGTAACCAGCCGCCGCAGCCCCGTGACATCCTGAAAAGAATGAAGCGAAGGCTGGTGAAAGCAGTGGAGAAGAAGAAGGAGAGCTCGTCTGCTACATCCGCCAAAATTGGCTCGAAGGAGAGGAGGAAGAGGAAGCTGAGATTCCTCTAGTAAGGAGGCCAAGACGAGCAACTCAAAGCTCAAGGCTCAACCAAATCTGGAGGCTCGAGCAGCAGATGGAGTTGTCAACCTTGCTACCGCAGTGAGGTTCCCGTTCTTCGAGATAGCACCGAGGTTGGTCACCGGAGGTTCCCCTCCCCAACCAAGGAAGCTGCTCTCTCCCCAATCCCCGAGGCAGTATAAGCTTATCCCCATCTCCTACTTTATCACCTGCACTGGCAATGAAGAAGTGCCCCAGTGCTGGCACTTCTAAGCCTCAAACTCACCAAATCCTAGTAGTCCAAACAGTAATGAAGGGGTATCCTGTGCCGGTACCTCGTGAGCCTCTCCAATGTTCCTACAACCCCAACAAATAAACACAAACCTTACCCACGTAACCCGAACACATCTCACCTCAACCACCCACACCCTCTTACAAACTTCATCTCCCATTATCACCCCCACCATACAAACCCAATCATCACCTTCACCATCAATCGCACAAATTCCTCTCCTAATACTCCAAACCTCACCTGTTCCAACTATATCCTATTCCTCTCTTCCAGCCATCCAAACTCAACCTATCCCTCTCCCACCTACTCGTAAAGAATCTACCCCCTCTTCGTCTGATTCCTCATCCGAGGAAGACGAATAGTGAGCTAAGCCCCAGCCTCCGCCATCTCCTCAATCCTTGTGCTCGTAGAGAAAAAGATAAACTCTGCTTTAAGAAAAATGAAGAAGAGGACAAGGAGAATGGTTGAAGCAAGAATCGACACAATGCTAGCCACATGAGAGAAGTAGAGGTAACTTTGTCTCGATAAAATTATAAATGTCACTAACTCTGTGCCGGGCCGACAAAGTGAAAGCAATGGAGGATGAGCCGAGGGCTTTAAAAGAAGAGGTGAAAGGGTACAATCAATTGGTGGTAAATGAATTGGCGGTAGATCACTCGGACTTCAGAGCCAAGTGCAATAACTGGATACCAAACTAACAGACTTGGCTGCTGAAGTTAAAAAGGGGAAAAAGCTGAACAAGAAAAGAGACAAGCCCTCACACTGTGGTCGAGGAGACCAGAAAGATGTAGGCACTAAGGCCAACACAAATGATTTGGAAGCAGCTAAGGAAGACTTGAGACTCAAGTCTCGATGAGCTAGCTGCTCTCCGATTGAGGGTAAGTCAACTAGAAGAGGCGCTGAAAGAAAATGAGGAGAAAGAAGAAAGGAGGAGGAGGAGAGAATAGAGAAACTCTTGGCTCGGCTCAAAGAATCTGAATCAAGGAGCCAAGGGGAAAGGCAAGGAAGTAGCAAACGGTGAGCCAAGATCGGTGACATTCTTACTGTCATTGCTAAAGGGAAAGGAAAAGGGAGGCCGACTATTCCAATCTCTCGGAAGAACAGATCAAAAGAATAAAAAGAGAGATGGAATTTTATGGCAAGAAGGAAAAGAAGAGACAAAAGAAGAAAAAGGACGCCAATGTCTTCGGAGCACCGATGAGCGAAAATGGCTTGTAAAAGACCAAGGCGGTGGAAAATTCAGACCTTTCCATCCAACGTCTGCTCCTCCTAAGTCAAGCTTGTGGGAAGTATGATGCTGAATACAAAGACAAGAACTTGGAAGGCATGTGGATATACTTCTCGGTATATTCTTAAAGGCCCAAGAGCAACTCAACAAGATCCAGACTTGGCATGGCATGAGTGGATTGAAAAGGTGGATAAGGAATTCAATCATCGGCTGCTGGAAGAAGCAGATGTGGAGTTCAATGTCAACCTAATCTCTCTAGCTTTCGAATATGCCATCCCTCGCAAAGAAGCCCTGATGGTACCTTGGACCTAGACTGGGTTAGGGAATTATAAAAGGCAGAGGCTGAGTCCGAACTTACACAAGAAGAAGACCTCAAGCAGCTAAGGAGGAGGGTATTCAATTGGCTTATGATTCCGCATTTAAGACCAATGGGGAGTCTCGATAGAAACAGGATTTTACTCTTCCTTATTTTTCTTTTCTATTAGTCTCCATCTCGTAATATTTGTAAAGTGATATGAATATACTATGCTTTATCCGATTTACCTTATTTTATTTTTTTAAGTCTTTAAATTTCCTAAGTATTAATTGTCCTGAGAAAATTTTCATCTCGGAATTAAATTTTACTAAGTTTTAATCATCTCGAGAATTTTATCATCTCGCATTTAAAATTTTCAAAAACCTTTCTAAGTCTAAAATTTTCTAAGTCCTAAGACTTAAAAGCTTTTTATTTTGAAAGAGTCTAAAAGACTTAAAATTTTTAAAATGCTTTAATTTGAGTGTTTCGTTTAAGGTGAAAATGTGCTCGATATACCTATCTAATAATCTTGATTAACTATAAACTAACTTCACTGTGAGTGTGTCTCTTTCTTGTAGGTTTTAACTTCATCAAAAAGGGGGAAATTGTTAGATCAAGAATGTTTTGATAAGTTAAAAAGATCAATTCAGATGAGTAGATGACTATGAGGAACAGCGGAGACTAGGTTCTAGTACTAAGCCGATCGGACTAGGTCAAAGACTCGAACAAGTCACTAAAGACTAGGAGTTACAAGTCATCCGGAGATAAGCTCAAATCTAGTCGTCTGTAGGAGACAATTATGAAGAGCTCGGACGAGGTCAAGACAAGCCGAGTAGAATAAGAAAAGCAAGTCTTCACCAAGTCACCGGCAGATGAGTAGAGCAAAATCAGCCGAGAAGCAAGCGGTTTTCAAGATTAAGTTTGTTAAAGTAGCTTCCAGCTTGTTAGAACCGACTAACAAACTAACCGTCTTTTCATTTATAAATAGGTCTAGGCACTTCATTAAAAATATATAGAACACACGAGTTATCAATTCAGCAAGATATTCTCTCGTTTTCAAAATGCACAAAATAGTTTTCTCTGATTTCTTCATAGATTTTTCTAAGTGTTTATAGAACACTTTCTCATACATCTTCAAAATACACTTCTATTACTTTAGAGTTAGATTTCTGCATTTGTTTAGGAGTTTGAAGATTTGAAGATCTTTGGAAGTTGTAAGTCGCATTTATTGAAAGTGAGTAAGTAAGTTGATAGTAGAGACCCTTCTTCAAGGTTTGAAGAAGGAGAGTGGATGTAGGATTGTTATAATCCAAACCACTATAAAATCTGGTGTTCTTTATTGCTTTCTTTTACTTACTCGTTATTTCAATTTCTAGCTTGTTAATTTGAAGATTAATTTCGTAATCAAAGTTAAAATCAAAATATCAGTTTGCTTTTGATCTTAATAAAGTTGAGTCTACTATTGAATTTCCATTTGTGTTACTTTGGTACTTTGAATAAATTTTGAAAGATCTGGAAAATCTGAAAAATCTATTCAACCCCCTTCTAGATTTTTCCTAGAAGGTGATTGGAGTGTATAGGGTAAGAGTTATTAAGACCAATCAACAAAAATATCGAACCCAAGGGAGAAAGTATGCAAACGAGATACAAGGATAAGAGTTCTAAATGGCTAAAGTTGCAACAAGCTCTTGAACTAAATCACTACAATTACAAGAAATTAAATGGCAAGTTATGCAAACAATTTATCAAACACTTAGAATGAAAGATCAAATAGACTAAAATCAATGGGGGAATTGGGTGCAAGGGATAATCTCCATCAAGGAATCCATGATTAACAAGCTATGATTGTATCCAAATGCAAATCAATCAAATTAGAAAGCATAAACCATCATGAAATTAATCACTCCATTAATATCACAATGCCTAATGTGAGTATCCTTAGTTCTTCCCATCTCTCAATGTAGAAGACCCCAATTCATACAATCATGCAAAATTGAAACCCGATTAACACCTAATCACGTTAGCTCAACTCTCGCCTATTGCTAGGGTGATCAACCATTAATCAAAAGAGACAATTTTTCATGAAGCACAATTAAGAATCACAATTAGGGAGCAATCTAATTCAATTGATCACAATTATCAACAATCATAGCATGAGGCAATCACTTCATCCCTAATTTCAATTATCCCAAGCACAAAGCTATTAGCCCATGGTGCTACAAGCAAAAGCCATGGCTAGAAAATCTAAGAAAGCTATTAACAATCTAATCACTACAAGCAATAAATTAAAGAGATCAAAGGGTAAGAACATCACCAATTAAGCTTCAATAGGCAAAAATAAGAATGATTAATCTTCTATAATGCTTCAATACAACTTCAATTCTTCCCAATTCTCAGCTGCAAACTTCAATTACAATCAATCAAAATACTAATCTAATGAATGAAATGAGGAATCTATCTCAATTCTAACAATCTAATGCAATTACAAGTAAATTCAAGCTACAAAATGTAAAATTCGCTCAAAGAAACTCCTAGAAACTGCTCTAAACCGCTAGAATCAATCTCTCCCCTGTTTTGGCTTCCAATGGCTTAAAAACTAAATTTTTCAGTTTTGGGCACTCCTCGAGTCGAGCTTCGTGCCCTCGAGTCGAGGCCTAGGAGTCGTTAACACGTTTCTTTAAAAATCTCTCCCGCCTCGAGTCGAGGCTTCGCCCTCGAGTCGAGGATCCTGCATTTTTCCAATCCTCGACTCGAGGCTCCTCCCTCGAGTCGAACTCGCTGCTATTTTGAAATTGTTTCCCTCCAAAGATGAACCTCGAATCGAGGTCTCAGTGCACCTCGACTCCAGCCCGAGACCAGGGAATTTTTATCGAGAAGGGCTCCAGCCCGACCCCGCTTTTCGTCCCGTATGTTCGTCTTTCCATTCTAAGAATACCGGTACTCTCGGTTTGGCAAAATTCCACCGATTTACCTACAAAAGCGGGCGAAATACATCAAAACCTCACAAAGTAACACTTTTTAGGTAAAAGAGTGATACATTTCACATTTAGGCACAAAAATCACACTTTAGCTCACTTTTGCACTAAAATTGGCCTTAAAAACATGTATCAATTCACTCCAATCACACCCCCAAACTTGAATTGTTGCTCGTCCTCGAGCAACGAGAAACTAAGAACAAAGGAGTGAATCGATTGTAATTATGTCACATGGCACCATAGACGAAAAATAAGACAATCGAACTCATCAATGATCACTTGTATCAATGCAACTATCCACTAGTCATCAAGATGAATCATGCTCAAACAAATGCTCAATCAAATACTCAACACATTGCTCCTTCCATGGAGTGTTTCACTCTTCACTCAAGTGTATCAAGGTTTAAAGCACTCAATCATCAAATTCATGAACTTGCACACCATATGCTTGCCACAAGACTTAATCTCAATCAAAATCAATTTTGATCAATCAAGAATCAAAGAGGTCTTTCTTCTAGGTTGTAGTGTAGGCTCTTTGGAAAGGTGGGATGTTTATGGATAAGAGTGACTAAGTAGTAGAGACTTGAATGTAAACTAATCAATACAAATGCACAATCTCTTCACTTTTCATCAAGTACACTCTTCCTTTTAACTTTAATGATCAATCCACCATTCACTTGAACTTTCTCTTTTTAAGCTCACATTGAATTCTTCTTCTTTTCATTCACTTCATATTTTTCTTCACAATGCAATTTTTCATAACCTTTCTTTTCTTCTTTCAAGAATCATCACTTCGCTCATCATCTTCCCACACTTAGCAATCAAATCACCATCATTAGCCAACATTCAAGCTCAACTAATATAGGACAAGAAAGGCTCATAAAAATAGGCTAAATGGTTTCATTCTCACTTGGCTTGCCAAAGAATATGGATCATAAGGCTCAACATGGCTTACTAAGGAAATCAAATGTATTTGGTAGGAAAGTATTTGGCAAAATGACTAAACATGTTGGTCCCGGAAAGTTGAGTTGATTAAAACCTTGAGAATGCTTCCTAGAACAAAATCTAGAAAGGGGGTTTGAATAGATTTTGTAGATTTTTTAAATCTTTCAAAACCAATTCAAAATATCAGATTAAACACAATGGATTATAATTGAATTCTCAACTTTTTATAAGATCAAAAGCAAGGTTGATATTCGATTTTAGTTAAGATTCTGAACTTTAATCTTGAAGTAACACAATTGTAAATCAAAATGTAAATTAAAGAAAGCAAGAAATAACACGATTTATAGTGGTTCGGATTTTAATAATCCTACATCCACTCTTCTTCTTCAAAACAAGAAGTGGACTTCGCCATCGCTTACTTTCTCACTTCCACCTTACAACTTACAACTTGTTCAATTCTTCAAATCTTCAATCTCCTAAACTCTTCTTCTAGAAATCTAACTATTACAAGGTGTATTGGATTTTGAAGATTACAAGAAAAGTGTTCTAAAAACACTTAGAACTTTTTGAAAACTCACTGAAATACTTGTGAAAAGATTGTGATTGAAATCGAGTAACTAATAGAGTGCAAACTCAAATATGCATAAGTGTTCTATATGAAAAATGAAAACCTAGATCTATTTATAAGTCTGAAAAGTCGGTTAGTTTGTTAGTTAGTTCTAACAAACTTGAAAACCGCTTAACAAACTTAATCTTGAAAACCGCTTGAAACCCCTACGATTCTTCCTACTCGTCTGGCAAATGACTTGGTGAAGACTAGCCTTTCTTATTCTACTCACTTATCTTGACCTCGTCTGAGCTTTTATACTTGTCTCCTGCAGATGATTAGGATTGAGGTTTTCTCCGGATGACTTGTCATTCCTCGTCTCCACCGACTTGAACTAATCTTGACCTAGTCCGATCGCCTTCTGTACTAGAACTTAGTCTTTAGTTCTTTATCATAGTCTCGCTCATCTCGGAATAGTCTTTTAACTCATCAAAACAATCTTGGTCTAACAATTTCCCCTTTTTGATGAAGTTAAAACCTACAAGAATAGACACACTCACAAAGTTAGTTCGAGTTTATCAAGATCAATAGATAGGTATATCAAAGCACATTCTTCACATTACAAATGCATTTATTCACATATGAAAACTTTAGATCTTTTAGACTCCCTTAAAAACTTAGAAAACTAAATGAGTCTTAAGATTTTTTTTTAAAAAAATTTAAAGACATTTTTAAGTCTCGAGAAATAAAATTCTCGATGACTTATACTTAAGAAAATTTTAAGTTTTTCTTAAAGCGAAAAAACTTTAAGAAATTAAGACAAATAAGATGAATCAAACAAAGTATATTCACATTGGATTTACAAAGATTACAGATGAGAAGATAAAAGAAAAATAGAAATAAGGAAAAGAAAAATCCTCGTTTCTATCGGCCTTCCCACCGGTCTTCATCCTGGGATCATCACCAATTGAATACACGCCTCCTAAGCCGCTTCAGATCTTCATCTTGAGTAAGTCCAGATACACTTCGCTTTCTTCAAAATACCCTTGACCTGGCCTAGGTCCGTGGATCCATCTCGATTTCTGGCAGGATGGCATACTCAAAAGCCGGAGAGATTAGGTTGACGTTGAACTCTACATCGGCTTCTTCCACAGACGATGATAGAACTCCGCATCTACCTTCTCCATCCACTCATGCCAAGCTAAACTGGATCTTGCCGAGATGCTCCGGCCCTTGAGAATATACCAAGAGTATATCCACATTCCCTCCAGATTCTTTTCTCGTATTCGTAGCATACTTTCCGCAAGCCACCTTAGGAGGAGCAGATGTGTTGTGGAATGGCCTGAATTTCCCGCCGCCTTGATCCTTGACTAACCATTTCCGCCAAAGAAGACTCCGTAAGACATTGGAGTCTTTCTTCTTTCTCTTCTTCTTCTTTTCTTTCTTGCCAAAATATTCCATCTCTCTCTTAATTCTCTTGATCTCGCTTCTTCCGAGAGATTGGAATAATCAGCCTTCCTCTTTCCTTTTCCTTTAGCAGAAATCGTAATAAGTTCACCGATCTCGGGCTCGATCGCTACTTCCTTTCCTTTCCTCGCTCCTTCTGCATTCGGATTCTTTTAACCGAGCCAAGAGCTTCTCGGTCCTTTCCTCCTCATCTTTCCTTCTCTTCTCCTCATCCTCCTTTATGGCTTCCTCCAGCTGACTTACCTCACCGAGAGCAGCCACCTCATCGATTTTATCCGAGCTTCCTCCCTAGCTGCCTCCGATCATGGTTGGCCTTCATGCCCACATCTTTCCCCGGTCTCCTCGACCACAGTGAGGGCTTGTCTTTTCTCTACTTCAGCCTTTTTCCTTTTTAACTTCATCTCGCCAAGGCCGAAAGTTTGTCATCCAATAAATTGCACTTGGCTCAAGTCTCGAGTGATCTACAACCAACTCATTTACAACCACCGATTATACCCTTTTACTTCCTCCTTTAATGTTCTCAGCCTCCTCCATTGATTTCACTTTACCACAGCACAGTTAGTGACATTAATAATTTTATCGCATAATGTTACCTCAACCTCTCTCATGTCAAGCAAGATCGTGTTCAACATACTTTGATCATCCTCCTTGTCTTTCTTTCCATTTTCCGCCTAAATGTAGCATTGACCTTTTCTCGGACAAGGACGATAATAGAGGAGATGGTTGTGGTCATGGGCTTAGATCGCTGTCTTCATTCTCGGTTGAGGAGTCGACGAGGAGAGTATTTGTTCTGCCGAGGAGATGGGAGAGGAATAGATTGAGCTTTGGATAGTTGGAAGAGAGAAGTAAGATATTATTGGTATTGGAGAGGTTTGGACCGTGGGGAGAGGTATTTGTTCAGATGAGGATGGGAGAGATGTTTGAGGTTGTGTAGTAGGGATGGATAAAGGGGATGGGGTAGATTCTGTAAGTGGGATTTGGATTTGGACCGTAGGGGAGGTAGTCTGTTGGAGAGGCTCGGGATACCACTGGGATATCCCTTCATTGCCAATTTGGACAGATGGAGCTTCAGGCCGAGGCAATGTGCTCGTAAATGTCACTGGGCATTTCTTCACCGCTGTACGGGAGATAAAGTAGGAGATGGAGAAAGACTTGTACTCGCCTCGAATCGGGAAAGAGCAGCTTCATTGGTTGGGAGAGAGGAATCTCCACCGACCAACCTCGGCCGCTATCTCAAGGATCGGGACCTCTCTCGTAGCAGAGTTGATAGTTCCATCTCGTCGCTCGGAGCTACCGATTTGGTGGATCCTTCGTAGCTGAGCGCTTCGCCTTGGCCTCCTTACCAAAGGGATTTCAGCCTCCTCTTCTTCCTCTTCATCTCGAGTCAACTTTGGCAGGAGCGCAGACGAGCTTTCCCCATCTTTTTCTCCGAGGCTTTCACCAACCTCCTCTTCCTTCTCTCGAAACGCCCTTGGGACTACAGCACTGCTTTAGCAGATTGTACTTGAGGTGCGACCTCAGCCGCCGCTTCATGTCCTCTCTGCTTTCTACCTCCTCTCGGGGCCACCTCAATCGGTTCACCGCTGGTCCTCGAACCTCGCACTGCAGCCGCCAGCCTCTCGAGCCTCGCCGCATCGTACTCATCATCCGAGTCCGGATTTCTCCAAGCCTGCCATCCTTTGTGAGGATTCCCTTCGCTTGGAGTACTTTTCGTACCTATTCTCCAGCCACCTCCCTATTTAGTCCTTCAATCGTAATGGATTTTGTTGAAGAGACTGATCGTAGAAGTGGGAACCCAACCTCTCGCAGATGACTTGAAAATGATGCGCTTCTTCTCCTCCTCGCCTTGTATATCAAGAAATCCACCCAATTAATCTTGCACTTATCTGAAGATGGCTCGCATCACACACAACTGGGTTTGGTTAACCCATCATGTGAGCTCTGCTCACCCAAAGACCGCCTTTGTAACCACAAATATCAAGAACCTAAACCTCCTTCTCAATGCATTCTTTTTCAAATCCTCACAGTTCCTCTCGAGACACTCTAGCCATCATATCAAACGACGCTTTCCCATTCATCCTCCTTATACGCCAATGGATTGACTCCTTCCATCGATGTATCAAAAATTCTGGAAATGTTTTCCCTTGAATAGCTCCTTGTTCCGTCAATGTAAGTATCAAATCCTTCCCCGAGTGTCCTTCATTCTCGCCAAAAATTCTGCTCCCAACAAATCATTGCTCTGCTTTTGAGACTTCAGCGATAGAAATCCTCCGAGTCGTGAGGCTTCGAGAAGACGAAGTATTTCTGCAGATTCTGGGTCATTTGTGGTTTCGAATCAACATACATTTCCGCTTTCAAACAGCTTTTGAAATATTCTCATTCATTTTGAAATGAGAAATATTTGTGGAAATGTATTTGGGTTTATAAGTTTTGGTGGTTTTTGAAGAGGATGCCATTTGAAGGTTTTGTGAATTTGAAAAGAGTTTGACAATATATGCGTTTTCCGAGAATGGAAAGAAAAAGATTTAGGGAAGAAGAAGATGTATTTATAGGGGGAAAGATTGGAAAGAGAAACCGCCATTTTTGAAAATATGAATTAATCTTAGCCATTTATTCAAAAAGTTTTTACCGAGTATTAATCAACGGTTAAAAACTAAGATAAGCGATTAGGATTCAGGCGTGAGTTGTAATCGCCCTTGGAATGCGTAAATAGTTACTTTATAGACCGTTGATTTGACCAATATAGGTTACTTTATGCAGAGAAGTAAGTATACCTGACGCCACCATGTGGTATCTTACTTCAACTAAAGGTTTCCTAAACAGATGAGTTTGAAAACAGATTAGCTTAAAAATGTATGGGTTTTAGAAAATCATCTCGATAGAGTAACTCGTCTCGATCTTGAAAACCAACAATTTAGATGTAACTTTTTAGCAATTTTTAAAACAAGTTTAAACAAAACAAACTCAGATTTTTCTTAAAACAAGGTTGTTTAGTAATTTTGAAAAATGCATTTTATAAAAAAATTGGTTTGAATGAGAAGAAATGAAAACAGTATGTTCTCAGTGACTGCCTCGCAACAACATATACTCACAAGAAACCATCAAGCTTAAGATAAATCAGATAGAATGTAAATAATCATCTGGTTTCCTCAGAAATCACCGACTATTGTGTCCTTGTCTGATTTACTCAATGTCGACAAGCAATTATCAATTCAGTATAAGGTCAATATGACTAATCCTTGATTCTTGATTCCTAGAAGGAGATCAATGATATCACCACTGATTGCCCTTTGACACATATCTAGTCCGATAATTCTTTCTAGACATTAATTTAAAGAAAAGGAAAGAAGAAAACAGATGCACACGAATTAGAAATCAGCTAAAGATGCATCAAGTAATCCTAATTCTAAGCACATTTCTTTAAACCTAGATTCATTAATGGTTTTGTAAGAATATCACTCTTTGTAATTCAAAGGCAATTTTCTCAATTCTAATGTCATTCTTCTCAACATGATCCCTAATGAAATGATGCCTAATATCTATATGCTTACATCTAGAATGTAAAACAGATTGTAAGTCATTGCTATTGCACTATTACTATCACAAGAATAGGAACAATTGATGTTTGAATATTATAGTCTCTAAGCCGTTGACTAATCCAGAGGAGTTGAGAGCAACAACTTCCACCGCCATGTATTCAGCCTTCATGTGGAGGTGGCAATGATGTCCTGCTTAGATAACCAAGAAATTAATTTGTTGCCTAAGAATTGACAAGTTCCAAAAGTGGATTTTCTATCAATCTTACATCCTCCAAAGTCCGAATCAATAACTCACACCAAAGTTGTCATCACCGGGTACCATAACCCTACTTGTAAGGTTCCTTTGAGATATCTAAGAATTTTCTTAGCAGCCTCCGATGAGTTTTCTTGGGATTAGATCGAATCTTGCACATACCCCAACCGCAAAGGCTATGTCTGGTCTACTTGCTGAGATAGAGAAGAGATCCAATCACCCACGATACTCCGTTGCATCGCTGGGTATCCCCTGCCTCATCTGAATCCATTGAGAAGTTAGTTGCCATAGGTATTTTAACTTCTCTCGCTAGTAGTCATTCCAAATTTCTCAATCGATCCTTAGCATACTTAGATCGATGTATAAATATACCCTTACTCATCCGTTTAACTGTAAGCCTAGAAAGTATGTTAATTCTCCCATCATTGACATTTCAAATCGTTCTTCATGAGAATGCTAAACTCTTCACATAATTTCGTATTAGGTGAACCAAAAATTATGTCATCTACATAAATTTGAACTAGTAAGATGTTGCCATCTACTTCCTTTCTAAACAAAGTTCTATCAATCTTACCTTTAGAAAAACCATTTGATGTCAAGAAATCGACAGAGTATCATACCAAGCTCGGGAGCTTGTTTCAATCCATATAGAGCTTTGTTGAGTTGATAGACCTTGTTATTGGTCTTAAACCTGTGAGGCCGCTCTACATAGACCTCTTCAAGTAACACATCATTAAGAAAAGCAGACTTAACATCCATTTGAAAGACTTTGAAAGACTTATATGCAAAGAAATGCCAAGAACAATCTTATTGCCTCTAATCTGCAATCGAGCATAGGTTTCATCATAGTCTATTCCCTCGATCAGAATAACCTTGTGCAACCAGCCTTGCCTTATTTCGAACAATAATATTGTTCTCATCTGCTTTATTTTTAAACACCCATTTGGTGCCTATAATCTTTCTCGTAAGGGTCTTTCCACTAGATCCCATACATTTTGTCTTTCAAACTGATGCAGCTTCTTCCCGCATGGTCGTTATCCAGTTTGGGTCTCGATAATGCTTCCTCAATAGACTTGGGTTCAAGAAGCGACACATAACAACCGAAAAGACTTTCGTAGTCTAGCATCATTCGTGGTCTCGCACACTACTAGATGGGTCTCCTATAACTGATCGATGGATGATAGCTTCTCATTCTTTTGTCTATATGAGGAGAAGGATCCTTATCTTGAGTCTCGCTTGGCAACTCATTTGACTCAACCTCACTGATGTTCCTTCATCACCGACTCGGCCGATCACCGATGTCAAAGGTGTCCGATTCAAGGAGTCTCGATCAAGTTGTCTTCTCGATTATCGATGGGGATTCTTCTTCATCCGATTCTCAATCAAGACTAGGTAGATAGACAATTCTATGTTTAGTCTTGGATAATTCAATTTTATCTAGATTTTCGTAAATTTGATTCACTTTATCTCGAGAAGGAATACAACTCATCAAAAACAACATGAGGAGTTTCCTCCACACAAAGGGTTGTCTTGTTAAAAACTCTAAATGCCTTTGAAGTATTAGAATATCCCAAGAATATTCCATCACCGCTTTAGCATCAAAAGTTCTTAATTTAGATTTCCCATTGTTATGAATGAAACACTTACAACCAAAAGCTTTGAAGTATGAGATCCTTGGAATCTTACCCTTCCAAATCTCATAAGGAGTCTTACCCTTGTTTTTTACAACTAAGCACCTGCGTATAGCAAGCCGTGTTGATGGCTTCGCCCGTAACCTATGAGGGGTATTATACTCACCAACATGCTCCCGGCCGCTTCCTTCAAAGTTCTATTCCTTCTTTCAACCACTCCATTTTGTTGAGGAGTTCTTGCTGAAGATGTCTCATGAATAATTCCATACTCATTGAAGAAATTAGATAAACAAGAATTCAAAAATTCTGCACTTTATCACTCCTTATTTTAATAATATTAACTCCCTTCTCATTCTCAATTTGTTCAATGTATCAGAATCTTGTTCATAGTCTCATTTTTCTTGAAAAGAAATATAACCCAAGTGTATCTAGAAAAGTCATCTACTACAACAAGAGTATATTTCCTTCCACCGAAACCGAGAGGTGTAACAGTCCAAACAGATCCGCATTGAAGAAGTTGCAACACTCTTTCGATGAGGAGGAGTTAATACTCTTAAATGAGTGTCTAGGCTGTTTACCTTTTTGACAAGCATCACATTTAAGATCAGTTGATAAAAGTTTTTCGTAATCCCTTGACAAGGTTCTTCTTAGCTACCTTACTAAGGGTCTTGAAATTCATGACTAAGCCTTTATGCCATAGCCACTGATATCTTCTCCACCCTTAGCCATCGACAAGTATCTTGGGGACAACTATTAAAGTTGGCCACATAGACATTACCATGTCTCAAGCCGCTAATAGTACCTTATCCGAGGAATTATCCAAAATATCACATTTATCCCTTGAAAATTTTACAAGAAAACCTTTATCACAAAGCCGAGAAACAGATAATGATTATGTTTCAAACCTTCAACAAAATATACCTCGAATACTCCGAATATCCTTGATAATCAAAGTACCTACACCTTTAGTCCGACCACAATTATTATCACCAAATAAAACTCTTGGACCATCAATGCTTTGAAAATTTGATAACAAATTTTCTTGTTATGGGTCATATGTTGTGAACGACCACTATCAATGTACCATATTGAAGCTAAGATCTCTTCCTTGAGTGATGATCCCTGTGAATCCTGTGAAACAGATTAGTTTTGAGGTACCCTAGTGATCTTGGGTCCTTTTGGGTCAAGAATCACTTTAGGAATCCAAATAAACATCTCATCTCAATAAATCGACTCAGATTTTCTACCAAATCATGCCTACAATTATTTCATTTTTAAATGACAATTTGTTGTATTCAGATTGGGTAATTTTCCTAAACTTAGGAAATGTCGATAGCATTTGCTCCTTCCATCAAAAGAATTATAATAAGAAAATCTTCTTATTTTGGTTCTTGAATTCCTTCTAGTACGATAGAAATTTTTCAAATGAATTCTTGGTTTCAGATCGAAGATGTAGTCCTTATCTCGACTAGTTGGTTTCCATGGACCAATTTTAATATCTTTTGATTGATCGGATGCTTTCACAAATTTCCTAGGTTTTTGAACATCCGATTTATTGTTCCTATCATAACCAAGTCCGGTCTTATCATGAGATTTTTGAGAAGTATTAAAATATGATCTATTATCGATTGTGAATTATTAAGTCGACTAATTTTGAAGACAAGCTTCTCATTGTCTTTCTTAATTAATTCATTTTCAACACGTACTACTTCAAATTTATCTTTTAAAGTTTTTTCATTTTCTAGCCTTTTCGTAAGTGGCCGATGTACTAGCTTTCATTGATGAAAACATTCCCCTTGAATGTTTCCTCGCCTCTAAGTTGTTCATCACCTGCTTGCCTTTATTTAGAATTTGAATCGATCCTTTAAAATTAAATTCTCTGTCTCCAACTGTTTATAAGCAGCTAAAGATGTCTTTAAATCTCTCAATAACTCATGAATAATGGGCTTTGGTCATGATCGATGCATCGACAAGAATCATTATCTCAAGATGAATAGTAGATTACCTCATTAGCCATGAGACAGATCTCGCTATCCGATCCAAAATCGATGAGGATGATGAAGATGATGATGATTTCTTTGGCTCTTTTTCTTCACCAACAAAGCTCTTTGATCTCGCAAATCTCCTCGTCTCTTTTCTTCCTCTTCTCTTCCCTTTCTTTAGGAGTCACTGAGGACAATATAGCTTAAATGTCCTCGGCTTGTTGCATGTATAGCAAATGTCACTCCTATCTCGATCTGGGACTGAAGTATTTCTTCCGACAGTGATCTCGTATCTTCTTGTCTCGGCTCTTGTTTTTGTCATCATCTCAAGATTTATCCACCTTCCTATCTCGATCTGGATCTTTGTCTATCTCTACTCGCAAATCTCAATTTATTTCTCTTATACTTCATTCTCAATTTATCATACCTTTTTGTAAGTAAAGCCATCTCGCTTCTTTCAAAGATAGATCGCCTTCCTACAAACTCGCTGACACCTTGTCTTCTTTACCGACAAAGGCAACAGACTTGGATGAGGTGCTTGACTCCATCTCATCTTCCTCATCTTCTATCTGGATATCATATTCTAGAGCTTTAAGATGAGAAAATAAAGTATGGTGAGTAATAGAGGATAAATCTTGAGTTGCTTTAAGGATATTGGATTTTTCCTCCATCTCTTGGTTAATGATCTCGAATCTTGTTATTAATCTCCTTCTCAATAATTCTTTCCAAGATCAGCCGCTTTGTTGAGAAGATTGGTCAACCTCATATCAAATCTGATCCACGTACTCATTTTCTTTCATCTTAAATGTTTCAAATGTATGCAATCACCGTAGCTTGTTTTCCTTAACTTGATCAGATCCTTCACAAACATTGGCTAAAGTTTGCCACATTTCTTTGGCTGTTTGCACCTCTTAATCTTCTCTATCCAATCTTTACTAAGAGTCTCAATGATTTCTGTTCTAGCTACTTGGTCAAGATTGTGAACCTTCCTTTCATCATTAGTCAATTCGTAACTCTTCTTTACTTGTCTAGTGCTTGATTCAGATGATTCTCGCTCCTGGCCGGTGCCTCCATGATAAAACTTTATAGGACCTTCCTCAAGGACCTCTTCCATTCTATCATGAATGGCCTTCAGATGATTTTCCATCCTAAATTTCCAATAATCATACTCTTCAATGGAAAATTCGGGAAGATTCCTAGACTTATTACTTTTACCTCGATGACATGATGAAACAAAGACAAAATACTCCACAAAAGCTTATTAGTAGCACAGTTAGAAATGAAAGAAAATGAAGAAAATCAAGATAATTCCGAATCTTGTTCAAGACCTAAAATCGATATCGGAAATGTGCCTTAACAACCGCTCCGATACCACTTGTTGGTCCCGGGAAAGTTGAGTTGATTAAAACCTTGAGAATGCTTCCTAGAACAAAATCTAGAAAGGGGGTTTGAATAGATTTTGTAGATTTTTAAATCTTTCAAAACCAATTCAAAATATCGATTAAACACAATGATTATAATTGAATTCTCAACTTTTTATAAGATCAAAAGCAAGGTTGATATTCTGATTTTAGTTAAGATTCTGAACTTTAATCTTGAAGTAACACAATTGTAAATCAAAAATTAAAGAAAGCAAGAAATAACACTGTGATTTATAGTGGTTCGGATTTTAATAATCCTACATCCACTCTCCTTCTTCAAATCAAGAAGGGACTTCGCCATCGCTTACTTTCTCACTTCCACTTACAACTTACAACTTGTTCAATTCTTCAAATCTTCAATCTCCTAAACTCTTCTTCTAGAAATCTAACTATTACAAGGTGTATTGGATTTTGAAGATTACAAGAAAAGTGTTCTAAAAACACTTAGAACTTTTGAAAACTCACCGGAAATACTTGTGAAAAGATTGTGATTGAAATCGAGTAACTAATAGAGTGCAAACTCAAATATGCATAAGTGTTCTATATGAAAAATGAAAAACCTAGATCTATTTATATGTCTGAAAAGTAAGTTAGTTTGTTAGTTAGTTCTAACAAACTTGAAAACCGCTTAACAAACTTAATCTTGAAAATCGCTTGAAACCTCGCTGATTTTTCCTACTCGTCTGAAACCGACTTGGTGAAGACTAGTCTTTCTTATTCTACTCAGCTTATTTTGACCTCGTCGAGCTTTTTATACTTGTCTCCCGCAGATGATTAGGATTGAGGTTTTCTCCAGATGACTTGTCATTCCTCGTCTCGGTGACTTGAACTAATCTTGACCTGGTGATCACGTACTAGAACTTAGTCTTTAGTTCTTTATCATAGTCTGCTCATCCGGAATAGTCTTTTAACTCATCAAAACAATCTTGGTCTAACAAAACATATCAAACATGGCCTCTTATCACTTTCAAGACATCACACAAAGATCAATATCAACAAGTCTAGTGGCAAGTTCTAGCATACAAATCATGAATGATGCACTCTCAAAGGATCAATCAACCGTATAAAATGTACGATTATTAGGCACAAAAGCTCACGGGCTTAAATTGAGCAATGAATCAAGTATCTTCAATCACATTCATCCTTACACAATAAATCAAGAAACTAGCATCAAGCTACAAATCTACTCATGATCATATCAAAATCCAACTAGTCTTGCAAATCAAGCTCAAATGCTCATGTACATAAGTCCAAGCATACTCACTATCACATGAATGATACTAAAAATATGTCAATGAATCCACAATGAAGCTCATGATAAAGAATATGGAATCATGGGAATAAAGAAATCCAAAAGATCATCAAGTCACAATCATCAATAGACAATAAGCTCAAATAGATCAAGGAAATAATAGCCTCAATAAAATCATCCATCATCCAAAACATCAAATCATCAAATCATCACAATCATCAAGAGTCAATCAACAAACACCTCCCCCAAACTTAGACAAGTCTAAGTTTGAAAGGAAGTGTTTTAACCATAATCCTTCAATCTTCCTCTTCCTATAAGCCTCCTAGAGCTCCTCGATTCCTAGCAATTCATCACACCTACAAAGATCACAAAAAAAAAAAACACATCAAACAAAGCACACTCAAAACAACAACAACACAAAGAATAAAGAATGGGTTGCCTCCCATCTAGCGCTAGGTTTAACGTCCTTTGCCGGACGGAACTCTCATAGTTCACACTTCCCTTTCACTACCTAAGTAGGGCACATCCTTGAGATCAAGAGCATCCAAAACCTCTTTTTGTGAGTGAACATGATAGAGCTTCAACCGATGCCCATTCACTACAAACCTCTCATCCTTGTCGTTCATAACCTCAAAGTATCCATTCGGAAAAACCTTCACAACACGAAAAGGTCCACTCCATCTTGATTTGAGTTTACCGGGAAAAGCTTCAACCTTGAGTTGAATAGTAACACTTGATCTCCTTCTTTAAACTCCTTCCTTCTAAGCCTTGCATCATGCCACTTCTTGGTCTTTTCCTTAAAAATCTTTGAACTCTCATAAGCTCTCCTCCTAAACTCATCCAACTCATGTAATTGTAGAGCCCTCTTCTCTCCCACAAGTTCTTCATCAAAATTCAACTTTTTAAGAGCCCAAAATGCTTTATACTCCAACTCCACCGGAAGATGACAAGCCTTTCCATACACTAATTGATAGGGAGACATGTCAAGAGGCGTCTTAAAGGCGGTTCGATACGCCCATAATGTGTCATCAAGCTTTGTTGCCCAATCCTTTCTACTTGTCCTCACCGTCTTCTCCAAAATACCTTTAATCAAGCGGTTAGACACCTCGGCTAAGCCATTCGTTTGCGGATGGTAAGGAGTAACAACCTTGTGTTTAACATCATACCTTAACAAAAGCTTCTCCATGGCCTTGTTAACAAAATGGCTACCACCGTCACTTATCAAAATCCTTGGAACCCCAAACCGTGTAAAGATCCTCTTCAAGAAGGCTTTCACCACTTTAGAATCATTGCTTTTGGTTGGAATGGCTTCTATCCATTTAGAAACATAGTCAACCCCTACGAGGATATATTGATACCCCTCCGACGGTGGAAATGGCCCCATAAAGTCAACTCCCATACATCAAAAATTTCCACTTCTAAGATATTGCTCAATGGCATCTTATCCCTCTTGTTAAGGTTCCCTATCCGTTGGCACTTGTCACATTCCTTGATAAATCTCTCACAATCCTTGAAGATGGTTGTGCCAATAGAATCCCGCAAATAAAATCTTCCTCACGGTCTTGGACGTGCTATAATGGCCTCCACACGGTAAAGAATGGCAATGTTTCATGATTTTCTCCCCTTCCTTTCTTGTCACACACCTACGAAGCACTCCATCCACCCCCACCTTGAAAAGGTATGGATCGTCCCATACGAAATGTTTAACCCGGTTGTAAAAACTTCCTTTCAAAGGGATTCATTTCCGGTGGCAATTCTCCACTTGCTAAGAAATTAGCATAATCGGCAAACCATGGAACATCCCCTTCCTTTACCACACTCATGACTTCTTCAATAATTAGCAATCCCTCATCGGGAAAGGTCTCTTCAACTTCCTTGACATCCCTTTCCATCTCTTCTACTCCTTCAAGTCTAGAAAGGTGATCCGCTATGACATTTTCACTTCCTTTCTTATCCACAATCTCCATGTCAAATTCTTGCAACAATAATATCCAACGAATCAACCTAGGCTTAGCATCCTTTTTCGATATGAGATACCGAATTGCGGCATGGTCGGTGTACACAATAGTTTTCGACCCTACAAGATAAGGTCGAAACTTATCAAAAGCGTACACCACCGCAAGCATTTCTTTCTCGGTAGTGGTGTAATTGGCTTGGGCCGGATTGAAAGTCTAGGAGGCATAATAGATAGCATGAAACCTCTTCTCTCTCAATTGTCCTAAGACGACCCCCATAGCGAAATCACTTGCATCACACATGATGATGAAGGGCTTTGTCCAATCCGGAGTAATTAGAATGGGTGCACTCACAAAGCTTCCTTCAAAGACCTAAAAGCAATCAAACAATCATCATTAAACTCAAATGGCACATCTTTTTCTAAGAGATGAGATAAGGGTTTAGAAATTTGAGAAAAGTTCTTTATGAATCGCCCATAGAACCCGGCATGTCCAAGGAACGATCGAATTCCTTTCTCATCCTTAGGTGGAAGCAACTTCTCAATAGCCACAATTTTTGCCTTATCCACTTGCAATCCCTTTGATGATACATGATGTCCCAACACAATGCCTTCCTTAACCATGAAATGACATTTCTCTCAATTTAGCACCAAGTTTGTATCTTCACACCTTTGCAAAACAATGTCAAGATTAGTAAGGCAATTATCAAATGACTCACCAAATATGGAAAAATCATCCATAAATACCTCCATGATTTTCTCAATTAAGCCATGAAAAATTGACATCATGCATCTTTGGAAAGTGGCGGGAGCATTGCAAAGACCAAATGGCATTCTTTTCCAAGCAAACGGCCCATACGTGCAAGTAAAAGTAGTCTTTTCTTGGTCTTCCGGTGCAATCATAATTTGATTGTATCCGGAATAACCATCTAAGAAACAATAATACTCAAATCCACTTAACCTATCAAGCATTTGATCAAGAAAAGGTAAGGGAAAGTGGTCCTTGCACGTGGCCTTATTAAGTTCTCTATAGTCAACACACACTCGCCACCCCGTAGCTACCCTTGTCGCAATTGATTCATCATTTTCTCCCTTTATTACCGTAATCCCGCCTTTCTTAGCTACAACATGCAAGGGAGAGACTCCAAGGACTATCGGAAATAGGAAAAATCATATTAGCATCTAGCAATTTCACAACTTCTTTCCTAATTACCTCTTGAATATTAGGGTTCACTCTCCTTTGGGGTTGAACTACGGGTTTATGGTCCTTTTCAAGCCTAATCCTATGCATACAAATTGAAGGATTTATACCTTTTAAGTCATCAATGGACCAACCTATGGCGGATTTGTGCTTACGAAGAACATCAAGTAATTTAGTTACCTCATCGGATGTAAGATATGACGATACAATTACCGGGCAACCTTCATTTTCCTCCAAATAAGCATACTTCAAGTGCTCGGGTAGTGGCTTAAGGGCTCCTTTCACTTTCTCTTCAATTGGCTTCCCATCTTCATTATTCTCCCAAGGTTGATTAGGAAAGCCTTCAAACTTTATCTCTTTCACCTCCTCCACTTCCAATGCATCCCTATCACAATCATAAGAAACACAAGATTCATTAAGCACATGATTATATGATGGAATAACATAATCTTTAGAGAAAAGAGTATAAGAAGAGTCCTCCCAAGCCTCTTGAAGGCATGAATCAATCACATCCACAACATGGCATTCATCTTTCTCCATGGGGTGCTTCATCACCTCCTTCATTGAAAAATGAAGTTCTTCATCATCAAGCTTCAAAGTAAGCTTTCCTTCATTTACATGAAACACCGCTCTTGCGGTAGCTAGAAACGGCCTCCCTAGTATCAATGGTACATCTTTATCTTCCTCCATCTCAAGTACTACGAAGTCCGCCGAAACACAAAGTCTTCTACCTTGACCAAGACATCCTCCACAATACCTCTTGGAATAGTAGTTGACCCATCGGCAAGTTGAAGAGTTACGGTAGTGGCTCCTAACTTTCCTTGGTTGAGCCTCTTAAACATGGAAAATGGCATCAAATTAATACTTGCCCCCAAGTCACACAAGGCATGCTTCTCCAACCCATTACCAAGATCACATAAAAGAGTAAAGCTACCCGGATCCTTCAACTTTGGTGGAAGCTCTTGTTGAAGCACGGCACTACACTCCTTGGTCAATTTAACTAACTCCGGCTCTTCCATCCTCCTACTTTTGCTAGCAAATCCTTAAGAAACTTCGCATAATGGGGCATTTGCTCATGGGCCTCCGAAAAGGAATGTTGATATACAAGGTTTTGAAAACCTCAAGGAAACGAGCAAACTTCTCATCTAATGCTTTCTTCATGTAACTTTGAGGATAAGGCACGGAACAACCGTCTTTGAAATCCCTTTTTCGTCCTTCTCAATAATCTTTTGCTTTGCTCTCTCTTCCCTTGCCATCAACCACTTTGGCTTCTTCTTTTCTTCCTCATCCATCACCTCTTGCTTTTCTTCATCACAACTTTCATAATGCTTATCATCTCCATCACTCCTTGAAGGCAATTTTGGTCCTTCATACCGTGCACCACTCCTAAGCTCGATGGCTTGACAATACTCCTTTGATTCTTTCTTTTGCAAGTCATCCACCGTAGACGAGAGCTTCCCAACCATAGTAGCAAGTTGCCCTATTTGATGCTCGATCATCTTGAAACGAGTGTCCATTTGCTTCCCTATATCATCAAGCCTTGAATCATTAGCTTCCAACTTCTTCACAATCAACCCCAAAATCTCCTCCGTAGTAGCCTTTCCTTCATTGTTTGGAGCCTTTGCACCGGATCAAATCCGGGAGGAAATTGAACGGCGGCTCTCGGATTGGCATATGAAAAATTTTCGTGTCTCCTCCATGTATTCCCATTAAATGGAGCTTGCGGTTGAGGTTGATAGCTTCCTTGTGGCCTATTTTGGTAAGGCATTTGGTAAGGCCTTCCTCCTTGGTAGTTCCCTTGATAGTTTCCTCCTTGATAGCCTCCTTGGAATGGAGGCCTACCCATATAACTCACTTCTTCAACCGGCAATGAACTTGGCCCAACATCAACATGAGGAACGGATGGACTCACACTTGCTTGGCTTTGTGAAGTAGTAAGAGCTCCCAATCGGTCCATCATAGTCATCATCATACTCTTCATACTCTCGATCTCATCAACTTGTGACACTCTATGGTGTGCTCCTCTATTAACCGACACTTGGAATGAGTCTTGAGCTATGTTCTCCATTATTTCATTCATTTGCCCCACGGTTTTAGACCAAATCGATCCATTAGCACAAGCATTCAAAAACAACCTATCCCCATCTGTCAAACCATTGCAAAAGTACATAATGGTTTGCTCCTCCGGAAAACCGTGTTGAGGACAATTGATAAGTAACATGCCATACCTCTCCCACGCCTCCGGTATCGTCTCCCCATTCTTTTGTCGGAAATGGAAAATAGCCTCCTTCGCTTGCACGGTCTTTGATGGTGGGTAAAATTTCATCAAGAATTTCTTTGACAACTCCTCCCATGTACGTATGGTCCCGGCAGTAGTGAATTAAGCCATGCTTTTGCTCTTCCTTTCAATGTAAAGGCAAAGAGCCTCAACTTCTTCGCATCTTCGGGTACCCCATGGTATTTTGTAGTGTCGACAATCTCAAGAAATTGTGCCATATGTTGATGTGGGCACTCATTTTCATCTCTACCCTCAAATTGCTTCTCCCTAAGCATTCTCACCAAAGCGGGACTTATCTCGAAGTTATTAGCATCTATCCTTGGCCTTGCTATCCCATCATAATGCTCTCTAAGTTGTGGTTCAAAGAACTCTCTCAAAGGCCTTCCTTGAGGTGGTGGTGGCTCATTTACGGGTTGTGGTTGGACATTTGGTATGTGAGGTGGCTCATGATATCGTGGCTCTTGATTATACGGCATATGGGGATAGTATGGTGGAAATTGTTGTGGATGAGGTGGATAGTAGGGATATTGATGAGCTTGAGGTGGATAAGGATATGGATTTTGGTAGGGGTAATTTTGTGGTGGCATCCCTTGAGGGAAATGGCCAACTTGAGCATGGAAATGATTCCCATTACCTCCATTCTCTCCTCCTCCTACTCCTTGTCCATGTACCTACTCTTCTTGAGGATCACCCACTAGTCTCTCCTCATGCCTTTGATCTTCTCCTTCCATAGCTTCCCTTCTTCTTCTCACACGATTTCTTCTCAACGTAGCCTCAATTTCCGGATTTAGTGGCAAGGGTAGAACACCACTTGATCTTGTTAGCATACACCTACAATGCCACAAATCCAAGTATCAACTTCTCACCAATAAAATCAACAAAAACAAAAATAAAAAAACAATAAATAGCCACTTCAAATAATCCTCGAATCTCACTTATAGGCGCAAAACTAACTCCCGGCAACGGCGCCATTTGATTGGAGTGTATAGGGTAAGAGTTATTAAGACCAATCAACAAAAATATCGAACCCAAGGGAGAAAGTATGCAAACGAGATACAAGGATAAGAGTTCTAAATGGCTAAAGTTGCAACAAGCTCTTGAACTAAATCACTACAATTGCAAGAAATTAAATGACAAGTTATGCAAACAATTTATCAAACACTTAGAATGCAAGATCAAATAGACTAAAATCAATGGGGAATTGGGTGCAAGGGATAATCTCCATCAAGGAATCCATGATTAACAAGCTATGATTGTATCCAAATGCAAATCAATCAAATTAGAAAGCATAAACCATCATGAAATTAATCACTCCATTAATATCACAATGCCTAATGTGAGTATCCTTAGTTCTTCCCATCTCTCATTGTAGAAGTCCCCAATACATACAATCATGCAAAATTGAAACCCGATTAACACCTAATCACGTTAGCTCAACTCTCGCCTATTGCTAGGGTGATCAACCATTAATCAAAAGAGAAAATTTTTCATGAAGCACAATTAAGAATCACAATTAGGGAGCAATCTAATTCAATTGATCACAATTATCAACAATCATAGCATGAGGCAATCACTTCATCCTTAATTTCAATTATCCTAAGCACAAAGCTATTAGCCCATGGTGCTACAAGCAAAAGCCATGGCTAGAAAATCTAAGAAAGCAATTAACAATCTAATCACTAAAAGCAATGAATTAAAGAGATCAAAGGGTAAGAACATCACCAATTAAGCTTCAATAGGCAAAAATAAGAATGATTAATCTTCTACAATGCTTCAATACAACTTCAATTTTTCCCAATTCTCACCGCAAACTTCAATTACAATCAATCAAAATACTAATCTAATGAATGAAATGAGGAATCTATCTCAATTCTAACAATCTAATGCAATTACAAGTAAATTCAAGCTACAAAATGTAAAATTCGCTCAAAGAAACTCCTAGAAACCGCTCTAAACCGCTAGAATCAATCTCTCCCCTGTTTTGGCTTCCAATGGCTTAAAAACTGAATTTTTCGGTTTTGGGCACTCCTCGAGTCGAGCTTCAGGCCCTCGAGTCGAGGCCTAAGAGTCGCTAACACGTTTCTTTAAAAATCTCTCCGCCTCGAGTCGAGGATCCCTGCATTTTCCAATCCTCGACTCGAGGCTCCTCCCTCGAGTCGAGCTCGCCGCCATTTTGAAATTGTTTCCCTCCAAAGATGAACCTCGAGTCGAGGTCTGTGCACCCTCGACTCCAGCCCAAGACCAGGGAATTTTTATCTAGAAGGGCTCGGGTCCGACCCCCATTTTCGTCCCGTATGTTCGTCTTTCCATTCTAAGAATACCGGTACTCTCGGTTTGGCAAAATTCCACCGATTTACTTGCAAAACGGGCGAAATACATCAAAACCTAACAAAGTAATACTTTTTAGGCAAAAGAGTGGTATTTTTCACATTTAGGCACAAAAATCATACTTTAGCTCACTTTTTGCACTAAAATTGGCCCTAAAAACATGTATCAATTCACTCCAATCGAGAAGGCTAATACACGTTTTATCCAATCGATCAACTAATCGGGACCAACATCTGTCAATTTCAATTTCCGTTTATTAATCAAAGAAGAATTTTAGAATTGAAGTTAAAACTAAAATATCAGGTTGCTTTTGACTTTATTAAGTTGAGTTTAAAAGATTAACATTCATTTGTGCTACTTGAGTTTTTGATTAAGTTTGGAAGATTTGTTAAAAATTAAAAATCAATTCACCCCCTTCTAGATTTTTCCTAGAAGGTTAATTCAAGTTTTTCTAAGATACTCAACTAAGTGGGACCAACATTTTGGATTTTAATTTGATGCCGAAAACTTTAAGTTAAGAATTACTCAATTGTCTTCCTTTATCGTTTTCTTTATCAACTTCCTTTCTCAAAAAAAAAAATTTGTCTCACTTTTTCCTTTCACTAAGTGACGATTCGAATCTGGATAAGTAAATAGAACTATCCGAGTTTGGGGCATTACACATATGACTCGACCCGAGTCTGGTTGACTTGGACCGAGTCAACTCAAAGCAGATCAAGGGAATTTGTCAAGATTATGATATTTTTAGGGGCTTTCTTGCAAAATCTGACCCAAGCCCTAGCCCACCATATAAATAGATCCCAATTCAGTTTTGAAGGAACACTGATTGGAGTGAATTGATGCATGTTTTTAGGGTGTATTTTAGTGCAAAAAGTGATCAAAAGTGTTAGATTTTGTGCCTTAATATGTAGAGTATCACTACTTTGCCTAAAAAGTATTACTTGTGAGATATTTGATATTTTTCGTCCCGTTTACGGTAAATCGGTGGAATTTGACCAAACCGAGAGTATCGGCATTCTTAGGATAAAGAGACGATCGAGACGGGCAAACACGGGGTCGAGGCGGAGTCCGGTCGAGAAAATTCCCTAAACTCGACCTCTCTGGTCGAGGTCCAAGGGCCTCGACCCGAGGGTGGTGGCCTAGGCATAAAATTCAAAATTTGGAGGCAAGCTTGACTCGAGGCTCAGCCCTCGAGTCGAGGATTAGGGTGAAAGGAGACACCTCGAGTCGAGGGCCGGAGCTCGACTCGAGGCTGCAGCAAAATTGCAAAATCATGTTAGCGACTTCAAGGCCTTGACTCGAGGGCCCCAACCTCGAGTCGAGGATGCCCAAAATCGAAAAATTTGTATTTAAGCCTATTTGAGCGGAAAACAGTATAATCTCCATAGCTTCATCTAGAGCGGTTATTTTACAGTTTTCTAGGCGAATTTCTCATTCCATAGCTTAATTCTCTTTGTAATTGGATTAGATTTATAGATTTAGATAGAATTTGATCATTTGTACCTTAGATTAGTGATTTGATCCATTAGTTTTTCAATTTCAAGTTGTAATTCGGGTGTGGAGAAGATTGTATTTGAAGACTACTTTGAAGATTCAAGCATTCCTATTGTTTTGGATTCAATTAGTGATGATCTTCAACTGATTCCTTTTAAATTCACTGTTTGTTGTGATTAGTTTCTTAATTGTCCAATTAGATTTTCTACCCATGGATTTTTCTCTTTTCACTATGGGCTAATACTCTTGTGCTTGAGATAATTGAAATTGAGGATGATTTGATTGCCTTGTGCTATGATTGTTGATGATTGTTGATCAATTGAGTTAGATTGCTTCCTAATTGTGATTCTCATTATGCTTCATGCAAAGTTATATCTTTAGATTAATGTTTGATCACCCTAGAATAGGCGAGAGTTAAGCTAACGTGATTAGGGATTAATCGGGTTATAATTGTGTATGAATGTATGAATTGGGTGCTTCTTAATTGAGAGATTAGTTGCACTAAAGATACTCACATTAGGCATTGTGTGGTTAATGGAGTGATTAATTGCATGATGATTTTATGCTTTCTATCTTAATTGATTTGCAATTTGATTCAATCATAGCTTGTTGATCATTGATTCCTTGATGGATATTATCCCTAGCACCCCAATCCCCATTGAATTTTAGTTGTTTGTTCTAGCATATTAGGTGTTTGATTAATTGCTTGCATAGTATTTGAATTTAATTCTTGCAATTGTCTTGTAGTTTCTAGTGCCAAAACCATTTTGCAACAATAGTCACGGTTCGAATTCGTATTTTCTTTAACCATATCTAATCTGCAGCGCCACGGTTCAAATGCGTCCCGAACTTGGCCCACTTGCCTTTATCACGCCCGGCGAGGCTAGAAAGATGCTAGACTCTACGCCCAACAATCCCCAGACTGCCAGCTCCATGGCTGATAGCCTCCACATGGCAACTAGACTTGGCAACTAGCCTCTGCCCAACAAATGCTTTACTTGGGAATCGAACCTATGACTGTGCTATGATACCAATTGTAGGACCAAGCGCTTGCCACTAGACTAAAAGCCCAGACTTGTAGTGAGGTGTTACTTATTTCCTTTAACCGTATCTAGCTATAGCGCCACGGTTCGAATGCGTCGAGGACTTAGCCCACTTGCCTTTATCACGCCCGGCGAGGTTGGAATGATCGGACTCTGCGCCCAACACTCCTTATAATTTAACATATTTAATTCATAATTTACATCATCCAATCATTTCAATTACACTAAAAATAATATAGTAATATAACTTTATTCACTCTTACACATTTATTTGACACAAAGTAAAATTCTACCCTACTCAAAAACTTAAAAGAAACACACACATTATTTTTTTGTCGGGATTTTAAAATTTTCCAAATTTAAAGTAACTTTTAAAACGGCTTTTAAAATGAGTTTTCTAAATCTAGAGGTTTTTAAAATCTATGTTTGTTTTGAGTTTTTGAGTAGGACAGATTTAACTTTATGTTGTAAGAATGAGTAATTATTATATTATTATATTAGTTATTGAGTGTGGTATTAATGATTAGATAATTGAGATATAGGAGAGAGAGAAAAAGATGAGAGATAGAGAGAGGGAAATTTTTTTTTAATAGGTGTGTAAATTTTATAGGCGTGTAGGTTTTATAGGTTATTTATAGATGTGTAGTATGAGGTTTTTTAAAAATCACATTTTAAAACCCAAATTGAAATGGGTTTTAAATTTTAAAATCCAAATCCAAGTTTTAAAACCCAAAAAGAACTTACCTTTAGGGTTTGGTGATCAATTTGGGTTTAGGTTAGATTGTATCTTTTTTTTTTTTTTTTTTTTTTTTCCGATCAGTAAATATTTGTTTGTTAGTTGTTAGTAATTAGTTCAGCAAGCACCTAAACACCCTAAGAATTTCTCCAAGCCACCTTATAACTCCAAAATTTGTCCCTAAAGGGAATCGAACACAGGTCTCCCACTAAAGTGAGGAACCCGGTGGCACAGGCTAAGCCACCTGGTTGGGTTAGATTGTATATATCTACCGAATTGTAGTTAGTATATTGCTTGAAGGGTATGTTTGTGTGTTACTTTTCAAATGCTTATTAACGAGTTATTTTAGCGAATTTCTTTGTACCTAATTTTTTTTTTAATTTATTGATTCATTTCGTTATTGATAATTAGGTATTTTCTCAACTAATTATGCATATGTTTTTGTTTTTGTTGGACTTGCAAAATATACTAGTTGATATTCAACAAGATGCCAATGAGTTTTCTAATAAAATTTTGAGCAAACTTCGAAAAAAACATAAGTGCTTGATGCCAATAAGAAAAAAATGCCACCAATTCCACTCCAAAGATGCCGATTCTCGCTTTTTATGGACAAAAAGCGCATAAGTATGTTGATGATTTGATTATTAACTTCAATTTGATCAAAACATTGGCTGCTAATGTGCCTAGATTTGATTTATTTCCTACCGAGCTCGTAGTAGATGAGATGGGAGGTGAATACTTTAATGTGGAAGTTGATAATGTTAAAGTTTGTGACATAGTTGGTGAAGATGTTGGAATTGATGATAATGGAGATGTTGGTGTTGATGAGCAAACTATTTCTAATGAAGACCTCGGTGAAGCGATAGATTCAATTAACTATAAAGGGAGGCTCGTTGGATTTGATTCTTCAAATCATTTTTAGAATATTAAAGAAGATGTTGGTCATGTCTCGAAGTTTATGACTCACAACAAGAAATTATTTTCGTATTTGCTGCACACGCACAAGAAGATTCTTGATTTTTGCTTCTATGATTTTGAAAGAAGCTATTACATTTAAGTATTTCTTTTTAAAATTTAATAATCTTAGTACTACTTCTCTAATTTGTGTTCTGACTTTTTTTTTCTATCTTTGATTAGGAAATGGTTTTACCGCAATGGTGTGTACCTTTATATGGAAAAGGATGAAATTTTATCAATGCACCTAAATTACCAAATTTATGTACCAATTATTACAGCTTGGTGCCTTAAAATAAATAGTACCCTAATGTTGATGACAAACGAAGTCGGTTCATTTTCAATTTCGAACATAATGTAAGCTATTTTCTCATAGATTTTGTTATGTATTTGATAATAATAATAATAATAACTTTTTTTTCTCTTTTTATAGACTTATTTTAGGCAAATGACGGGCAATAATCAAGTTGAAATTAAAAATAGTGAAGCTTCTTTTCCAACTGTGTGGAATCGGTGGTTGTCAATTACAAAAGATACTCTTTGCTCCATTGAAATGACAATATATTGATTTTTTTAAATTAACTACTTTCGACTGATTGTTTTTAAATAACCCCAATGTTCTATTTGTAGTTTTTACTATGTTCTGTTTGGATGAACATTATGCACTACAAAAATCGTGAAATACCGACGGACCAAATTCCGTCACAAATACCGATAAAATACCGACAAAATACCGTCGAAATTTTAAATTTCAAATTTACCTATAAAATTTTGAATTTTTATAAATATTGTTTTTCAACGAATATTCATCGGTAATTACCGATGGAATAGGTTTGTCGGTAGTTACCGACGGAATACCGACGAATATCCATCGGTATTTACCAACGGATTAATTTTTGTTGGTATTTTGCAACGAGAAAAATATCGACGGATGACCAGTTTTACCAATGAAAATCCGTCGGTAAGTCCATCGGTAAATGACTATTTTTTTGTAGTGATGCAGATCATTGTTATCAATTTCACTAATTGTAAGTTGCGCTTTTGGATAATAGAAATATATGTTGAACAAAATAATAAGCTTTTTATGCTTTGCTAAATCTTGGTAAGCTTCCAATGTTTTACCGATAATGTTTTTTGGTTTTTAACGGTTTTTAGGTGATTAATTTTGTTTGTTTTGTTCTTTATATTGTTTTGTAGCTGAAGCCGATGGCAAAGTATCTTTGAATAATTAAGAAACAACAAAAGCCAATGATGTATTGAATCGCATGTTTGTAAATGTGTTGTTTAATGGAAAACATCGATTTGATAACGATTGTGGTGTGTATATGATGCACCATCTGAAACACTTTATCATGTGCCTTACACAACCCCGAATTTGAGAAAAATACTTACTTTTGTAGCTCATTCAATTTTTATATACATTTATGTGTTGATTCCTTTTTAATTTTTTTTTGTTTAACGGATGGTATAAGATGTATCTTGAGAGCTGAAAGTAAGCATGGTTCTGTTAAATTTGAATGAAGTTAGAGGACAAGTCATTGAAAAAACTCTTCAATTTTACAAAGACAAGTCATCTTTAATGAGACTACTTGCTTTGAGAAGAGGAAAGAAAATGCTTAGACGGCAGTTGAGAAGAAAAAAAAAAAAGAAAAAGCTGCGAGTTATTGAAGAAACTAAACAAAGTTCGGATGGGGAAAAGGAAAGTCGGAGGATGATGAAGGAACCGAATGCACTTGTTGTTGATGTTCAAGTACAATTTATGTTTTTAGTTTTTCTCAAGGTTTGCTGAATATTAGTTTATGATGGCCTTTTTGTTGTTGTGGGAATCTGGTATTTTGTGAATGTTAGCTAGATAAATGTTTGCACATGAAATGAATTTCTTGATGGTCAAGCTAAAGCTTTTAGGGAATTTCTATTTTGAACATTTGGTTACGTAAATGACCATTTCGTATATGTTTGAATGTAAGCATATTGATACTATATTGCGTAAGAGTATTAGTAATGATAATGGAAGAGTATGACTCATATTATTAAAGAGTATTAGTTGTGATAACAAAAGAGTATTTATCGTGATTACTAAAGTGTATTAGTTATGATAACTAAAGAGTATTAGTTCTGATAATTAAAGAGTATTAGTCGTGATAACTAAAGTGTATAACCTATATTACTGATTGGAGTGAATTGATACATGTTTTTAGGGCCTATTTTAGTGCAAAAAGTGAGCTAAAGTGTTAGTTTTTGTGCCTAAATGTGAAAAGTATCACTCTTTTGCCTAAAAGTATTATTTGTGAGATTTTGATGTTTTTCGTCCATTTTGCGAGGTAATTCGGTGGAATTTTGCCAAACCGAGAGTACCATTAGGCTTAGAATGAAGAGACGGACATCCGGGGACGAACGGGGTCGGGGCTGAAGCCCCGTGTGAGAAAAGTGCCCTGGACTCGAGCTGCGATCGAGGAGCAAGAGCCTCGAGTCGAGGGCTATGCGGAAAGGACCAAAATCAGAATATAGCGGGAGTCTCGACTCGAGGCATGGCCCTCGAGTCGAGGGATGAGACAAAAGCATGAGTCTTGACTCGAGACATGACCCTCGAGTCGAGGGAGTGAAGAAAGGCAAGGACCTCGAGTCGAGGCCTGGCCCTCGACTCGAGGGGGTAGTTTTCAATTTCTTCGTTATTTAAAGACTTGAAGCAGAGGAGCTTAGATAGATCTTAGATAGTAGCAGTTAGTAGCGGTTTTGGGGCGATTTCTCAGGCCCCAAGCCAATTTCTTCCTTAGATTAGAGTAGAAGTTAGAATTAGGATTAGATTTACATTGATGTTGGTAGATTAGCCATAGAATAGCATTTGATCCTTGTAATTCTTTCAATTCAAGCTTGTATTTCATTTGGATATTGGTGTTGAAGACTCAAGCATTCCTATTGTTGTTGATTGAAGATCATTTGGTGATGTTTTTCCTCTTTTGTCTCTTTAATTTCTTAATTGTTGTGATTTGCTTTGTGTTTGATCAATTCTATCTTCTTCCCATGGATTTCACCATGGGCTAAGTCTCTTGTGCTTGTGTTAATTGAAATTGATGATGATTTGATTGATGATGCTATAATTGTTGATGATTGGAGATTAATTGAGTAGATTGCTTACTAATTGTGATTCTCATTTGTGCTTCATGCATAATTATCTCTTTAGATTAGTGTTTGATCACCCTAGCTATAGACGAGTTGCGCTAACGTGATCCGGGATTAATCGGGTGATAATTGTGTATGAATGTGTGGATTGGGTGCTTCGTAATCGAGAGATTAGTTGCACTAAGGATACTCACGTTAGTTTTCTACCTAATTGTGATTCTTCATTGTGCTTTGTGTAAAATTGTCTCTTTAGATTAATGGTTAATCATCCTAGCAATAGGCGAGAGTTGAGCTAACGTGATTAGGTGTTGATCTAGTTTCAATTTTTCATGATTGTATGAATTGGGGATTTCTACATTGAGAGATGGGAAAGACTAAGGATACTCACATTAGGCATTGTGATTTTAATGGAGTGATTAATTTCATGATGGTTTATACTTTCTATCTTAGTTGATTTGCAATTTGATTCAATTGTAGCTTGTTGATTGATGATTCATTGATGGATGTTAATCCTAGCACCTCTATTCCATCATTTAGTGTTGTTTTTGTTATCGCATTCTAGGTGTTCGATCATTTGCTTGCTTGTTTTTGTTTTGTATTTTTGCTATTGTTTTGTTGTTTTTGTTCCAAACTATTGTTGCAACTCTAGTCACTAATAACTTGTATTTCTAGGGCCTCATGTGCATACTTTTTCCTTTGGGTTCGATATTTTGTTGATTGGTCTTAATAACTCTTACCCTATACACTCCAATCAATTACTAAAAGGTATTGGTCGGGCTAGTTGATTGAGTATTAGTTCTGATTACTAAAAGGTATTAGTCGTGACAACTAAAGGGTATGACTTATATTTCTAAAGGGTATTAAACGGGACAATCAAGAGTATTATTCCTAATAACTAAAGTGTATTAATCGTGATAACTAAAGGGTATTAGTCGGAATAATAGAAGAGCGTTAGCCCCGATCATTAAAGGGTATTAGTCGTGATAACTAAATGGTATTAAACGAGATAATTGAAGAGTATTAATCTTGATTACCAAAGGGTATTAGTTATTTTAACTAAAGAGTATTAGTCGTGATAACTAAAGAGTATTTGTCTTGATTACTAAAGAGTATTAGTCATGATAACTAAAGAATATTAGTTTCGATAACTAAAGAGTATTAGTCGTGATAACTAAAGTGTACAACCTATATTACTAAAGAGTATTAATCGGAATAACTGAGAGTGTTATTCCCGATTACTAAAAGGTATTAGACGTGACAACTAAAGTGTATGACTTATATTTCTAAAATTAAACGGGATAATCAAGAGTATTAGTTACGATTACTAAAGAGTATTAGTCATGGTAACTACAGAGTATTTGTCCCGATAACTAAAGAGTATCATCGGATAACTAAATAGTATGAGTTTTAATAACTTAAGGGTATTATTCCTTACAAACATACACAATAATAAGATGCATCACTTGAATCACTAAAAAGTAATAGTCCTTATAATAAGATGTACCAATTTTTTTTTTTGCTCGTAAGATGTACCAATTAAAATACTAAAATGAATTTGTCATACACCTGAATGTTCAATATTAAAATTTAGTACATTTGTAATGTGTCAACTAAATTAAATGAGGATTCAGTGTTTTAGAACTAAACTCCCAAGTTGGTGCCGATTGCAATGAACCCGATTCTTCTTTTTGTTTTTAAGAAAATGGTTATTTATCCTTTTGGCTTCTTCCCTTTGTTTTTGAAAGTGTAGGATGTAGTATTGTTATGGATGATGTGGACTCAAAAAAGCATCTTCTACTTGTTTTGTAGATATTAATGCATTTATTGCCGTCCAATTCCTTTTTTTTTTTTTGGATGGGAATGGCCATCGAATCCCTAATGTAACCAGCTTGTTCAAGTATTGTCCTTGCGACCTCACTTGACAATGATAAATTGTAGTATTTTCTTTTATATCATGCCTCCATGCTTGCACCAGTAGTTACTTGTCTCACATCTTTGTCTTGATTTTGTAACTTGTCCCACACCTCAATTTAGCAAGCTTTGTCCATCTTTCCGTAATGGAAGAATCAAATATCTTTTGTCTTGAATTTATGTTCGGGATCCTCAAGCAATGAGAGCACATCCCGCATTCTTCAAATTTCATGCAATTGCATTGAATTAACTTCAAATGACAATCATATATTACTCGTTTCCAAGCTTCATCACAAGTTGATTCAACATTGTATATTATTGTTCTATCTTCAACTCCAACAATGCTAGAAGTAGCATTAATGCATCTAACAAACTCTTTTTCAAAGTCTCTGAACAACTGCAGATGTGTATACCTCCATTGTGTGCTTTATCAGTCTTTTTTTTCTAAGAAAGTTTTAGGTTCAACCCTAGAACAAGGGAATTCATCCTTTTATTCTATAATCCTCCAATTCATGACTTAAAGACTTTAAATGCCTTAGATATGCTTTGGAATATCCTAAGAATATGCCATCACCACCTTGGCATCAAATGTCTTTAGTTTAGACTTCCCATTATTATGAATAAAACACTTACAACCAAACACGAAAATAAGAAATTCTAGGAATTTTACCTTTCCACAACTCATAGGGAGTCTTACCCTTATCATTCATAGGCGGACACCTATTCTAGGTGTAGCAAGTCGTGTTGATTGCTTGACCCAGAACCTCTGTGAAGTTCCATACTCGGCTAACATGCTCATTGTCTCATTTTTCTTGAAATGAAATAATACCCATGTGTATCTGGAATAATCATCCACTACAACTAGAGTATATTTCCTACCACTAAAGCGAGAGTGAGACAGAGGCCCAAACAAGTCCAAATGAAGGAGTTGTGTAACACTCTTTCGAGATGAGATTGTGTTAATACTTTTAAAAGAGTTCCTAGGTTGTTTACCTTTTGTTGGTCCCGGAATGTTGAGTTGAATAAAACCTCGAATTAGCCTTCTAGAATAAAATCTAGAAAGGGGGGTTTGAATAGATTTTATAGATTTTTCGAATCTCTTAAAATCAATTCAAAGAATCAGATTATCACGGCGGGATATAATTGTGAACTCAACTTTTAACAAGATCAAAAGCAATGCCGATATTCGATTTTAGCTAAGATTCTGAATTTCAATCTTGAATTAACAAAATTGTAACTTGAATAGAAATTAAAGAAAGCAATAAATAACACCGAGGATTTATAGTGGTTCGGATTATAACAATCCTACATCCACTCTCCTTCTCCAAACTTTGAAGAAGGGTCTTCACTAGCCGCTTACTTACTTCCGTACAAACTTTACAAATTACAACTTGATCTTCAACTCTTCAAATATCTAAACAACTTTACGAAATCTAACTCTAAGAATAAGATGTGTTTTTGAAGATGTGAAGTGAAGTGTTCTATAAACACTTAAAGAAAATTCTATGAAGAAATCTTGTGACTTGAAAACTTGTGATCTTAGAAAAATGACTTGTGAAATCTGTGTATATTGTGTTCGGTAAAGTGTTCTATCTATCTCATCTCTTAAACACTGAAGTGCCTATACCTATTTATAAATGCGAAAAGACAGTTAGTTTGTTAGTTAGTTCTAACAAACTAGAAAGCTACTTTAACAAACTTAATCTTGAAAAAAAAGCGATGATCCTCATTTGTCCTTGCTCTCCTCATCTGCGGTGACTTAGTGAAGATTCGCCTTTCTTATTCTACTCGGCTTATCTTGACCTCGTCTGAGCTCTTCATGTTTGTCTCCTGCAGATGACTAGATCTCAATCGACTAGATTGGTTTTAGATCTTGTCGATCTCTGTTTAGCTTAACCTCGGTAGTCTGTGTCGTCGATCAAGAGCTGATTCTTTTTAACTCATCAAAACTCCTTGATTCAACAATTTCCCCCTTTTTGATGAAGTTAAAACCTATAAGGAAGAAACACACTCACTGAAGTTAGTACTAGAATTAGTTAAAACAATCGAGATAGGTATATCGAGCACTTAATCATTTCACAAATGATTCATTCACATTCAAATACTTAAAAAAATTAAGTCTTTTTAGACTCTTTTAGAAATACTTAAAAAAATTTGAGTCTTAAGACTTAGATAAATTTTTAGGAAAAGTTTTTAAATACGAGATATAAAATTCTCGAGATGATTTATACTTAGAAAAATTTTAAGATATTCTTAAAACCAAAAACTTTAAGAAAGCGATACACGTAATTCACATAAGTCCAAATATATTCATTCACAACTTTACAAATTTACACATAGAAGAACTGATGGAAAATAAAAAGATAAGGAAAGAAAATCCTGTTCTATCGATTCCCCATCGGTGGCCTCTGGAATGTTCAGATTGAAAATCCTTGCTCTTAGGCTGTTTAAGTTCTTCTTCATCCGTGGGCCCGGTTTCCCGTTCGCTTTGGCTATGACCATCTTGACCCATTCCGGATCGGGAGAGCCGTCTTCTTTCGGCTTGGGGGTAACTTGCTCATAGGCTGGTGCAACTAAGTCGCAGATTGAACACATTGTGCGCCTCATCAAGCGACTTCCATACAGATCGCCATCCTCCTTTTCCATCCACTCGTGCCGGCTCATGTCCTCATCGGTGCTCCGGATGGCGATGCCTTCAAGATGTACGGTAGTACATCCATCTCGGCATCCAGGGCTAGCTTCTTGTATTCACTTGTGTATTTCCTGAAACCATCTTTGGAGAGGGCTGAAGTGCGGTGGACAGGCGGAAGTCCGCTTCATCAGTGCTTTGGATACCCACTTCCGGAATCTCTGTCCCACTTCAGCTCGGCTTTCCCGGCTTCTTCACCTCTTCTTCTCCTGCTTCTCATACTTTTCCTTCTCAAAGCATGGATTCTTGATCTGTTCGGCTGATAGGTTTGAGAAGTCGAGGCTCCTTTCTTTGCGCTCGACTGGGGTGATCAGTTTGCTCGGTGATGAAGACTTCTCTGCTTTGCTTTGCCTTTACCCTTGCCCTTGGCCTCGGGTTTCTGCTTCTTTCATCTTGGCCAGCAGAGCTTCGACTTCTCCTCCTCCTCCTTCTTCCTCTTCTCTTCATCCTCTCGGATGGCCTCCTCTATTTGGGTCACCCTCGGTTGCAAGGCTGCCCGGCTCATCGATTTAACTTTCAATTCGGCCTTGGGCGCCTCCAACTCAGTGTATGCCTTAGAGTCCACCTTATGCATGAGTGACAAGACCCCAGTGTGAGGGTGTCCATCCTTCCTTCTGCTCCTTCCCCTTTTTAACTTCATTCTCGGAGGGTCTGAGTCAGTCTTTCCAGAGCCGAGCAATGGATCTCAAGTCATTACGATCGAGGCGTGAGAGTGTTGACCGAGGATCTCGTTGTCATTTGCCATCTTCGGCCGGTGCCTTAACCTCCTCCTCCAGGTCACTTAGCCGAGATCCAACAGCGGTCTTGAGATTAGGCTGATAGGTTCCTTGACATGTTGACCTCAAGAATCTGCATGTTGGCGAGCATCGTATTGGTGACTACTCGTATCACCTTCCTTGTCTTCTTTTCCATCATCCTTTGAACTTGAGATATTATTTTCTTGTGCATATCTTCAAAGGCCGATGAAATGGCAAGAATTGGGATCGCCTCCTCCTCGATTCGGATGAGGAAGAGGTGGTGGGAGAGGTTGGTGGGGAGCTCATGTGGATATCCCCAAAGATATTGGAGGTATCCACTAGGTGGGGTTCGAATGGGAAAGATGAGGTGGGGGCGTCGATGGGGAGGGGGATTTACGAGTGGAGGGGATGATGGTGGGGGTGGAATATGTAAAGTAGTGGGTGGGGAAGATGAGGTTGTTTGGGGTAATATGGGTTGAGTTTGGGAGGATATGGGTAAGGCTGGTGGGGAGATGGATATGGGAGTTGGGGCGAATCTTGGTCCTGTTAGGAAGGACGACATCCGAGATGGAGATGGTGGAGGGGATGAAGTTTGGGTTTGGGGGAGGGTAGATGAGGTTGGGATTTGGACTATTTCGGAAGTAGGCTGTTTTAGAGGCTCGAGGTGCCGGCACAGGACACCTCTTCATCGCGAGTGGCACGGAGAGGGGAGGGGAAAATTGTACTGTCATGGGTGGGGGAGGGTCCTCTCGAGCTTATCTCTGGACCTCCTCTGAATGAACCACTGCGCTGCGATCTGCCGGTGTGGTTACCTCTTCGGGTAGAAGACTTGGCTGGTCGGCAGACGTCCCACCCGGCTCGAGGTCTTAACCAACCTCCTCCTCCTTGGTGCCTTCTCCTTGACATCATCGGGTGGCGGCCTCGGTGAGCTCACCATTGGCGGCTCTTCCTCTCTCTCCTCTTCTTCCTCCTCCTCGGCTTCTTGGCCCGGTGGTGCTCAGCTCCTACCTCGGCTCCACCTTCGTCTGAATCAGTGGAGCCCCAAGAGGTTCATCCTTTGTCGAGAATCCCCTTTTGTTTTGTGTAGGAGTCGACTCAAAATCATCCGATTGATCTCGGTGACAGCGGGTCCTCCATGATCACCGTCACCTTATTGAATAGGCCGGTGATCGACCTCGCTTTGCCACTTTCCTCCAACCACCTCCAATCTTTTCCTTTCTGTTTCTAGCTTCTCCAAGAGCATCCCAGCCAGCTTAGCTTGGACCCCATCTAGTATTGTCCTCATGACACATAGTGCAGTGCAGTCGGCCCATCATGAGAACTTTGTTCTCCCAAGATGACCTTTGTGACGATGGTCATCGTAAGTCGATACCTCCGTCGGAGCATCTTCTTCTTGACTCCGATCGCGGTCCCTCATGGAATTAGGGCAATCATCTCGAATGATTCTACCCATTCATCAGACTTGTAGGTGAGGGGTTCACTCCTTCACTACTTGTATCAAAAATCCTAGCCACCTCCGTGAGTAACAGCTTAAAACCTCTCCATATACTCTGGTTTTAAAGACTCCATTCTCGAACGTCCGTTGACGTAGAACTCGATTCCCTGCATATCCGGTATTTTATTGGAGGGATTTCTTGGAACAGAATGTCCTCAATCCGACCCTCTCCAATAAATCCAAAATCTCCCTTGATTCACCATCGGAAGTTGTGTCGAAATCCACATACATCTCCGATTTGATCTTCTTATTATACATCTCATTGTGAACATCCACCATGGTTGAAGTAACTCCTATTTATTTTTGAGAAGTGCTCATGAAATGATCAAATACGAGTTTTGAAAATTTTGCGAGAGAGTTTATAAGTATTTACGAGAGTGAAAAAGTTTGTTTAAGGAAGACGATGTATTTATAGGAGGGAAGATTGGAAAGAGAAACCGCCATTTTGGAAAATTTGAATTAATCTGATCCATTTATTCAAAAAGTTTTTTACTGCGCATAAATCAACGGTTAAAAATTAAGATAAGCGATTAGGATTCAGCGCGTGGATGTTAATCGCCTTTGGAATGCGTAAATAGTTACTTTATAGACTGTTGATTTGTGAGATGTAGGTTACTTTATGCGAGAAGTAAGTATATCGGCGTCGGCACTAGGGTTACCTTACTTCGACTAAGGGTTTGCAAATCGGATGAGTTTGAAAACAGATGAGTTGAAAAAGTCATCGATAAAGTAACCTCGTCGATTTTAAAAAGCGACTTAAGTTCAACTTTTTAGCAATCTTAAAGACAATTTTAAATAAACAGGACTCGGACTTAATTTTCTAAAGATGGGATTTCCAATCGGTCATTCCAAAAGAATTTTATAAAAATATGAAGTTTATTTTAGAAAACAAAAATGTCTGGATAAAGAATTGAGAACAGATGAGGTGAAACAAGTATGATCTCGTAATCTATTCCTGCAAAGACATAGACTCAAGAAAAATCATTAGTAGCTTGAGGTAGATCGGATAGAGTGCGAGATAGTCATCTTTTTGAGAAAATCGATTGACTATTGTGCCCTTGTCTGATTTACCATATGTTAGATAAGTAATTATCATGTCGAGATAATGTCAATATGACTAATCCTTGATTCTTGATTCCTAAGAAGGAAATCAATGATATCACTACACGATAGTCCTTTGACTCGGATCTAGTACGATAATTCTTTCTAGACATAATAAAACTAAATTGAGAGAGACAAGAATTAAAAAAATAGAATTAGAGATTTACTAACGAGGCATCTAATAAACTTAATTCTATAGATAATACTTTAAACCTTGTCTCTGCTAGTGGTTTTGTCAAGATGTCTGCTCTTTGAAAGTCGGTCAAGATCTTCTCAAGTCGATATCCCCTTTTTCTACATGGTCTCGAATGAAGTGGTGTCGATATCTACATGCTTGCACCTTGTATGTAGGACTGGGTTCGGGTAATAGCTATGGCACTATTACTATCACAAAAGATAGGTACATCTTTGGTGATAATATTATAGTCCCTTAGTGTTGACTTATCCAGATTAGTGAGAACAACAACTTCCGGTGCCATATACTCAACTTCGGTTGTGGAAGTGGCTACAGAGGTTTGTTTCTTAGACAACCATGAAATCAGCTTACTTCCAAGAAATTGGCAAGTACCGGATGTAGATTTTCTATCTATCTTACACCCACCAAAATCCGAATCTAAGTATCCAGACATTTCAAAGTTGTCATCATTTGGATACCACAATCCAACATTCTTGTTCCTTTCAAATACTTGAGGATTTTCTTTCTTTGCTTCAAGATGGCTTTTCTTAGGATTAGCTTGAAATCGAGCACAACTCCAACGCAAATGAAATATCAGGTCTACTAGCGATTAAATATAATAAAGAACCAATAAGACCTCGATACTCGGTTTGATCATGTCTTCTCCCTTCTCGTCTGGATCCATTGAAAATTTATCATCATAGGTATCTTAGCTTCTCGGCTGGTACCTATTCCATATTTTTCAATAAGATCTTTTGTATATTTGGCTTGGTTGATGAATATTCCCTTCTTTTGTCCGCTTGACTTGAAGTCCAAGAAAATATGTCATTTCTCCCCATCATTGACATTTCAAATCTGCTTTTCATAAGACTACTAAATTCTTCACATAAAGATATGTTAGTTGATCCAAAAATTATATCATCAACATAAATTTGTACTAACAAAAGATCACAACCAAATTCTTTTCTAAAGAGAGTTCTATCAATTCTACCTTTCACAAAATCATTTTGAAATAAATAATCGAGACAAGGTGTCATACCAAGCTCTTGGTGCTTGTTTAAGTCCATATAGAGCTTTCCTTAGTTTATAAACTTTGTCTCCTTTGACAAAACCAGGGGTTGCTCTACATAAACTTCCTCGGCTAAGATTCCATTTAAGAAAGCCGACTTAACGTCCATTTGAAAAACTATGAATCTTTTAAAAGCTCGCATAGGCTAAAAATAACCTTATGACTTCCGGACGAGCTCTTTGGTGCAAAGGTTTCATCATAATCAATACCTTCGATTGTGAATAACCTTGAGCAACTAGTCGGCCTTATTTCTAACCACAATATTGTTTTCATCCCTTTTGTTTTTAAAGACCCATTTAGTTCCAATGACTTTTTGATGATGAGGTCTTTCAACAAGCTCCCATACATCTTGTCTTTGAAACTCGATTTAGTTCTTCTTGCATGGCATTAATCCAGTTGGAATCGATTAGAGCTTACGTAATTGATTTAGGTTCAAGTAATGACACATAACAACCGAACATACAATCTTGATTTAGTTGGGTCCTCGTCTGGACACCAGTCTAAATCTCCAATTATCTCTTTCGGTGGGTGATATAACATTACTTTCTTACCTTTATCTTTTACGGTAGATGATGTCTTATCTGAATTATTTATTTCGATGATTTCATGTTACCTTCGATAACTCTACCTTATCGGTGATGTGTTGTTGGTCGTCTGATCGGTTGGTAGATCACCGTTGAGGAAGTTCTTTCGGGTTCTTTTCCTTTGTCGATTCTTCCTCTTCATCCTGAATCGATTCTTGATTGTAGAATTTTATGGTTGATCTTTTGATAGTCATTTGATTCGGATCATCGATATCTTTGTGATGTCCCTGTCTTATCAAACTCAATAGAAGATTCATCAAATACCACATGGGGTGTTTCTTCTACACACAAGGTTGTCTTATTAAAAACTCTATATGCCTTTGATATAGATGAGTATCCCAAGAATATCCCATCTGCTATCTTGGCATCAAAAGTTTTTAATTGAGATTTCCCATTGTTGTGTATGAAACATTTACAACCAAATATATGAAAATATGAAATTTTAGGAGGTCTTCCCTTCCAAATTTCATAGGAGTTTTACACTTATCCTTGACAATCGAGACTTCTATTTTGAACATAACAGTTGTATTCACATTACGCCCAAAACCTATGAGGAGTGTTGAATTCGGATAACGTTGTTCTAGTGCCTCTTTCAATGTTCTGTTTCTTCTCTCAACAACTCCATTTTCTTTGTGGAGTCCTTGCTGCAGATGTTTCTGAGCTATGCCATTCTCAATGCAAGAGTTAGAAATCAGTTTATTTAGAAATTCAAGTACCTTTATCACTTCTAATTTTAACAATATTTAATCCTTTTTCATTTTGAATCTTTTTAAGGAATTCTGAATCTTAGTCATAGTCTCATTCTTTTTGTACAAGAAAATAACCCAAGTAAATCTTGAAAAATCATCAACAATTACTAAGGTGTATTTTCTTCCACTAAAGGTGAGAGGAGTTCTTTGGACCAAACAGATCCATATGAAGAAGTTCCAGAATCCTTTACGAAGAAGGACTACTTATTGTTTTAAAAGAAGCTTTGGTCTGCTTTTCCTTTTTGACAAGAAACACATATATGGTTCTTTGAAAATATTTTATCGGAGTCCTTTAACTAAGGATTTCCTTGCTATTTTGTTAAGAGTTTTGAAGTTTAAGTGACCAAGTCGTGCGTGTCACAACCAACTTAAGTCATCTCGAACTCTTAGCAACAAGACAAGTATCCTTAGGACAGCTTTTGAAGTTGGCAACATAAATGTTACCTTGTCTTACTCCAGCCAATAGAATATTTTCATTTAAACCATCTAATACATAGCATGCATTATGAGTAAATTTGACACAAAACCCTTTATCACAAAATTGTGAAGCAGATAGTAGGTTGTGCTTCAATCCTTCCACGTAGTAAACTTCTTGAACTTGAACATCTCCAATCATTAGTGTTCCTACACCTTTAGTAAGTCCATAGTTGTTATCACCAAACATCACTCTAGGTCCATCAATGGTTTGATAGTTAGAGAGAAGTCATCTTTCATAGGTCATGTGCTTGGAACAACCACTATCAATGTACCGGATGACCTCAAGAATGTCTCCTCTATCAACTATCTTCTTATCTTCCTGCAATCACAAATTTATTGCTTAGGTACCCTTTGTATTTTGGGTCCTTTCATGTTAAATTGACTCTTAGGAATCCAGATAAAAATATCAATGTTCCTTAAAACCATAGATTGAAGCTTGCATCCATATCTATCTACTAAGATAAGACTTTCAAGATCAATCTGATTCAATTGATCTTTTGAAATTGTCTTGAATCTTGGTAAGAATGGATAAGATCTGCTTCTTCCATCAAAGCTATTATACCTAGGATAGATCTTTGATTTAGTCTTAGGTTTAGCCTTAGGAGTTACCTTTCCTCGTCTGATTTTTCTTTTCGAAGTATCGGATGAGGTAATTAATTCCTTTGGTTTCCAGGGGACTAAATAAAGTTTCTACCTTAGGTTTAGTTGCTTTGACAAAAACTCTAGATTTTATAGGATCATTTTTCTTATTCCTATCAAAACCTAATCCAGCTTTTATCACTAGACTTTTGAGATGAATTGAAGATTTTATCTATTGTGGTTTGAGAATTATTCATAAGTCCTAACTTGAGATTTAATTCTCTGTTAGTCCTTTATAATTCTCATTCTCAAAATAGATATTTTAAAATTTTATTTTTAAAGCACTCGAGTTCTGTTCTAACTTATCTGTCTTATCGGACAAGGTACTCGTGATCATCTCGCCTAACATTCCCCCTTGAATGTACAAATTGCTTCTCACTTTTCTTAGTCGATTGACCTTAGTTAGATCAGAAATTTGATCCTTTAAATTATGATTTTCAGTCTCTATCTGTTTATAAGCGAGATAGAGCGGCTTCCAAATCTTTCAAAAGTTTATCAATAAGATCGGGATCGTTTCGGATAAGGTGTCACGGTTCATTATCTCGATGATGAATAGTAATGTACCTCTTTAGCCATTAGACATATGTCATCATCTCGACCCAAAATCGATGTGAGGATGAGGATGATGATGTCTCACGAGCTTCTTCTTTCTCGGCTAGGAGAGCTCTCTCGGTCAGCATATCTTCTATCTCTTTTCTTCCTCTTTTCTTCTCTCTCTCTGGGAGTGAGTTGAGGACAATCATAGCTATAGTGACCAGGTTTGCTGCATGTATAGCATATATCTCCTCTCGTCTGCTTTTGGACTACTATCTCCTCGTCTCGATAGGTGATTTATGACTTCTTGACCGATCCTTCTTTTTATCATTATCTGAACTCTTTTCATCCCTGTCGATCTATAGTTCCTTCGATCTAATCTGTCTCTTTTGTTTCTTACGTACTTCATCTTCGCCTCTCATACCATTTCAATAAAAGAGCCATTTCTTCTTTTATGGACAAATCGGATGCTTTAGAGATCTTTTCAGATTCATCTTGATTAACAAATGCTACTGTTTTCCAGATGTAAATGACTACGCCTCATCTTCTTCATCTTCAATGTGAATGTCATATTCCGAGTGCTTTAAGATGAGAGAAAAGAGTGTGATGTGATCTTGATGACAAATTTTGTGTTGCCTTGAGAATATTAGCTTTCTCTCTCCATCTTTTGCTCAAAGATCCTGAGTACTTTGTTGTTAATTTCTTTCTCGGTGTAAGTCTTACCCAAATCACCGCTTTGTTCACAAGATTAGTCAGCCTCACATCCAATTGATCTATAGTTTCACCATCTTTCATTTTGAAAGTTTCAAAAGTATGTAGAACAGATCGAAGCTTATTTTCTTTGACCTCTTCGGATCCTTCATGATTCCAGCAAGAGTCTCCCACATTTCTTTGGCGCCTTGCATCTTTTAACCTTTTCAATCCAATCCTTACTTAGAGTCTCAATGATCTCGGTTCGAGCTACTTGATCAAGATTATGGACCTTTCTTTCATCATTTGTTAACTCGAGCTCTTCTTTTCTTGTCTCGGTCCTGGATTCGGTGACTCGGCTCCGATCTTTGGTTCCTCCATGATAGAATTTTATAGGTCCCTCTTCAAGAACCTCTTCCATTCTATCATGAATGGCTTTTAGGTGATTCTCCGTCCTAAATTTCCAGTAATCATAATCTTCAATAGAGAATTCAGGAAGATTCCTAGACTTTTGTTTTTCCCGATGACATGATGAAACAAAGGAACAAAATACTCCACAAACTAATTAGTAGCACTGTTAGTTAAAAGAAGAAAATGAAGAAAATCAAGATAATTTGAGAATCTTATTCAAGACCTAAAATCAATATCGTAACAACTTAACACCGCTTCCGATACCACTTGTTGGTCCCGAATGTTGAGTTGAATAAAACCTCGAATTAGCCTTCTAGAATAAAATCTAGAAAGGGGGTTTGAATAGATTTTATAGATTTTTCGAATCTCTTAAAATCAATTCAAAGAATCGATTATCACAATGGAATATAATTGTGAACTCAACTTTTAACAAGATCAAAAGCAATGTTGATATTGATTTTAGCTAAGATTCTGAATTTCAATCTTGAATTAACAAAATTGTAACTTGAACAGAAATTAAAGAAAGCAATAAATAACACCAGATTTATAGTGGTTCGGATTATAACAATCCTACATCCACTCTCCTTCTCCAAACTTTGAAGAAGGGTCTTCACTAGCCGCTTACTTACTTACTGTACAAACTTTACAAATTACAACTTGATCTTCAACTCTTCAAAAATCTAAACAACTTTTCTCAAATCTAACTCTAAGAATAAGATGTGTTTTTGAAGATGTGAAGTGAAGTGTTCTATAAACACTTAAAGAAAATTCTATGAAGAAATCTTGTGACTTGAAAACTTGTGATCTTAGAAAAATGACTTGTGAAATCTGTGTATATTGTGTTCGGTAAAGTGTTCTATCTATCTCATCTCTTAAACACCGAAGTGCCTAGACCTATTTATAAATGCGAAAAGACGGTTAGTTTGTTAGTTAGTTCTAACAAACTAGAAAGCTACTTTAACAAACTTAATCTTGAAAAAAAAGCGCGAGTCCTCACTGTCCTTGCTCTCCTCATCTGCGGTGACTTAGTGAAGATTCGCCTTTCTTATTCTACTCGGCTTATCTTGACCTCGTCTCGAGCTCTTCATGTTTGTCTCCTGCAGATGACTAGATCTCGGTGACTAGATTGGTTCTAGATCTTGTCTGATCTGTTTAGCTTAACCTCACTCGGTCTGTGCAGTCGTCGATCAACCGAGTGATTCTTTTAACTCATCAAAACTCCTTGATTCAACACTTTTTGACAAGCATCACATTTAAGATCATTAGAACATAACTTTTCAGGCAATCCTTTAACAAGGTTTTTCTTGGCAATCTTGTTAAGGGTCTTGAAGTTCAGATGACTAAGCCTCTTGTGCCATAGGCAGTGAGATCATCTCCACCCTTAGCAACCGGACATGTATCTTTAGGGCAAATATTAAAGTTGGCCAAATAAACATTACCATGTCCAAGCCGATTAAAAAACCTTGTCTCGAAAGACTATTTAAAATATCATATTTATCTCTAGAAAATCTAACACTAAATCCTTTGTCACAAAGTTGAGAAACAAATAATAAATTGTGCTTTAAACGAGAAAAAAATTTTGGTCCCATAACTTGTGGGGTGTCTAATTTTTGTCCCAAAAAGTAGGGTGTCCAATTTTGATCCCAATTTTTTCAATTTGTCCAATTTCAGTCCCATTTTCGCGAAAAATAAAAACGACGTCGTTTTTGGTCACGTGACCAAGATGTGCCGGCGAAAATTGGGGATTTCTATCTAAATGTTGACTTGTCGGGTGACTTGGTTATTTTTTTGTTTATAATTTTTTTAAGAGCAAGTCTCTGTGAAATATTGCACCGTGCAATATCAATTAAAAAAGGAAATTATTAAATCTTGTGGATCAAGATAAAGAACGGGTCAAACTAAAACTAGCGTGATTTCTTCTTCTTCCTCCACGCAGTTTCTTCTTCTTACGCAGATTTCTTCTTCTTCCTCCGTCTAATCCAACTCTTTTCCTCCTCTGTTCGCTCCCCAATTTCTATCGTTGTGCTCGTGTTCCCCAACCACGCATCAAGATTCTTTAAAACTTATGCGAACTTATGATGAATACAAAGCTTATGCGAACTTCGATGATAAATTTTTATTTCGTTTAAACCGAAATTAATATCGCAACTCCTAATCGTTCGATTTATTCATATAGTAACACACATTTTTCCATAAAGTAACATGTTTTTGTTCATATAGTAACACATTTTTTCTTCATTTAGTAACACATATTTCTCTATACAACACATTTGTGTTCATATAGTAACATATTTTTTTCAAAAGTATGTGTTCTTTGTAAGAACAATTATGTGTTCTTGTAAGGGTAACTACGTGTTACTAGTCTTTAAAAGAATAAAATATTAATTTTGTTCATTAATAACACATTTTTCTTCATACAATAACAAGTGTTTGACCTAATAATAACACAACCCGAGAGTAAAAATTTATTTTTACCTTTGCACAAGTTTAATACACATATTTGCCCCTACAATAACACATATTTACCCCAAAAATCTTATACTTGGGGATCAAATAGACCCATGATTTTTTCTTAACACATTAAAATCATTTCTCTTTAATATTGAGATCAAATAAGTCATCATCTTAATAAAATCACACTCTTTTAATAAGAATAAAGTTGTCGAAGATTAAATACTTATTTGATTCACACATATAATTAGATTAGAGATTTATTTGATCATTTTTTCATTTTTATTTTTGCATTTGGGCGATTATTTTTAGACAAATACATATTATTTATTTTATAGTAACACATATTTATCGTTTAAGTAACATAAGTGTAACCTAATAGTAACACCCACAGGAGCACCCGAGGCGAAAATTGTATTTTTGTCCCTATGCGAGTTTTTAGCCAAACACGACCTCACCCACCCGACCCGCCCGGGATCCGCGAATTTTGTTATATGGGTAATTTCACGGATCTTAGATCCATGAAATATTGCATATAAGAATTTGTCTTTTTTAATTCCATTTTTAATACACATAGATAATTAAATTAATAAAAATAAAATTAAAATTTAATGTGGTTGTTGAGTGTTGACTGATTTTTTAAATTAATTATGTAATTTTTAATTCTAAAAACTAATTAAAAAATGAAACCTAAAAATTAAATATTACCCAAACCTAATCGATCTTCTTCTTCAATCTCCCAAAATCAAAAATCCCCCTCCCTATCAAAATAAAAAATTGTCCTTTTCTTTCGACATCAATCCCAAATCGCGCGGTTAAGCCGCGTCAATATTACGAGGAGGGTAGTGCGCTTCCGCGGCGGCGCTCATCGTCCGAAGTGCGGCGGCATTCATCGTCGGATTGCAGAGGGCGGCACGCCATAACGCTGAGTTTTTGGATTTTGTGTTTTGTAATAGATTATAATGGCCCGATTAGAATAGATTTGGGGTCGGTGATTTGGGGTTTGGATTTGGGGTATGATTTAAATTCTTTTGTGTTTTGGAAATTGGAATAGATTATTAATCGATTTTTCACAATGAAGTCATGTGTTTTCTTGGTGTTCTTAGTTCATTGTGTTGTGTGTGTTCTTGGTGTTGTATGTGTATGTTCTTGGTGTTGGGAATATTTTTTGCGAAATAAGCTTTGATGAGGAGAGAAAGAAGATGAATATTTTGCAAAAATCTTCTTGAAGAAGATGAATATTTAGGAGGCCAATAGGAAGTTTTCGGATCTGAGATCCGAAGTTGATGGCCTTTTGAATTGACATTTGTGCTTTTATTCAACTATCTTCAAGTAACATTCACATTTTCCCTCGTTAATCGATAAAAAAAAAAAAGATGAATGATATTTTTGCGAAATCTTCTTGAGGAAGAAGTTGAGTCGATAACCCATATTAATTTATGGGTGGGAACGTTGGGTGAGGAAGCATAAATTTGTGTTTTTAGTTTTATTTTTTAATTTGTTTTCTTTAAATTATTATTTTATTTTTTAAATTTGTTTCCTTGTTTTTTAATTTTTTAAATTTTTTTATTTTTATTAATTTTATTTCCATGTGTAATAAGATGTATGTAAAAGAAAATTCAAAATATAAAAAATAACCAAGTTAGTGACAAGTCGGCATTTAGATAGAAAATCCTCAATTCTTGCCGGCACATGCGGGTCACGTGACCAAAAACGACGTCATTTTTGATTTTTCGATGAAAATGGGACTGAAATTGGACAAATTGAAAAAATTGGGAAAAAAATTGGACACCCTACTTTTTGGGACAAAAATTGGACACTCCACAAATTATGGGACCAAAATTTTTTTTTCTCGCTTTAAACCTTCAACAAAATTAACTTCGATACATGAACATCACCTATAATTAAGGTTCCAGCACCTCTGCAGTCGACCACGCTTGTTGTCACCAAAGAGCACCCTAGGACCATCAATGCTTTGGAAATTTGAGAGCGGCCTTTTCTCACATGTCATTTGTTGAGAACATCCACTATCAATATATCGATTGTTGCTAGAATATCTTCTTTAGAAGATGGTCCTTGATGTTCCTACAAAATAAAATTAAGTAAGAGGTACCCTAGTGATCTTGGGTCCTTTACGGTTAATAATCACCTTGGGTAACCAAATAAACACATCATTGTTGAGTAATAAATCGACTCAAGTTGTCTACCAAATCTATCAACATATATCTTAGTCTTATATTCAATTTTGTTATAATCGATTTGGTCATCTTCTTGATCTTTTGAAATTGAGGAAAGCATCTACTTCTTCCATCAAAAGAACTATATGTATATATCTTTTTAATTTGGTTTTTGGAATTCTTTTCTTGATTAGGCTTCCTCATCTAATTCTTTTATCGAGATCGTAAGAGGTAGTCATAATCGACTTTGAGGTTTCCAAGGTGTTGGTCCCACTTAGTTGAGTAGATTAAAGGAAACTTGAATCACCTTCTAGGAAAAATCTAGAAGAGGGGGGGTTGAATAGATTTTTCGTAGTTTACAAATCTTTCAAAACTTATTCAAAACACCAAAGTTACACAATGGAATATACTTTTAAACTCAACTTTATTTGGATAAAAACACACCGATAATTTGTCTAACTTTAATTACGAAATTGATCTTTGGATATAAACCGAAATTGATATGAACAAATGAGTAAATGAAAGCAATAAAGATCACCAAGATTTATAGTGGTTCGGATTATAAAAATCCTACATCTACTCTCCTTCTTCAACTTGAAGAAGGGTCTCTGCTACCACTTACTTACTTACGATCCAACTTACGGTTTACAATATACAAAGATCTTCAAATCTTCAAACTCCTAAATTCTCCTCTCGAAATCTAACTATTACGGTGAGTAATGAACTTTTGAAGATGTATATGAAAGTGTTCTATAAACACTTAGAACTTTTGAAAACTTTTTTAGAAAACTTGTGAATTGATGTGAAAGTAAAAATCTGAGATATGTTGAATAATGTGTGATTCGTGTATATCAAATGAAAACATGGACCTATTTATAATTACGAAAAGACAGTTAGTTTGTTAGTCGGTTCTAACAAACTAAAAGCTTAACAAACTTAATCTTGAAAACTGCTCTTATCCTCGGCTAATTTTCTCTACTCGTCAAATTCGACTTGGTGAAGACTTGTCTTTCTTATTCTACTCACTTGTCTTGACCTCGTCTGAGCTCTTCATAATTGTCTCCTGCAGATGACTAGATTTGAGCTTGTCTCTAGATGACTTGCAACTTTTCGGTCTTGGTGACTTGTCCAGGTCCTCGACCTAGTCCCGATCACCAAGATCTTGGAACATGACCTTAGCCGTAATAACCCAAAACCAACTATAGGATTTTATAATTTATCTTTCTAATGTTTAGGGATTTATATATTCTAATTTTAATTTTATATGTGGTTTTCTAATTTTTCTTCTTGACAAGTGGTTTCGATTCAAAATCCTTTTCAATTTGTATCCCTAATTCGGATTCGTTTATTAAAAATTTCAATTTTTAAAATTTAAAAGCAACGAGGAATATGGAAGAAAACCCGAATAAAAACAATCTTTTATCCGATGCGCATTTACTACATTTGAGTCGAAACTCGAACCGAAAAATACCGAAAATTCAACGTCGAGATCACAATACTGTTTTTAAAGAGTGGGCTGCCAAAATGACATCCCAAAACCCCCAAAACAGTCGGCCATGTGAGTAAGTAAGAGTAGTGAGACTAGCTAGCACCTATTAACCAAATATCTTCCAAAAATCCTAGATAGGTGTACTCCTAGGCCTATGTTTTTCCTTATTTTCCTCCCCACCACCCAAATCAGCCATCCCTCTCCCTCTTCTCCTCTATAAATAGAGTGGCTGCCCTCTTCATCTTCTGCACAAAAGAAAAGCTCTGGGGCTCTCAAGAAAAGGAGGATATTTCTTCAAGGGTAAGTCCCTAACACCCCCGTAAGTCTTATGCTTCTTCTTAAGCTTAGAAATTCAGGAAAAATATTGTATGAGGCCCTAAGAACCCCTTTTCACATAATATGATCTTATATGGAGTGCTTGAGTTGGAATTTTGGTGTTTGGAGTCAAAATGGTGAAGTTATGCTCAAAACATGAAGCTGCCGAAATCAAGCCCTAACCACCGACCTGTTTTTGTAAAATTTATTCGGACCCTATCCACCTGTTTAAAAATCATGAAACAATTCCTAAGTGTAGTATTTGAAGTGTAAAATAACATACTAAAATTTCGTGGTCACTGGAATTTTTTAGACTGAGAATAAAATCGTGAAAGATTATGTGTCGGAAGTAATCCGAAACTGAGAGTAGTGACTCATTTCTTTTATTTCTCCCCTTTCTGATAGTTATAAAATTCTAGGAAAAATCTGGGATGTTCCGCTTGATGTGTTGTAAATCATAGTATAAAATCATAATATTTCTTTTAGTACTTTATGAGATAAAATTTATTTTCTAAGTACCTGGTCGACGTTCGACGCATAGGATTATTCTGTGTTACATGAATTTATTTTTCCAGTTAGACTATTGCATAAATCATGGAAACATTCATGAATGTCCTACATCCTGTTTATAACAAGATTCTTAAATTTGGTGATTTTTAAACGAGTATCCAATAAGTTATGAATTTTCTCGTAAGACATGTCCAAGAACCAAGCCAAACGATAGATTGAATGTTCACGAATTTTCTGGGCAGAATCCGTAAGTCAAATGGCTTGGGTCCCTAAATTAAAGTTGTTCATATTTGAGTAATGCATCACATGTTTTAATTTTATAATTTTTGGATATTTCTACCGAGAGTTATGGATTTTATAAATTTAGGGTCACTTTGTTTGCGAAACTAATATTTAGAGTCCTTATTGCAAAATCTGCTATAGTTTCGTAACTCAAATAAACTCGGACCCTTAATAAAATTTGTTCTACACTAAAAGATGCACAACATACTAAAATTTCATAATTTTCCAACGAGTCTAAGTATTTTATTTTACTTATGCATGTATAGGTATTGTTTCTTCAATTGACTAGTACTTGAAATTAAATGGCCAAAACTTTTAAATGCGAGCATGTTTGAATATCGAATGTTATACATGATAATTTATGAATACATATACTTGAGAGTCTTGCATGTTTTTCTTGAAAATGAACAGGAACCGAAAGTCCCAAATTCGTGATCCACATACCGTAGTACACTAACAAAGCCATTAGACATAGGATTTAACCCATAGAAGCTTTTGATAAAATAAAGTACCCCTTCTTCATTCAAAGCCTTGCACAATAAGATCAAGAACCTAAGTTTCTAATGGACAAACGATTTGTTGAACTAAACATAAGGATTGTGCTAGGTAGAGTACGGTCGGAACCAGAGATTGAGACTTTTGTACGGGAGGCCTAAGCAATCAAGAAGTTAAACTTTCTCTTAAAAGTTTTCCGGTGGGTGACACTATCTGTATAGCTAGTTAATGTTATATGGATCGTTGTCGCTTTTCCCGAATCAAACATAAACAATTTTCTCGAAAGACGCAAACAACTCAAAAGCATGTAAATGCACAACTCCTAACTATATGAGTATATGAGAAAAGTTTCTTTTCCTTTGATTATTTATTTTTACATGGCAGAGGGTGAAACCCTATATTACATACGAGAGTTAGTATCTCTATTGATCTATTGATCTGCAGAGGGCGAAGCCCTATATATATATATGTATAAACGGGAGAAATAAGGTCGGAAGAGGGTTTGGATTGTGTGCAGAAATGCCACCAGTGCCACCTCATTTGGGATGGAGAATTATGGGTCTCGGACGTATTAACGTGTCATTCCACAATGTGATTACGGGATCGGACGTACTAACGTGCCATCTCATATGTGCTATATTTATATACTAACGGTTTGCAAAGAAAGATAAATCTCTTAATCAAACGAAGTTAAAGGATTAAAATCTTATAAGCGAAGATTACCTTGTACAAATGGGCTAAATGCCGTAAGGAATAACTAAAGATGAAAGAAGAATAAAAGATTCAATTATTTCGGGTTTTCTGTCAACTGTGTAACAAAGATACAAATTACCCATCGAGATTTTATCTCATACCCCAAACTAAATATTTCGGGTTGCGAGAATGAGGCCCGGAGGCTGCGGTAGACGACCGCTTCTCCACTCTTCCTCTAATTAATAAATAAATCGTCTTAGTAACTTTTTAATCTTTTGTAATGAATACTTTGTTAAACTACGTTAATTTCTTCCTCTGGGAGTTGTACTCGTCAGGATGTTTTTCTCCAACTGAATAATGGCTTTTTATAATAAAAGAGTTTCTCTTCACCGAGTAAGTGTTTCAAATTTTTCCGCTGCAACTTAATCGATTGTTATTCAAAAGAAATTTTCTGGCTCAAGTTTTATTTTTCACTAAGTGATGACTCGGGTTTAGGACGTCGGACCCCGAAGGTCGACTTTACGAATTAGGGCGTTACGGATGGTATCGAGCCTATGTTAAAACCTTCGGACCAAAATAATTATTTACCTTTAATTTCAAAAATTTACTTTGGAAATAGATAAATTTCAATCCTTATAATTTTTAACCTTATAAAATGTTACTTGTGGGAGGTTGTCTACAAGATGCAAACCGGGAACAAGCCTCAAGGTATGCGACGTCTTGCAAAAGATTGAATAATAAAACCCTTACAAATGAATAACAACCAAGGAGGAACATGAAATCTCAAACAATTAACTACATAAAAGAAATGTTCTAAAGGAAAAATACGCTGCCTTGACGTGACTTTACTTGCGCATGAACGTGAAATCTACATGTTTACTTGCTTTCTTATATTTTGGTTTTATCTTTTCATGTGAGCACTTGTTATTTTCTCTTTATACATTACCACTACTTTCTTCTTTCTAGTTTCGACCTTAAACCATTCGAATCCCTTTTGTTCTCAAGCCGGACCTTTTATAGCAGCCTCGTATCCCTCTCGTATTTGACTTTGCCACATATATGTAATGTCTATTTTAGTTAAATTATTTTGTTTTAAAGCCTCACATCTTTAAATTTTCGTTGTAGCCTCTTTATCTCCATTTAAACTTTGAGAACTTGTCTTTCTCATGTCAATTATATATGTATGTTAGACTCACGTAGTTTTGTGAGATATTTTATTCTATCCGTTATATTTTTATCTTAATATTTATAATATGTGTTATTACCTCTCTAACATGCATCGTCGAGCTCAACAATCGTCTTCTTTGTGACCGGCCAGTATGTTCGGTTCTACCGTGTGCTCCCATGCATGATTGACTTAGTACCGTATTGTTAAATATAAGATTCTCTTACTTTGAATTTGAATCATACGTATGTATTGTAATATATTTCATTCTTTTCTTTTGGGGCCCTACCCTAGATTTTGATATAATCCTAGGAATAGATTGGTTAAGAAAGAATAAGGCCGTCATAAGATGCTTAGAAAGGAGATAGACTTTAAAACAATGAGTGGCCAGCATTTCACCTTCAATGGAATGAAAGCCGGACCGGAGTAGGGGTGATCTGCGATAAAAGCTGCAAAGCTACTACGAAGAGAAACATACTAAGGATACTTAGTCAGCATCTCAACAACGGCAAAGGATACGAACTCGCCCGCCGAAGTGCGCATCATAAAGAATACCTGGCATTTTTCCCGCATGAGTTATCTGGATTACCACCGAGATCGCCAAGTAGAATTCACCATCGACTTAACACCCGGTGCTACACCCGTGTCAAAATCACCATATAGAATGACACCTAAGGAATTGCAGGAGCTAAAGGAGCAACTGCAAGAATTAGTGGATAAAAGTACATCCGCCCAAGCGTGTCACCTTAGGGAGCACTGTACTTTTTGTGAAGAAGAAGGATGGGTCACTCAAATGTGTATCGATTATAGAGGGTTAAACCAATTAACCATCAAGAACAAATATCCTCTCCCAAGAATTGAGGACTTGTTCGACCTTGAAACACGCAGTAGTGTTCTCAAAATCGATCCGAGATCGGGCTATCACCAACTGAAAGTTAAAGAAAGTGATATCCCAAAGACAAAGCTTTCAGGACAAGACATGGACATTATGAGTTCATTGTCATGCCTTTTGGAGTGACGAATGCCCCTGCAGTCTTCATGAATTTGATTAATCGAGTATTCCATCGAGTACATGGACAAGTTCGTCATTGTTTTCATCGATGACATACTTGGTGTACTCGAAGGATGAAAAGCAACAAGAAGAACGCCTCAGATCTGTATTGGAGACACTAAGACGTAAGAAATCGTACGCTAAGTTTAGCAAGTGCAAATTACGGATTGACCGAGTCATGTTCCTAGGTCATATAATCTCAGCAAAGGGGATTGAGATGAATCCTATAAAATTGGAGGCCATAATGGTGAAAGGCCCCAACTAATGTCAACGAAATACGGAGTTTCCTAGGCTTGGCAGATACTACCGGAGATTTATCCGAGGATTTCTCACGCATTGCAACACATTTAACAAAGAAGAGTGAAAAGTTTGTCTGGACATCTACTCGTGAGGAAAATTTCCGAACCGAAAAAGAAATTAACTTCCTCACCGGTGCAGACCATTCCCGATGGATCCGAGGGATTTGTCATCTACACGGATGCGTCTTTATCGGGATTGGGATGTGTCCCTATGCAAAATGGAAAGGTCATTACATATGCGTCCCACAATCAAGACTCACGAACGAAACTATCCCACACATGACTTGAAATTAGCAATGTGGTTCACGCGCTAAAGATATAGAGACACTACCTATATGGTAGTAAGTGCGAAATTTATACGTACCACAAGAGCTGAAATACGTCTTTACGCAAAAGGAACTAAATATGCGTCAAAGAAGGTGGCTCGAATCGGTAAAAGATTACGATTGCACTATCCATTACCATCCTGGAAAAGTGAATGTTGTGGCCGATGCACCGAGTAGAAAGGAAAGTGCGACGCTCGGCGCCATGCCAACCGAACAAGAGTCACCGATTAGGATTTTTCCCGAATGAAGTTAGAATTCTCTAATCAGCATTGCGCAAAGGGGATGATTTTCGCGCTCACCGTGCAACCGACCTTAAGAGAAAGAATCAAAGAGGTGCAAAAGAGTGATAAATTCCTCGAAGGAATGAAAGAACGGGCACGTAAAGGGACTATTCGGGGTTTCATCGTAAGTCCCGACGGCACCTTGATGTTTGGAAATAGAATCGTGTGCCAACAAAGGAGCAATTGTGAATGAGATCATGAGGGAAGCCCACAACACACCATACACCGTGCACCTGGAGAGACGAAGATGTACCGGGAGCTACGGGAAAACTTTGGTGGAGAGCCATGAAGAGGTCAATAGCTCATTTTGTAAGGAAATGTCTAACTTTGTCGCCAGATTAAGGCGGACCACTAACGACCATCGGGATTCTGAACCCATTAGAAATACCGGAATGGAAATGGGAGAATATCTCTATGGATTTTGTCACCGGTTTTTCCAAGACGGTGAAAAATCATGATGTGATGGGTCATAGAGGATAGACTCACTAAATCGTCTCATTTAATTCCCATCCGTATGACATATTCAATGGATAAGCTTGCTCAATTGTACGTAGTCAAGAAGTCTGACCGCATGGTATGCCGGCCTCAATCGTTCCAGATAGAGACCCTCATTTCACCTCAAACTTTTGGAGAAGTTTACGACAAGCCTTAGGGACGAAGCTAAAATTCAAGACTGCGTATCATCCTGATATGGATGGTCAATCGGAAAGGACAATTCAAACCTCGGAAGACATGTTGAGAGCTTGTGCTTTAGATTTCGAAGGGAGTTAGGAAGCTAACCTCCCTTTGGTGGAATTAGCTTATAATAACAGTTATCAATCAACAATACAGATGGCGCCATACGAAGCACTTTATGGGAAAGCAGTGTAGATCGCCTATTTTGTTGGGACGAAGTTGGAGTCCGAAAATCTTAGGATCCAAACTAGTGGAGAAATCGGTGGAGACCATTTCACGGATCAGGAAAGGATCTGGATAGCACAAGATCGTCAAGTCGTATGCCGATGTACGGAGAAAGGATTTGCACTTTGAAGTTGGGGACAAGGTATTCTTAAGAGTAGCGCCAATGAAGGGGTTAGTTCATTTTGGAAGGAGAGGTAAGTTGAAACCTCGCTTCATGGGACCATTCGACATTTTGGACAAGGTCGGAAACATAGCTTACCGCGTAACGCCGCCACCAAAATTGTTCCAAGTACAATGTGTTCCACGTATCCACACTCGGGAAGTACTCGAGTAACCTAGACCACGTTGTCGATTTTAAGAATCTGAGCCTAAGTTGCAGCCTAACTTACGAAGAAGTACATGTGGCTATCTTGGAAAGAAAGGTTCATACCCTAAGGAACCGGGAAGTTCCTTTAGTACTAGTTCAATGGAGCGGACATGGGAAGGAAGGAGCTACAGGTGAGAGAAGATGAAATTCTAGCTAAGTACCGCAAGTGTCTTCAATTTAAGTAAGTAAATTTCGGGGACGAAATTTCTCTTAAGGGGTGTAGGATGTAATAACCCAAAACCAACTATAGGATTTTATAATTTATCTTTCTAATGTTTAGGGATTTATATATATTCTAATTTTACTTTTATATGTGGTTTTCTAATTTTTCTTCTCTTGACAAGCGGTTCCGATTCAAAATCCTTTTCAATTTGTATCCGTAATTGGATTCGTTTATTAAAAATTTCAATTTTTAAAATTTAAAAGCAACGAGGAATATGGAAGAAAACCCGAATAAAAAGCGATCTTTTATCCAATGCGCATTTACTACATTTGGAGCGAAACTCGAACCGAAAAATACCGAAAATTCAACGTCGAGATCACAATACTATTTTTAAAGAGTGGGCTGCCAAAAGGACATCCCAAAACCCCCAAAACAGCCGGCTATGTGAGTAAGTAAGAGTAGTTAGACTAGCTAGCACCTATTAACCAAATATCTTCCAAAAATCCTAGATAGGTGTACTCCTAGGCCTATGTTTTTCCTTATTTTCCTCCCCACCACCCAAATCAGCCATCCCTCCTCCTCTTCTCCTCTATAAATAGAGTGGCTGCCCTCTTCATCTTCTACACAAAAGAAAAGCTATGGGGCTCTCAAGAAAAGGAGGAAATTTCTTCAAGGGTAAGTCCCTAACACCCCCTTAAGTCTTATGCTTCTTCTTAAGCTTAGAAATTCAGGAAAAATATTGTATGAGGCCCTAAGAACCCCTTTTCACATAATATGATCTTATATGGAGTGCTTGAGTTGGAATTTTAGTGTTTGGAGTCAAAATGGTGAAGTTATGCTCAAAACATGAAGCTGCTGAAATCAAGCCCTAACCACTGACCCATTTTTGTAAAATTTATTCGGACCCTTTCCACCTGTTTAAAAATCATGAAACAATTCCTACGTGTATTATTTGAAGTGTAGATTAACATACTAAAATTTCGTGGTCACTGGATTTTTGTAGACTGAGAATAAAATCGTGAAAGATTATGTGTTGGAAGTAATCCGAAACTGGGAGCAGTGACTCATTTCTTTTATTTCTCCCCTTTCTGATAGTTATAAAATTCTAGGAAAAATCTGGGATGTTCCGCTTGATGTGTTGTAAATCATAGTCAAAAATCATAATATTTAGTTTAGTACTTTATGAGATAAAATTCGTTATCTGAGTACCTAGTCGACGTTCGACGCATTGGGTTATTCTGTGTTGCACGAATTTATTTTTCCATTTAGACTATTGCATAAATCATGGGAAAATTTATGAATCTCCTAAAACCTATTTATAACGAGATTCTTAAATTTTGTGATTTTTAAACGAGTATCCAATAAGTTATGAATTTTCTCGTAAGAAATGTCCAGTAACCAAGCCAAACGATAGATTGAATGTTCACGAATTTTCTAGGCGGAATCCATAAGTCAAATGGCTTGGGTCCCTGAATAAAAGTTGTTCATATTTGAGTAATACATCACATGGTTTAATTTCATAACTTTTGGATATTTCTACCGAGAGTTATGGATTTTATAAATATAGGGTCACTGTTTGCCGAAACTAATATTTAGAGTCCTTATTGCAAAATCTGCTATAGTTCCGTAACTTAAATGAACTCGGACCCTTAATAAACTTTGTTCTACACTGAAAGATTCACAACATACTTAAATTTCATAATTTTCCAACGATTCTAAGTATTTTGTTTTATTTATGCATGTATAGGTATTGTTTCTTCAATTGATTAGTACTTGAAATTAAATGGCCAAAACTTTTAAATGCGAGCATGTTTGAATATCGAATGTTATACATGATAATTTATGAATACATATACTTGAGAGTCTTGCATATTTTTCTTGAAAATGAACGGAACCGAAAGTCCCAAATTCGTGATCCACAAACCGTAGTACACTAACAAAGCCGTTAGACATAGGATTTAACCCATAGAAGCTTTTGATAAAATAAAGTACCCCTACTTCATTCAAAGCCTTGCACAATAAGATCAAGAACCTAAGTTTCTAATGGACAAAGATTTGTCGAACTAAACATACGGATTGTGCTAGGTAGAGTACGGTCGGAACCAGAGATTGAGACTTTTGTACGGGAGGCCTAAGCAATCAAGAAGTTAAACTTTCTCTTAAAAGTTTTCCAGTGGGTGACACTATCTGTATAGCTAGTTAATGTTATATGGACGGTTGTCGAGTTTTCTGAATCAAACATAAATAATTTTCTCGAAAGACGCGAACAACTCAAAAGCATGCAAATGCACAACTCCTAACTATATGAGTATATGAGAAAAGTTTATTTTCCTTTGATTATTTATTTTTACATGGCGAGAGGGTGAAACCCTATATTACATACGAGAGTTAGTATCTCTATTGATCTATTGATCTGCAGAGGCGAAGCCCTATATATATGTATAAACGGGAGAAATAAGGTCGGAAGAGGGTTTGGATTGTGTGCGAAATGCCACTAGTGCCACCTCACGGGAGCAATGAGGATGGTAGAGGTTTGGATTGTGTGCAAAAATGCCACTAGTGCCACCTCATTTGGGGACGGAGAATTACGGGTCTCGGACGTATTAACGTGTCATTCCACAATGTGATTACGGGGATCGGATGTACTAACGTGCCATCTCATATGTGCTATATATATATTCTAAGCTGTTGCAAAGAAAGATAAATCTCTTAATCAAAGCGAAGTTAAAGGATTAAAATCTTATAATCAAGATTACCTTGTACAAATGGGCTAAATGTCAGTAATGAATAACTAAAGATGAATGAACAATAAAAGATTCAATTATTTCGGGTTTTCTGTCAATGTGTAATCATACAAAGTTACCCATTGAGATTTTATCTCATACCCCAAACTAAATATTTCAGGTTACGAGAATGAGGCCCGGGAGGCTGCAATAGACGATCGCTTCCCCACTCTTCCTATAATTAATAAATAAATCGTCTTAGTAACTTTTTGTTGGTCCCGATTGGTTGAGTTGATTAAGAAAACTTGAGTTAACCTTCTATGATAAAATCTAGAAGGGGGTGAATAGATTTTATAGATTTTTTTCAAATCTCTTTAAATCTTACTCAAAACTTCAAAGTTACACAATAAAATTCAGTTTTGAACTCAACTTGAACAAGATCAAAAGCAAACTGATATTTTAGTTCTAAATTTGATTCTCGAAATCTATCTTTGATTTGTTAACGGGAATTTGTAAGAAACAAGTAAGTAAAACAAAGCAATAAAGAACACTGTTTATAGTGGTTCGGATTATAACAATCCTACATCCACTCTCCTTCTTCAAACTTTGAAGAAGGGTCTCTTCTACCTGCTTACTTACTCACTTTTCAATCGTCTGACTTACAAATTTCAACATGATCTTCAAATCATCAATCTTCTAAACTATTCTTGAAAAATCTAACTCTAGAGTAACGAAGAGTATTTGAAGATGTATAAGAAAAGTGTTCTATAAACACTTAGAAAAATCTATGATGAAATCCTTGAAAACAGTTTTTGTGATTTTTAGAAATCTTGTGAATTGTGAGAATCATTGCTAAAAAGAATAATTCGTGTGATCTCTCTATATATTTCTAATGAAGTGCCTAGACCTATTTATAAGTCCGAAAAGACGATTAGTTTGTTAATTAGTTTTAACAAACTAGAAACTACTCAACAAACTTATTCTTGGAAACCGCTCTAAACCTCGGCTGATTTTATTCTACTCGTCTGCAGTGACTCGGTGAAGACTTGCCTTTCTTATTCTACTCGGCTTGTCTTGACCTCTTCCAAGCTCTTCATACTTGTCTCCTGCAGATGACTAGACTTGAGCTCGTCTCCGGATGACTTGTAATCTTCCGGTCTTGGTGACTAGTTTGGTTCTCGACCTCATCGATCGGCTTAGTACAAGGACTTAATCTCACTGTTCTTCGTGTCGTCGATCATCCGAATCAGCTTCTTTTAACTCATCAAAACTTCTTGATCTAACACTTTCCCCCTTTTGATGAAGTTAAAACCTACAAGGAAGAAACACACTCACAGTGAAGTTAGTTCTAGAGTTAGTTAAAATAATCGGATAGGTATATCGGAGCACATTTTCTCATTAAAAAGATTCATCCAGTTAAGTCACTTAATTCATAAAAACCTTTTAGACTCTTCTTCGTAAATATTTAGGAAAAAAATGAGTCTTAGGACTTAGAAAAATTTTAGAAAATTTTAAGTCTCGAGAGATAAATTTCTCGAGATGATTTATACTTAGAAAATTTTAAGATTTCTTAAAGCGAAAAAAACTTTAAGAAATAAGATAAGTATTTCACGTAAGTCCAAGTATATTTATTCACATATTTACAATTTAGAGATAGGTGAACTGATAGAAATAAAAGATAAGAAAAGAAAATCCTGTCTATCAAATTCCCCATCGACTTGCTTCCGGAATGCTCGGCCGGTTGAAAATCCTTGCTCTAAGCCGTTTGAGTTCATTCTCGTCTGCGTGAGCTCGGATTCTCTTTCAGCTTTAATGATGATCAATTTGACCCATTCCATGTCCGGAGATCCATCCTCATTCATCTTGGGAGAGACTGCTCATAGGCCGGAGCGACAAGATCGCAGATTGAACACCTTATGTGCCTCATTGAGCGAGTCTTCCATATAAATCAGCATTCTCTTTCTCCATCCACTCGTGCCATTATCGTCTTCATCACCGCACCGGATTGAGATGCCTTCAAGATGTACCAAAAGTACATCCATCTCGGCATCCAGAGCTTTCTTTTGTATTCACTTTGGTGAACCGTCCAGAACACCATCTTAGGAGGAGCCGATGAGCGGTGGATAGGTCGGAAGTCTCGCTTTATCGGCTGCCTTCGATACCCACTTCCGAGTGTCACTGTCCCACTTCGGCTCCGCCTTACCCGGCTTCTTCGATCTTTTCTTCTCCCGCTTCTCATACTTCTCCTTCTCAACATGTATTCTTCTAATCGCTCAGGTGAGAGGTTTGAGAAGTCAGGTTCTTTCTCTTGCGCTCGGTTCTTGAGCCTGAGTGTTTGCCGGTGATGAAGACTTCTCATTGCTGCTGCTTGCCTTTCCTTTACCCTTGTCCTTGGCCTCGGGTTTCTCGGTTTCTTTCATCTTGGCCAGTGACTTCTCGGTCTTCTCCTCTTCTTCCTTTCTCCTCTTTTCCTCATCCTCACGGATGGCCTCCTCAACTGGGTCACCCTCGCCTGCAAGGCAGCCGATTATCCGATTTGATCTTGATTTCGGCCTTGGCTGCCTCCAACTCAGCTGAGTCGCTTTGAGTCAAGCTTGTCTCGTGAGGGACATGACTCCACTGTGAGGGTGTCCATTCTTTCTCTGACTCCTTCCCCCTTTTTGACTTCATCTTGTAGGGTCTAGAGCTATTTTTCCAAGGCAGAGCAACGAACCACTGAAGTCTGCTCGATCGGAAGTGAGAGCATTGACCGAGGACTTCATTGTCTGCGGCCACTTTTTGCTTGAGCACCTTCACCTCCTCCTCCGGGTTACTCGGTAGGGTACCAACAGCGGTGCCAAGGTTGGTTGATAGGTTGCGAGTGATGTTGACCTCGGCAATCTGCATGTTGGTGAGCATTGTATCGGTGATTCGCTCGAATCACCTTCCTCGTCTTCCTCTCCATCAGCCTTTGAACCTTGGTTATAATCTGCTTGTGTAAATCCTCGGAGGTTGAGGAGATGGCAAAATTGGACTGGTCTCTTCCTCGAGAATTAGATGAGGAAGAGGGGGTGGGAGTAGTTGGACTTGGGGAGCTCATGTGGATATCTCCAAAGATGTTGGAGGTATCCACGAGGTTGGGGTTCGAAGGTTGGGAGGAAGTAGGGCGTCGATGGTAGTGGAGGGGAATTTCGGGTGGGGGTGAAGATGGAGAGGGTGGTATTTCGGATGAAGTGGGTGGTGGAGAAGGGTTGGGTGTGGGGGTGGGGTGTGAGAGAGAGTTTGGGAAGATGGGAGTAAGGCCGGGTGGAGAGATGGTAGATATGGGGGTGGGGAGTAGGCGGTCCAGGTGAGGAAGGACAGCATATCGGATGGGGAGGGTGGAGGAGATGAGATTTGAATTTGAGGAAGGGAAGATGAGGTTGTGGCTTGGACTATAGTGGGAGTAGGCTGTTTTAGAGGCTCGGAGGTGCCGGCTGGGTCACCTCTTCATCGCGAGTGGGGCTGGAGAGGGGAGGGAGAGAATTGTACTTGTCTCGTGAGTTGGCGAAGGGTCCTCTCAGAGCTGATTTTCTCGTACATCCTCGATTGGACCACTTTAGCCGTTATTTCCAACGTAAGTGCCTCTTCACTGCAAGCTAGGCCGATCAACGAGAGGTTCCCCTAGCTCGAGGTTTTCACCAACCTCCTCCTCCTCTTGGGCTTCTCCTCCGGCTTCATTGGGTGTGAAGCCTCAAATTTGAGCTCACCGTCATTTGCTCTTCCCTTTCCTCTTCTTCTTCTTCAGCCTCCTCACCGATGGATCCCGAGCCCCAACCTCACTGCTCCTTCATCTCGAGTCGGCCGGAGCCCCGAGCGGCTCATCCTTGGTCAGCGAGCCCTTTTTGCTTTGTGTAGGCTCGACTCCATTAGCCCGATTGATCTCGGCTGTCGGCATATCCTCCAATATCACCGTCACCTTATTAAACAGACTAGTGATTGATCTACTTTGCCACTTCCCCTTGACTACCTCCAGTCTCTTCCTTCCAGCCTCGAATCGCTCAAGAACATCCCAAATTCCCAGCTTGGCTTGCACTCCATCAATAATAGCCCTCATGCCTGACACTGGTCTCGTCGACCCATCATGGGAGTTTTGCTCCCCTAAAATGACCTTCGTCAATATCGTCATTAGCGAGATGATATCTCCGTCGGAGCATTTTCTTCTTGATTCGAGATCTTCTATCCCTCATTGAGTTCCCGGCAATCAACTCGAGCGATTCCACCCAATCGCTGATTTATATGTGAGGGGTTTACTCCTTCACCGCTTGTGTTGAAAATACGCGCCACCTCTGCCGGAGTTCTTGTTAACACCTCGCCGTAGACACGGGTTTTGAAAATCCCGTTCTCATAAGTCCCATTGGCATAAAACTCTATGCCTCTCATATCCAAGGTTTTATTGGAGGTGGATTTCTTGGAACAGAAAGTCCTCAATCCCGACCTCTCCAATAAATCGAGGATCTGTCTTGATTCACCATCAATGGTGGTATCAAAGTCGACATACATCTCCGACTTGATCTTCTTGTTGTATGTCTCGGTGTGTACTTCCACCATTGTTGATGTTACTCCTAATCGTTTTTAGTAAGGCTCATGAAAGAATTTGGCTAAGAGTTTTGAAAATTTTCGTAGTATAAGTATAGTTTTGAAAGTGAAAAAGTTTGATTAAAGAAGAAGATGTATTTATAGGAGGGAAAATTGGAAAGAGAAACCGCTTTTTAGAAAATCTAATTTAATCTAAGCCGTTTATTTAAAAGTTTTACCGCATCAATCAACGGTTAAAAGTCTGGATAAACGATTGGGATTCAGCGCGTGTAGGCTACTTGCCTTTGGAATGCGTAAATAGTTACTTTATAGACTGTTGATTTGACAGATGTAGGTTACTTTATGCAGAGAAGTAAGTATACTGACGTCGGCCTAGGGTTACCTTACTTCGTATAAGGGTTTTCAAAAGCAGATGGGTTTGTAAAGTCATCGATAAAGTAACCCATCTGATTTTAAAATGACTTAGTTTTACCTTTTAGTAAAAATTTAAACAAACGAGGCTTAGATTTAATTTTTTAAAGTTAGGTTTTCCAACCAATCAATCCGAAAAGAGTTTTATAAGAAAACACAATATATGGAGATTATTCAGAGGCAAAGGTGTCTGGATAAGAAGGTTTATGAAAAATGAGATAAAGCGATGCGAGTTAACAATATGATCTCGTGACCTATTCCTGCAAAGACATAGACTTGAAAAAGACATTAGTAACTTGAGGTAGATCGGATAGGGTGCGAGATAGTCATCTGTTTCTCAAGAAATCAGCTGATTATTGTGCCCTAGTCTGATTTAAATGTCGAGATAAGTAATTATCATGTCGGATAAGGTCAATATGACTAATCCTTGATTCTTGATTCCAAAATAGGAGATCAATGATATCAGCTACTGATTGTCCTTTGACTCAAATCTAGTCGATAATTCTTTCTAGACATAGTAAACTAAAATGAGAGAGACAAAGAATGAAAAACATAAAATTATAGATTAACTAAAGAAACATCTAATAGTCCAAATTCTACGAGATAGTTCTTTAAACCTTGTCTCTGCCGGTGGCTTTGTTAAGATGCCTGCTCTTTGGAAATCACGAATCTTCTCTAGTACTGATGTCATCTTTCTCTACATGGTCTCGGATGAAGTGGTGTTTGATATCTACATGCTTGCATCTTGTATGTAGGGTGGGTTAGGTAATAGTTATGGCACTATTACTATCACAAAAAATAGGTACATCTTTGGTGATAATATTATAGTCCCTTAGCTGTTGACTTATCCAGATCAGTTTGTGAACAACAACTTCCACCGCCATATACTCGGCTTCATTGTGGAAGTAGCTACAAGAGGTTTGCTTTTTAGACAACCATGAAATCAACTTACTTCCAAGAAATTGGCAAGTACCAGTAAATTTTCTATCTATCTTACACCCACCAAAATCTAAGTCCGAGTATCCAGACATTTCAAAGTTGTCATCACCGCATACCACATTCCAACATTTACAGTTCCTTTCGTATACTTAAGAATTTTCTTCACTGCTTCAAGATGGCTTTTCTTAGGATTAGCTTGAAATCGAGCACGAGACTCCAACCGCAAAATGTAATATCAGGTCTACTAGTAGTTAAATATAATAAAGAACCAATTAGACCTCGATACTCGGTTTGATTAGTGTCTTCTCCCTTCTCATTCTGGATCCATTGAAAAATTTGTCATCATAGGTATCTTAGCTTCTCGGCTGGTACCTATTCCAAATTTATCAATAAGATCTTTTGTATATTTGGCTTGGTTTATGAATATTCATTTCTTTGTCTGTTTGACTTGAAGTCCAAGAAAATAAGTCATCTCTCCCATCATGGACATTTCAAATCTGCTTTTCATAAGATGACTAAATTCTTCACACAAAGACATGTTAGTTGATCCAAAGATTATATCATCAACATAAATCTAACTAACAAAAAGATCACAACCAAATTCTTTTCTAAAAAGAGTTCTATCGATTCTACATTTAACAAAACCATTTTGAATTAAATAATCGGACAAGGTGTCATACCAAGCTCTTGGTGCTTGTTTAAGTCCATATAAAGCTTTCCTTAGTTTATAAACCTTGTATGTTGCTCTAAACTTTCTCAACTAGGATTCCATTAAGAAATGCTTACTTAACATCCATTTGAAAAACTATGAATCTTTTAAAAGCTGCATAGGCTAAAAACAATCTTATGGCTTCAGAACGAGCTACTAGTGCAAAGGTTTCATCATAATCAATCCCCTCGATTGTGAATAACCTTGAGCAACTAGTCCGGCCTTATTTCTAACCACAATATTGTTTTCATCCCTTTTGTTTTTAAAGACCCATTTAGTTCCAATGACTTTTGATGATGAGGCCTTTCAACAAGCTCCCACACATCTTGTCTTTGAAATCGATTTAGTTCTTCTTGCATGGCATTAATCCGATTGGAATAGTTAGAGCTTCTGTAATAGATTTAGGTTCAAGTAATGACACATAGCAACCTGAACATACAATGTTGATAGAGTTGGGTCCTCGTCTGGACACCAGAGTCTAAATCTCCAATTATCTGCTCATTGGATGATATGACATTACTTTCTTACCTTTGTCTTTTACGGTGGATGATATTTTGTCTCAATTATTTAGTTCGGATGAGTCTATGTTACCTTCCTCGATGACTCTACCTAATCATCCGATGTGTTGGTTATCCGATCACCGGTAGATTAGTTGTTGAGGAAGATCTTTCGTGTTCTTTTCCTTTGTCTCGATTCTTCCTCTTCATCCGAATCGATTCTTGTTTGTAGACTTTTATGGTTGATCTCTTGATAGTCATCTCGATCCGCATCATTTGATATCTTTGTGATGTCCCCTGTCTTATCAAACTCAAAAGAAGATTCATCAAATACCACATGGGGTGTTTCTTCTACACACAAGGTTGTCTTATTAAAAACTCTATATGCCTTTGATACGGATGAGTATCCCAAGAATATCCCAACCGCTATCTTGGCATCAAAGGTTTTTAATTGAGATTTTCCATTGTTGTGTATGAAACATTTACAACCAAATATATGAAAGTATGAAATTTTGGGAGACCTTCCCTTCCAAATTTCATAGGAGTTTTACACTTATTCTTAACAATTAAGCTTCTATTTTGAACATAGCAGTCAGACAATGCCTTCTACCCAAAATCAGAAGGAGTATTGTACTCGAGATAACATTGATCTAGTTGCCTCTTTCAAGGTTCTGTTTCTCCTTTCAACTACTCCATTTTGTTGTGGAGTCCTAGCCGCGGATGTTTCCTGAGCTATGCCATTCTCAATGCAAGAGTTAGTAATCAACTTATTTAGTAATTCAAGACCTTTATCACTTCTAATTTTAACAATATTTAATCCTTTTTCATTTTGAATCTTTTTAAGAAATTCTGGAATCTTAATCATAGTCTCATTCTTTTTGTACAAGAAAATAACCCAAGTAAATCTTGAAAAATCATCAACAATTACCAAGGTATATTTTCTTCCACTAAAGCTGAGAGGTGTTACCGACCAAATAGATGCATGTGAAGAAGTTCCAATCCTTTCTAAAGAAGGACTACTTACTGCTTTAAAAGAAGCTTTAGTCTGCTTTTCCTTTTTGACAAGAATCACACACATTGAAAATACTTTATCGAGAGTCCTTTAACTAAAGATTTCCTTGCTATTTTGTTAAGAGTTTTGAAATTTAAGTGACCAAGACGTTTGTGCCACACCAACTTAAGTCATCTGAACTCTTAGCAACAAGACAAGTATCTTTAGGACAACTTTTGAAATTAGCAACATAAATGTTACCTTGTCTCGACTCCAGCCAATAGAATATTTTCATTGATACCATCTAATACATAGCATACATTATGAGTAAATTTGACACAAAACCCCTTATCACAAAATTGTGAAACGAAAGTAAATTGTGCTTCAATCCTTCCACGTAGTAGACTTCATGTACTTGAATATCTCCTATCATCAGTGTTCCTACACCTTTGGTAAGTCCATAATTATTGTCTCCAAACATTACTCTTGGTCCATCTATGGTCTGATAGTTAGAGAGAAGTCGTCTCTCATAGGTCATGTGCTTGGAACAATGCATCGTCAATGTACTAGATGACCTCAAGAATGTCTCCTCTATCAACTATCTTCTTATCTTCCTGCAATCACAAATTTATTACTTAGGTACCCTTTGTACTTTGGGTCCTTTCATGTTAAGTTGATTTTTAGGAATCCAGGACAAAGATATCAATGTTCCTTAAAACCATAGATTGAAGTTTACACCCATATCTATCTACTAAGATAAGACTTTCAAGATCAATCTTATTTAATTGATCTTTTGAGATTGTCTTAAATCTTGGTAAAAATGGATATGTTTTGCTTCTTCCATCAAAGCCATTATACCTAGGATAGGACTTTGATTTAGTCTTAGGTTTAACCTTTGGAGTTTCTTTCCTCGTCTGCTTCTTCTTTCGTAATTATCGGATGAGGTAATTAATTCCTTAGGTTTCCAAGGACTAAATCTAGTTTCTATCTTTGGTTTAGTTGCTTTAACAAAGACTCTAGGTTTTATTGGATCATTTTTCTTACTCCTATCAAAATCTAATCCAGCTTTTATCACTTGACTTTTGTGAAGTATTGAAGATTTTATCTATTGTGGTTTGGGAGTTATTTAGAAGTCCTAACTTGAGATTTAGTTCTCTGTTAGTCTTCTTGTAACTCTCATTCTCGACAATAGATATTTGAAAATTTTATTTTCAAAGAACTCAATTCATGTTCTAACTTATCTGTCTTATCGGACAAGGTACTAGTGATCATCTCGACCGACATTCCCCTTGAATGTACAAATTGGGTTTTTCACTTCCCTTAGTTTGATTAACCTTAGTTAGATCAGTAATTTGATTCTTTAATTTAAAATTTTCAGTCTCTATCTGTTTATAAGCGAGATAGAGCAGCCTCCAAATCTTTCAAAAGTTTATCAATAAGACTAGGATCGATTTATAAGGTATCACAATCATTATCCGAGGATGAATAGTAATGTACCTCTTTTGCCATTAAACAGATGACGTCATCTGACCCAAAATTAGATGAGGATGAGGATGATGATGTCTCATGAACTTCTTCTTTCTCACCTGTAAGAGCTCTCGATCGGCATACCTTCTATCTCTCTTTTCCTCTTTTCTTCTCTCTCTCTCGGGAGTGAGTTGAAGACAATCATAACTATAGTGACCAGGCTTGTTGCATGTATAACAAATATCTCCTCTGCGTCTGCGGACTACTATCTCCCTCGTCTCGATAGGTGACTTATGATTCCTCGTCTCGATCCTTTTTTCTATCATTATCTCGAACTCTTTTCTTCTCTCGTCTCGATCTATAGTTCCTTCGACTGATCTGTCTTTCTTGTTTCTTTTGTACTTCATTCTCAACCTTTCATATCTTTTCAATAGAAGAGCCATTTCCTCCTTAATGGACAAATCAGATGCCTTGGAGATCTTTTTATTCATCTTGATGAACAAATGCTACAATCTTTCCGGATGTTGAAGATTCTCGCTTTATTTTCTTCATCTTCGATTTGGATGTCATATTCTAATGCCTTCAGTATGAGAAAACAAAGTGTGGTGTGAAATTGAAGATAAATTTTGAGTAGCTTTCAGAATATTAGCTTTCTCTCTCCATCTTTTGATTAATGACCTCAACACTTTATTGTTGATTTCTTTCTCTGTTTATGTTTCTCCCAAATCACCGCCTTCTTAAGTAGATTTGTCGGCCTAACATCCAGGTTGATCAACATACTCTCCTTCTTTCATCTTGAAAGTGTCAAAAACATGTAGAACAGACTGCAGTTTGTTTTCTTTGACTCGATCCGATCTTTCACTGATTCCAGCAAAGAGTTTCCCACATTTCCTTGGCGATCTTGCATCTTTTCACCTTTTCAATCCAATCCTTACTCAATGTTTCAATGATCTCTGTTCTAGCAACTTGATCTAGATTATGAATCTTTTTCATCACTTGTGAGTTCGAGCTTTTCTTTTCTTGCCTCACTCTTGTTTGGTGATTCGGTGCCATTGCGGGTGCCTCCATGATAAAATTTAATAGGTCCTTCCTCAAGAACCTTCTCCATCCTATCATGGATAACCTTGAGATGATTTTCCATCCCGAATTTCCAATAGTCATATTCTTCAATTGAGAAATCGGGTAGACTCCTTAATTTCTTGCTCTTGCACGAAGACATGATGAGATAGGAAAACAAAACACTCTACAATCTTGTTAGTAGCACAGTTAGTAACAATAAAGAAGATGAAGAAAATCAAAAAATATTTCGAGAATCTTGGTTAAGACCTAAAATCAATATCGGAAACGACTTAACAACGCTCCGATACCACTTGTTGGTCCCGATTGGTTGAGTTGATTAAGAAAACTTGAGTTAACCTTCTATGATAAAATCTAGAAAGGGGGCTGAATAGATTTTATAGATTTTTTTCAAATCTCTTTAAATCTTACTCAAAACTTCAAAGTTACACAATAAAATTCAGTTTTGAACTCAACTTGAACAAGATCAAAAGCAAACCTGATATTTTAGTTCTAACTTTGATTAAAATCTATCTTTGATTTGTTAACAGGAATTTGTAAGAAACAAGTAAGTAAAACAAAGCAATAAAGAACACTGTATTTATAGTGGTTCGGATTATAACAATCCTACATCCACTCTCCTTCTTCAAACTTTGAAGAAGGGTCTCTTCTACCGCGCTACTTACTCACTTTTCAATCGTACAACTTACAAATTATAACCTAATCTTCAAATCATCAATCTTCTAAACTATTCTTGAAAAATCTAACTCTAGAGTAACAGAAGAGTGTTTGAAGATGTATAAGAAAAGTGTTCTATAAACACTTAGAAAAATCTATGATGAAATCCTTGAAAACAATTTTTGTGCTTTTAGAAATCTTGTGAATTGTGAGAATCATTGCTAAAAAGAATAATTCGTGTGATCTCTCTATATATTTCTAATGAAGTGCCTAGACCTATTTATAAGTCTAAAGACAGCTTAGTCTGTTAATTAGTTTCAACAAACTAGAAAGCCGCTCAACAAACTTATTTTTGGAAAGCGCTCTAAACCTCACCGATTTTATTCTACTCGTCTGCGGTGACTCGGTGAAGACTTGCCTTTCTTATTCTACTCACTTGTCTTGACCTCTTCTCGAGCTCTTCATACTTGTCTCCTGCAGATGACTAGACTTGAGCTCGTCTCCGGATGACTTGTAATCTTCTAGTCTTGGTGATTAGTTTGGTTCTCGACCTCGTCGATCGCCTTAGTACAAAGACTTAATCTCGGTTGTTCGTCAGTCGTCGATCATCTGAACTTCTTTTAACTCATCAAAACTTCTTGATCTAACACTTTTCAATCTTTTGTAATGAATACTTTGTTAAACTACGTTATTTTCTTCCTCTGGGAGTTGTACTCGTCAAATGTTTTTCTCCAACCTGAATAATGGTCTTTTATAATAAAAGAGTTTCTCTTCACCGAGTAAGTGTTTCAAATTTTTCCGCCTGTAATTTAATCGATTGTTATTCAAAAGAAATTTTCTTGCTCAAGTTTTATGTTTCACTAAGTGATGACTCGGGTTTAGGACGTCGGACCTCGAAGGTTGACTTTACGAATTAGGGCGTTACATCATTGTTCTTCATAATCATCGATCATCTGAATTACTTCTTTTAACTCATCAAAACCTTTTTCCGATCTAACAATTTCCCCTTTTTGATGAAGTTAAAACTACAAGAAAGAGACATACTCACAATGAAGTTAGTCAAAGTTAATCAAGATAATCGGATAGACATATCGTAACACATTCACACTTTAACTCGATTTATTCAAGTTAGAGCACTTAATTCACACTTAGAAAAATTTAAGAAAGAATTCTTAAGTCTTAAGATTTTTTTCAAAATATTTAGATCGAGTAAAATTTTAAGTCTTAGAACTTAGAAAATTTTAAGTATGAGATGAAAATTTTCTCGATGATTAATACTTAAAAATTTTTTTAATTTTTCTTAAAGCAAGAAAAGCTTTTAAAAACAAGACAAGTAAATCAGCATAAGATTGAGTATATTCACAACAAAGTTTACATATTACAAAAAGGATAAGCAAAAGAAGATAAGACAAGAAAAATCCTTTGATCAGATTCCCCATTGATAGTGTTGGGAAATATATTTGTATAGTTTTGATGATGTGTTTAAAACCTTAGTGTAATAGGACCAAATTTGAACTCGTTAGTCACCGATGATCTAGTTTAAGTTAGATAGTCTTTTGTTAAGGGAAACCTTTCTAGACTAGACAAGAAGACTTGAAGACCAAATTGAGATAGAAGACTTCGTGCCAAGAAGATAGAAGGCCCGAAGTAGAAGAGTTCGTCTAGAAGACTTGGCACGGAGTAGAAGGGTTCATCTAGAAGACTTGGCCTCGGAGTAGAAGGGTTCGCCCGTAAGACTTGGTCAAAGCAGACTTGAGGTAGAAGACTCACGATGCACAAGAAGACTTAACGTCAACAAGGTTGAATTATGGAAAGTCGATCAGCAAAGGTGAGACAAGCCGAGTTCAAGAGTTGGTGATATCTCGATTCCAAGATTCAAGGAAGAGATGATTGACAATCAATGATTAAATCAAGATTCAATCATAAAGATTATATTGCAATCAAGGAAGATATGGAAGACCAATCAAATAACAATCAAGGGAATCAATCAAGTAGTAGATCAATCAAGACTTGATTGATGGGAATCAATCAAGCCAATCAAGCAAGTCAATCAATTGATGGGAATCAATCAAGACAATCAAGCAAGTCAACAATTGATACTTTCCAAACTATAGAGAATCTGATTGCTAGCTTTTCCAACGGCTAGTTTTTCAATCTCTATGAATATTGGTGATCACTACAAGCTCGCACATGGAACACACGCCTATTCAAAAGAGACATAAAAATACGACGAGCTAACGAACAAGAACGGTCACCATTCCAAGAGCTTTAAACGCATTAACACAAGCTTAGAGAAATAATCCATTGCTATCTTAGAGCAACTAATCGATTAGGATTATTTCTTAGTTGGAATTGTAAAATCACCTTTCATTATCTCTGTACGAGAAAAGGTTGATTATTTCAGATCTAAGAGTTAACACTCAAGATCACATCTTTGTAACAAGGGCAGGAACTTGTAAAACCTCCCCGTGGTCAAATCCTCAAGGAGAACGAGGACAAAAGACTGCTTTCGTTAGTAAGGCCCTCGTGGAGTCAAGGAGAGTGGACGTAGGATCGTTATATCCGAACCACTAAAAAAATCTCGTGTCTTTACAAGCTTTCTGCATTCATACTTATAAACCGCTCATTCATCATCGCTTTAATAAACCTCGCATCAAAATCGCTAAATATTCTTTACCAAGGTTTTCATTAAAAGGGTTTTTCAAATACACACGAGATTAGCTTCCGCACCATCGTAAGACTTCGAGTTTTTGAAGTCTGCCGATCTCACTTAGCACACTCGAGTACCTTGCCGCAGAAGACTTCAAGGTCTTTCTAACCTCACACTCACTCACGAAAAGTCGAAAAAGTTTTGAGTGTGGTAAAGTCTATTCAACCCCCTTCTAGACTTTCCACCTCCTTGCACATCTCGTCCGGGACCAACAAGTGGTATCGTGAGCGGTGGTTCAACCGACCACTAACTTTGGTTACCAATAGTCTTTAAGGAAAGATTGTGGTCACTCGAATGCATCTTTTGAAAAACCGTTTTCATAAAACTCATTGCATTGTGTGCATATTATTTTTATTACTAACAATGAGTTCTCATAAGAGCAGAAAAGAAAGCTACCAATTCTATATTGAAGACTATGACTACCGGAAATTCCGCATGGAAAATCATCTTGGTGCAATTCATGATAGAATGCTCAAACTCTTAAAGATGGACCGATAAAGTTTTACTTTGAACCAGTAAGTTCTGGAAGCGGTGGAGCGAAGCATCTACTCGAGGAAGATTGAAAAGAAAAGGAGTGAGATGTCAAATGATGAAAGGAAACTATTTAATCTTGATCAAGTTGCTCGAACCGAGATCATAGAGACTCTAACCAGAGAGCTTACAGAGAAAGTCAGACATGTAAGACCGCCAAAGAAATGTGGGAAACTCTAGCACTCATGTGTGAAGGATCTCGAGCAAATTAAAGAGAATAAGTTGCGATCTATTCTACATTCGTTTGACATATTCAAGATGAAGCCTGATGAGACAATGTATCAAATGGACCTAAGACCGACAAATATCATCAATAAGGCAAGTTCTTTGGGAAAATCTTACACCGAGAAGGAGATCAACAATAACATATTAAGATCTCTAACTAGTAAATGGAGAGTCAAGATTACAAAGTGATTAAAGATACAAAAGAACCGAGCAAAATCAGTCATCATGAGCTATTTTCGCACTTGAAAGCTCATGAATATGATCTGAAACAAGAAGAAGACGAGGATGAAGGAAATTCAAATTCCACGGGAAAGGAAGTTGCTTTCAAGGTCACTTCAAATCAGTCATCTAAAGAACTTGTTGGAGAGGATTTAAGCTTGAAAGAACAGATGACTTTGTCGACTTAAAGTTTGATAAAATGAATTCAAAATTTGGGAAATATAGAAGACATTGGAAGAATACAAAGAAAGCTGGTTTCAGATCCTAAACAAATCTTCAAGAAATTCGGATAAGAGATCGAAGATTCCAAAGATGATAGAAGGTTCAAGACTCCAGAAAGAAGAAGAGAAGATAGTCCAAGAAGAAGAGATTTCTCTCCTAAAAGGATTCTAGCCCAAGAAGATTTTTAAGAAGCGATGCTTGTTATACTTGTCATAAATCTGGACATTTCAGCTATGATTGTTGAGAATTAACTCCTAGAGAAAGCGAAGAAAAGAGATTAATGAGGAACAGAAAGTTTGCCGACAAGCGTGCTTTAGTAGGTCAAGAGGAGGATACTCTTTCAAGTGATTCAATATCATCTTCGTAATTCTCTGCATAATGATTTGTGTCTTATGGCAAATGGAGATGAGGTATTTTCTCGATTCTGTTCTTCGTCCGCTTCCCGTGTTTCTTTTGCAGAAGAGTTCGACCATAACTTTGTTGATAAGTTAATGGAAGATCTCAAAACTGCTATAAACGCTTACAACCGTGTGGAAAAGGAGAATGTGAGCTTAAAAGAAAAAAATGATATATTTACACAAGGATCTATTAGCAAGACATCTCGAGACACTAACAGACTTTAATCGGTATAACTTCGTAAGAGTTAAACACTCTTAAAGTGAAGTACATCGAACAGGTCTCGGTAGAAAGGTTGCTTTTTGAGAATCTTGAGAAAACCGATCGCTTGAAAATTCTACAAGCAAAGTTCGATGAACTTTTCCATCAGCATGAGCGTATAAAATCAAGTGAGGAACGTTTAAGTTTGAGGTTGGATCAACTGAACAAAGCTTCTCATGCGGTTCAAACAATAGTTGAATCGTCTCAAACACCTAACGTAAAGAAGGGAATTGGTTTTACCATTGCCCAATCCTCACAAGTTCAAACAAGTGTACTTAAGAAACGTGACACATGTTAAGGGTAATGATTTGGTAGGAGAGGGTTCCAAACCTAAACCTACCGATAAGGGTAAAAAGGTTGTGGCCCGAAGAAATCGGTTGAATGGGAAGAAGAGTAGTTATACTCAACAACCTAAACAACTAATGAGGTATCAAAAGAAGGGGGAATCCCAACTTAAGAAACCTTAGCAAGGTCGAAAAGTAGACATCACCAAACCATCTCGTGGAGACAGCCTCACTGAAGACTACACAACCTAAGCAAACTTCAAAGCTTGCTAAACGGTCTACTAAGTCTTCTCGTGCTCGTGAGATATGAATCTTTTGATGGCTCAAGTAGAGCGTATCCTTATCATCAAAACCCTAGAACCATTGCACAAATGGGCTGATCACTCCATCCAGAGGACCTCGTAAGGGTCGAAGTCTTTTGGAAGGAACACAACCAACACTCATAGACATGCATCTAAGAAGGCACCAAAAGATGAAGTTGTCTATGTTGATATGTATGGGAGAAGGATGAGGTCTTCTAACCTTGATAAGAACACCTTATTCTTGTGGATCCCTAAAAGTTGTGCTAACCCTCAAGGACCCAACACCCAAAGGGTACCAAAAGTTTAATTGTTTTGCATGGTCGCGTGGGTCCCTATAGGAGAAGAAGTTTGGATAACACTGTCTTGTACATCGGCAAAGTGGATGCTCGAAGCATATAACTTGTGACAAACACTTCTTAAGTTCCATCAAGCCTCAAGATGGCCCACGTGTAGTCTTTGGTGACAATAACTATGGTATAACCAGAGGAGTTGAAACCTTAGACATTGAAGATGTACGTAGAGGAAGTTCTCTACATAGAAGGCCTATAACATAATATGTTGTTTGTGTCCTATTTCTACGACAAGGGATACTCAAAGCAAAGTTTAGAGATCAATCGGTGGAATCGAACTTGCTGGATCTAGGAAAATTATGTTGAAAAAGAAAGCTTTCAACTTTGGCCGGAGAAGGTTGCTAAGGATCCTGTAAAGCTTGTCAAGAAAACCTTCAACTTTGTTGAAGAGAACTATCAAGGAATTAAGTTTGCTAGATCCAAGAGAAGCAATTAGGGTAGAAGACTACAAGCCAAGTGACTTAATTAACCGTAAGAGTTCAGCCGCTTAAGGGAAGAAGAGTTCAAGGTGGATCATTGAGACAATCAAAAGAAGAATCTCATGACATTTTATTGATTACAAATATAAGAGCTTACATGATAAGAAGAGTTCAATTGCTTAGGGAAATACCGGTGACTTACAAAATATGGAAAGTTGATCATTACACATACATAGTGATATTTTCAAGAAGTCTCTAAAGATGGAAGCCAAATGATTCTTCTCCTTGATGATGTCAAAAAGGGGGAAAGTAAGCTAAGAATTGCAATCATCTCCTAGACAACTTCTAGTTGACAAATGATTTCTATTGAGATCTATTTTAAGATCTCTCGGTCCTTTACCGTATTGCTTATTCTTTTTATTTCAATTCTTAGAAGGTTTTAACATCATCAAAAAGGGGGAAATTGTTGGGAAATATATTTGTATAGTTTTGATGATGTTGAACTGTTAGTCGGTGATGATCTAGTTCAAGTTAGATAGTCTTTTGTTAAGGGGGAAACCTTTCTAGACTAGACAAGAAGACTTGAAGACCAATTGAGATAGAAGACTTCGTGCCAAGAAGATAGAAGGCCTGAAGTAGAAGAGTTCGTCTAGAAGACTTGGCCTAGAGTAGAAGGGTTCGTCTAGAAGACTTGGCTTGGAGTAGAAGGGTTCGTCCGTAAGACTTGGTCAAAGCAGACTTGAGGTAGAAGACTCTGCCGATGCAGACAAGAAGACTTAACGTCGGCCAAAGGTTGAATTATGGAAAGTCGATCAGCAAAGTTGAGACAAACCGAGTTCAAGAGTTGACCGATATCCGATTCCAAGATTCAAGGAAGAGATGATTGACAATTAATTATTAAATCAAGATTCAATCATAAAGATTAGATTGCAATCAAGGAAGATATGGAAGACCAATCAAATAACAATCAAGGGAATCAATCGGGTAGTAAATCAATCAAGACTTGATTGATGGGAATCAATCAAGCCAATCAAGCAAGTTAATCAATTGATGGGAATCAATCAAGACAATCAAGCAAGTCAACAATTGATACTTTCCAAACTATAGAGAATCTGATTACTAGCTTTTCCAACGGCTAGTTTTTCAAGCTCTATGAATATTGGTGATCACTACAAGCTCGCGCATGGAACACACGCATATTCAAAAGAGACATAAAATACGACGAGCTAACGAACAAGAACGGTCACCATTCCAAGAGCTTTAAACGCATTAACACAAGCTTAGAGAAATAATCCATTGCTATCTTAGAGCAACTAATCGATTAGGATTATTTCTTAGTTGGAATTGTAAAATCACCTTTCATTATCTTTGTACGAGAAAAGGTTGATTATTTCGCATCTAAGAGTTAACACTCAAAGATCACATCTTTGTAACAAGGGCAGAACTTGTAAAACCTCCCGTGGTCAAATCCTCAAGGAGAACGAGGACAAAAGACCGCTTTCGTTAGTAAGGCCCCCGTGGAGTCAGGAGAGTGGACGTAGGATCGTTATATCCGAACTACTATTAAAATATCTATGTCTTTACAAGCTTTACGCATTCATACTTATAAACCGCTCATTCATCATCGTTTTAATAAACTCGCATCAAAATCGCTAAATATTCTTTACTAAGGTTTTCATTAAAAGGGTTTTTCAAATACACACGAGATTAGCTTCCGCACCATCGAGAAGACTTTGGGTTTCCGAAGTCTCGTTGATCTCACTTAGCACACTCGAGTACCTTGTTGCGTAAGACTTCAAGGTCTTCTCGGCCTCACACTCACTCACGAAAAGTCGAAAAAGTTTTGAGTGTGGTAAAGTCTATTCAACCCCCTTCTAGACTTTCCACCTCCTTGCACATCTCGTCCGGGACCAACGAGATAGGCTTCTCGAACAGCCACCAGTGAAGACTCATCTTCTTAGTGCCTTGATTATTCTTCACCTTTCGTGCCTAATTCCACTTCAGCCTTGGCAACGATGCCTTTAATCCAGCTTCATGTCTACTGAACTGCGAGGTTGGTCTTGGGTCTGCCCTTTTCATAAGCTGGAGCGCATAAATCGGCATTGAAGATTTTATCGGCTTCGTTGATCGATCGATGATAAAGGTTGGCATCTTCTTTTTCGATCCACTCATGCCACCTAAGGTCTTCGCCCCGAGTCAAGAATCGAGTTTTCAAGATGTACCAATGGTACATCCATCTAACATCTAAATTCTTTTCTTTATATTCTTTGAACCACCGCCTGCGACGACCTTTGGAGGATTGAGTGTTCGGTGGAAAGGTCGAACTCCGCTTCATCTCGCCCTTTCATCTCCCACTTCTCGACCTCCTTGCTCCATATCATCTCCGCACTTTGTTATTCTTCTTTAATCGCTTCCTTTCTCTTTCACCATACCAGGCCTTTTCTTGCCTCATTTTGCGAATCTGCTCTTTTGAAAGATTCGAGTAATCGTGCTCTCGTTTCCTTTTCTCGGTCAAGGTAGATTTGAGATTAAGTGCTTTGACCGAGTGGACTCCTCGACCATCTTTCTTTTCCATTTTCCCTTCACCTCACCTGGTTTATCTGCTTTCTTTTATTTTGGCCAACAAATGGCAGATTTCTCTTCCTCTTCCTTCTTCCTTCGTCCTCATCCTCCTTGAGAGCTTCTTCCAGTGGCTAACCCTCACCAAGTGCAGCCGACTCATCGATTTGAGCCGAACATCTTCCCCGGCCGCATTCAACTCACCAGACTGGCCTTAGTGCCAACTTCTTTCCCGGTGTCTTCTAGGGCATGTGAGGGTCCGCTCTCTTTCTTGTACCTCCCTTTCCCCTTTTTGATTTCATCACCTGGGGTAGTCACTTCGTCTCTAGATCCTTGCACTTAACACGGAAGTCCGACTTATCCAGAGCTAATGAGTCAACTACAATGGCATTGTAGTCGGTGACCTGATTCCTCACCCTTGCACCTCCTCCTCCAGAGCCTTCACTTTCTCACCAAGGCAGAGTTAGTAAGAGTTGTAATTTTCTCAATTAAATTTACCTCTACTTCCCTCAGCCGGGCGATCATGGTCTCTCGTGATCGCCTTCACCATCTTCTTCGTCTTCCTCTTCATCTTTTTAGAGAAGGTTTGTTTGATCTTTCTCTCCATTTGAGCAACGATAGATGAGATGGCTGATGTTGGGCTTAGGTCATCGTCCTCATCCTCGGATGAGGATTCGTACGAGGAAGAAGTGGGGGTTTGGGGTTCAGATATTTGAGGTAAGGGGATTGGTGAGCTCATCTCGATGTCCTCGAAATGAGTAAGAAGGGATCTCAATTTCTGGAGGGGGTAAGGTTTGTGTTTGTGGAGGAGTGGATGTTTGTGTTTCGGTATGAGAATGGTAGATGAGGTTGGTTGTTTGAGTTGTGGAATGGTGGATAGAATGGGGGTGGATTCAGATTGGGTGGGAGTAGAGGTGGTTTCGGATGAGGTTATGATTGGTTCGGTCGGGGTTTTTGTTTGGACTATGGGAATTGGACCGGTTGTTGGGGGCAACTGTGGGTCGCTTTTAGAGGCTCGAGGTGCCAGTAGGCACACCTCTTCATTACTCGAGGGAGATTGGGATAGGGAGAGAGAAGAGTTGGTACCTTCCTCCCGCATTGGGGAGAGTGCAGCTTCCTTGGCCGGAGATGGAGGAACTTCGGTTTGTCCGACCTCTGCTGCAATTTTGAGGACATGTACCTCCTCCTGGAAGTAAGGTTGAAGACACCGTCTGTAGACCAGAATCTGTTGGAGGATTCGAAGCTTGAGACTTCATCCGAGTTCTCCTCTCAAGGATAAATTGGTTATCCTCATCGAGTCCTCGTCCAAAGGCCGACTGGTAGTGGCGGCAGACGACTCTTCTCAAGCTTTCTTTTGAAGCTTTGACTAATCTCCTCCTTGATCTCCTCCGAGGAGACCTTGCCTCATTCTGCTGCCTCCTCACTGTCACTTCGACCACACTGGATCCTCGGCTTGAACATTTTCTCTTGGTCTCGGGCACCGGTTACTGCGGCTGCCTCCCGGCCTCTTCTGCTGCCGCTGCTGTCCTTTGATCCCTTGCGGCATCGATTCATCGTCCGAATCAGGCATTCCTCCCGATCTCTCATTTTTGTAAGTATTCCCTTTTGTTTGGAATACTTCTTTGATCCAACTCCCGATCAATGCTCGATTCAATCCTTCGATCAATACAGTGATTTTGTTGAACAGCCGACCGTAGAACTTGCCACCCATCCTTCTTGATTGATTTAAAGCTAAGCCTCTTTTTCTCTTTCTTCAATTTATGAATCAATAACTCTACCCGGTTTGCCTGTACTCCCATCTAGGATTGTCCTCATCACACACAACCCGGGTTTGGTTAACCCATCATGCAAACTTTGTTCTCCCAAAGACATGACTTTGTCACCACTGTCATCGATAAACGAAACCTCCTTCTCGGTAGATATTTCTTCAAATCTCTTCGGGTCCCTCTGTAAGTAAACCCTTGCCATTAAATCAAATGATTCTTCCCAATCGTCCTCCTTGTATGTCAAAGGATTAACTCCCTCCATTGACGTATTCAATTCTTGCAATATTCTCTCTCGGAGTAGGAGAGAACAGTTCCATCATTGTTGTATCAAACCCCTCCCGGTATCCTTCATATTGGCTAAAAACTCTGCCCCAAGCAAATCCACGCTTCTATTATGTGGTGATTTCATCGACAAGAATCCTCTTAATCTCGATGCTTCCAAATAAGGATTTCTCCGATTCTCTGTCCCGAGTGGATTCGAAATCCACATACATTTCTGCTTTCAATTTGCTTTTGAATGTTTCTTCATTCATTTTAAAACCAGATGTTTTCAAAGCAATATATGTGGGTTTCTTGGTAGTTTTTGAAGAAGAAGCCATGGTGAGCTGAGAATTTGAGAGATTTTACCGGAAAAGATGTTGGAATTTGTAAAAGTAAATTTTGAAATGGCGAAGGTAAGTTTTTAAATCTAAAGGATAGAGAGGGAAAAGCTGGAAGTTGATACGTGGCACGATCTCGTGAAATGATTTTTAACCGTTGATTAATTAAGGCGCGTGAGAAACATCAATGGCTCTGCGATAAAACCGCTTTGAATTCAGGCGCGTGGCATTAATGCGTCTTGATTTGTGTAAAAGTAACCGTTTATCCTACAGATTAGACGGCTAATAGGTTTGCTTTATGCAGAGGTAATTAGTATACCCGACGTAAGCCAAAATATACCTTTCTTTGCATAAAGGTTTCCTATTTCAGATCGGGTTTTATCGGACTTGGTCTAAAGTAACCTTGTCTTATATTTTTGAAGAATTTCCCCGAGTCTGCTTTTGAAAAACACAAAACTTTAATGCCATTAATTGAACACAACATTTTCAATTCGTAAATTCATCAAGATAATTTGAAAACTAACAGACTTGAGACAGTTATTTTGAAACCAATATTTTTCAAGAAATGTGTAAACAAAGGGGAGGTGATTTTGATTAGAGTGTTTTAAAACTGAATTATCAAAGCCGGTACACTTGTTTCGCAATCAAACTAATCAAAACTATCAAGAGTGAGGTGGATCGGATAGGGTGCGAGATAGTCATTTGTTTTTCAAGAAATCGGTGACTATTGTGCCCTAATCGATTTACCGAATGTCAGATAAGTAATCCTCAAGTCGGATAAGGTCAATATGACTAATCCTTGATTCTTGATTCCTAAATGGAAATCAATGATATTAGCTACTTGATTGTCCTTTGACTCATATCTAGTCCGATAATTCTTTCTAGACATTTATATAAAGAAAGGAAGGGAGAAAATAAGGAAAACATCTAATGATGCAAGCAATGATAATTAAAAATCAACCAAAGATGCATCAAGTAATCCTAATTCTAAACACAATTCTTTAAATCTAGACTCATTAAAGGTTTTGTAAGAATATCTCGCTCTTTGTGATTCAATGGCTATCTTTTCAATTCTAATATCATTCTTTTCCACATGATCTCTAATGAAATGATGTCGATGTCTATATGCTTACACCTAGAATGCGAATGTGATTGTATGTCATGGCTATTGCACTATTACTATCACAAGAATAGGAATAGATGATGTTTGAATGTTATAATCTCTAAGTCGACTAATCCAGAGGAGTTGAGAGCAACAACTTCCGGTGCCATGTATTCAAATTTCGGCCTCGGTTGTGGAGGTGGCAATAAATGTCTGCTTTCTTAGATAACCAAGAAATTAATTTGTTGCCCAAGAATTGACAAGTTCCTGAAGTGGATTTCCTATCAATCTTACAACCTCCAAAGTCTCGAATCTTAATAACCAGCCAGCTCAAAGTTGTCATCACCGGGTACCATAACCCTACTTGCAAAGTTCCTTTGAGATATTTGAGGATTTTCTTAGCTCTCGGATGAGTTTTCTTGGGATTAGACTGGAATCTTGCATATACCCCAACTACAAAAGCTATGTCTGCCTATTTGCAATGAGATAAAGAAGAGATCCAATCACCCACGATTCTCTGTTGCATCTGTGGGTATCCCCTGCTCATCCGAATCCATAGAGAAGTTAGTTGCCATAGGTATTTTAACTTCCCTACTAGTAGACATCCCAAATTTCTCTATTAAGTCCTTAGCATATTTAGTCTGATGTATGAAAATGCCCTTACTCATCTCGCTTAATCTGCAATCCTAGAAAATATGTTAATTCACCCATCATTGACATTTCAAATCTATTTTTCATGAGAACACCGAAATCTTCACATAATTTCGATTAGGTGAACCAAAAATAATATCATCTACATAAATTTGAACCAACAAGATGTTACCATCTATTTCCTTTCTAAACAGAGTCCTATCTATCTTACCTTTTGAAAATCCATTTGATATTAAGAATTCAGATAAAGTATCATATCAAGCCCTCGGGAGCTTGTTTCAGTCCATATAGGGCCTTATTGAGTTTATAGACCTTGTTATTGATCTTAACCCCGTGAGGCTGCTCCACATATACTTCCTCAAGTAACACACCATTAAGGAAAGCAGACTTAACATCCATCGAAAGACTTTGAAAGATTTATAAGCAAAGCAAATGCCAAGAATAACCTAATTGCTTCTAATCGCAACCGGAGCATAGGTTTCATCATAGTCTATCCCTTCAGATCGTGAGTAACCTTGAGCTACCAATCTTGCCTTATTACGAACAATAATATTGTTCTCATCTGCTTTGTTTTTAAACACCCATTTGGTGCCGATAATCTTTCTATGTAAGGGTCTTTCCACTAATTCCCAAACATTTTGTCTTTCAAATTGATGCGCTTCTTCCCGCATGGTCATTATCCAGCTTTGATCTCGATAAAGCCTCCTCAATAGACTTAGGCTCGAGAAGTGATACATAACAAATAGACTTTCGCAGTCCAACATCATTCGTGGTTCCGCACACAACTTGATGGGTCTCCAATAATCTGAGTCCGATGGATGATAACTTCTCATCCTCTTGCCTATTTGAGTAGAAAAATCCTCATCTTGAGACTCAGCAGGCAACTCATCTAACTCTACCTCGAGCCGACGCTCCTTCATCCGCCGACCCCCGCCGATCACCGATGTCAAGGGTGTCTCCTCGTATGGAGTCTCGGAGTGGGGTTGTCTGCTGATTTTCAGATGTGAATTCTTCTTCATCCGAATCAATCAAGACTAGGTAGATAGATTGTTCTATGTTTAGTTTTGGTTAGTGCAATCTTATCTAGATCATTAGAAATTTGATTCACTTTATCTCGAGAAGGAAAATATTTCATCAAAACCACATGAGGAGTTTCCTCCACACAAAGAGTTGTCTTGTTGAAGACTCAATGCTTTGGAAGTGTTAGAATATCCCAAGAATATTCCATCACCGCCTTAGCATCAAAGGTTCTCAGCTTAGACTTCCCATTGTTATGGATGAAACATTTACAACCAAAGCCCAAAATATGAGATTCTTGGAATCTTACCCTTCCAAATCTCATATGGAGTCTTACCCTTGTCTTTAATCGGGCAAACACTGCTCGTTATAACAAGTTGTGTTGATAGCTTCAGCCCGTAACTCGTGAGGGGTTCCATACTCGGCCAACATGCTCCCGGCCGCCTCCTACAGGGTTCTATTCCTTCTTTCAACTACTCCATTTTGTTGTGGAGTTCTTGCCGATGATGTCTCATGAATAATTCCAAACTCATTTAAAAAGTTAGATAAATAGGAATTTAAAAACTCGGTGCCCTTATCCCTCCTTATTTTAATAATATTAACACCTTTCTCATTTTGAATGCATGCAACAGATCGTAGATCTTGTTCACGCCTCATTTTTCTTGAAAAGAAATATAACCCAAGTGTATCTAGAAAAGTCATCTACCACAACAAGAGTATATTTTCTTCCACCGAAGCCGAGAGGTGAAACAGTCCAAACAGATCAAGATGAAGAAGTTGTAAAACTCTTTCAGATGATGAGGTGTTAATACTTTTAAATGAGTGTCCAGGTTGTTTACCTTTTTACAAGCATCACATTTCAGATCGTAGAACATTGTTTCTCGGGTAATCCCTTAACAAGATTCTTTCTAGCCAGCTTACTAAGGGTTTTGAAGTTCGATGACTAAGCCTCTTGTGCCATAGCCACCGAGGTCATCTCCACCCTTAGCTACCGTGACAGTATCTTTGGGACAACTATTAAAGTTTGCCACATAGACATTACCATGTCTCAAGCCGCTTAGAAGTACCTTGTCTCGAGGAACTATCTAAAATATCACATTTATCTTTAGAGAATTTGACAAGAAAACCTTTATCACAAAGTTGGGAAACAGATAATGATTATGTTTTAAACCTTCTACAAAATATACCTCGATACTCTAACATCTCTCGATAATCAAAGTACCTACTCCCTTAGTCTGTCCAGAATTGTTGTCTCCAAAGAGTACTCTAGGACCATCAATGTTTTGGAAATTTGATAGTAGCTTCTTGTTACAAGTCATATGTTGTGAATACCATTGTCTATGTACCATATAGAAGCTAAAATCTCCTCCTTGAGTGATGATCCCGGTGAATCCTGTAAAATAGATTAGTTATAAGGTACCTTAGTGATCTTGGGTCCTTGAAGGTCAAACATCACTTTGGGTAACCAAACAAACATCTTATTACCTAATAATAAATTAGACTTGAGTTGCCTACCAAATCTGTCTACAATCATATTACTTTTAAATGATAATTTGTTGTATTCCGATTTAGTGATTTTCTTGAACTTAGGAAAAGTGGGATAGCATCTACTTCTTCCATTAAAAGGACTATAATAAGAATTTCTTCTTATCTTTGTTCTTGAAACTCTCTTAGTCTCGATATGGAACTCTCACCTGAATTTTAGTTTTCAGACTAGGAGATGCAAATTCCTTATCTGACTAAGTGGTTTCCAAGGACCAATTCTAATCTCTTTTGAGGTTTCGAGATGTCTTCACAAATTTCCTAGGTTTCGAACATCTCGATTTATTATTTCTATCATAACCAAGACCTGTTTTATCATGATATTTTTGAGAAGTACTAAAGATGTGATCTATTGCCGATTGTGAATTATTAAATTGACTTATTTTGAAGACAATCTTCTCATTGTCTTTCTTAATTAACTCATTCTCAGCACAGATCATCTCAAATTTGTCTTTTAAAGATTCCAATTCATTTTCTAATCTTTCAGACAGTGGCTGATGTACTAGCTCGGCACTGCAAACATTCCCCTTGAATGTTTCCTTAGACTCTGAGTAGTTCATCACCGCTTGTCTTTGGCTAGAATCAATCGATCTATTAAAGTCAAATTTTCTATCTCTAGCTGTTTATAAGCAGCCAAGGACATCTTTAGGTCTCTCAATAACCCTTGAATAACAGCTTGATCATTATCTCAAATAGATTTATACGGATCAATATCAAGAGGAATAATAATCTACCTCTTTAGCCATAAGATCGATTTCATCGTCTGATCCAAAATCAGATGAGGATGATGAAGATGATGATTTTCTTGATTCTTTTTCCTCGCCTAGAAGAGCTTTTTGATCTCGCAAATCTTCTCGTCTCTCTTCTTTCTTTTCTCTTCTCTTTCTTTAGGAGTCACTAAGGACAATCATAGTCAAGTGTTCTCGCTTGTTATAGGTGTAACAAGTATCACTCCTATCTCGATTTAGGACTTGTAGGATTTCTTTTAGCAGAGATCTAAACCTCCTTGTCTGGCTCCTACTCTTATCATCATCTATAGAATCATCTTCCTTTCTTCTTGACTTGGATCTGGATCTGTCCTTACCTGCAAACCTCAATTTATTACTCTTAAATTTCATTCTTAATTTGTCATGCCTTTTGGTGAGCAAAGTCATCTCGCTTCCTTCAGAGATAGATCGGCTTCTGCAGATTCAGGTGTCATCTTGTCTTCTTTGTTGATAAAAGCAATAGATTTGGATGAGGTGCTTGACTCCATCTCATCTTCCTCATCTTCTATCCGAATATCATACTCCAAAGCTTTAAGATGAGAAAATAAGGTACGATGAGTAATAGATGATAAATTCGGGTTGCTTTATGGATATTAGACTTCTCTCTCCATCTTTTGGTCAAAGATCTAAGTATCTTATTATTGATCTCCTTCTCTGAATAGTTCTTTCCTAAATCACCGCTTTGTTGAGAAGATTTGTTAATCTCACATCTAGCCGATCCACTGCTTTCATTCTCCTTCATCTTGAAGGTGTCAAAAGCATGTAATACAGATCACAGCCTTATTCTCTTTCACTTGGTCGTAACCTTCAAACACATTTGCAAGTGTCACCACATCTCCTTAACTCGATTTGCATCTTTTGACTTTTCAATCCAATCCTTGCTAAGAGTTTCTATGATTTTAGTCCTGGCTACCCGATCTAGGTTGTGGATTTTCCTCTTATCACTTGTCACTCGTAACTTTTCTTTTCCCGTCTCGACTCTGGTTTCAAGCAGACTCGGTGCCATTCGGTGCCTCCATGATAAAATTTAATAGGTCCCTCTTCAAGAACCCTCCATCCTATCATGGATTGCTTTGAGATGGTTTTCCATCCCGAATTCCAATAATCATATTCTTCAATTGAAAATTCAGGTAGACTCCTTGACTTCTTGTTCTTGCCGGATGACATAATGAGATTTAGAGAACAACAAATGCTTACACACACTAATTAGTAGTAGAGTTAGTGAAATAAAGAAGATGAAGATAATCAAGAGATAATTTCAGAATCTTGGTTAAGACCTAAACTCAATATCGTAATGCCTTAACACCGCTCCGATATCACTTGTTGGTCCCACTTAGTTGAGTAGATTAAAGGAAACTTGAATTAGCCTTCTAGGAAAAATCTAGAAGGGGGTTGAATAGATTTTTCAGATTTTACAAATCTTTCAAAACTTATTCAAAACACCAAAGTTACAATGGAATATACTTTTAAACTCAACTTTATTTGGATCAAAAGCACACTAATAATTTTTCTAACTTTAATTCAAATTGATCTTTGAATATAAACTGAAATTGATATGAACAAATGAGTAAATGAAAGCAATAAAGAACACCAAGATTTATAGTGGTTCGGATTATAAAAATCCTACATCCACTCTCCTTCTTCAACTTGAAGAAGGGTCTCGCTTACCACTTACTTACTTACGATCCAACTTACGGTTTACAATATACAAAGATCTTCAAATCTTCAAACTCCTAAATTCTTCTCTCAAATCTAACTATTACGGTGAGTAATGAACTTTTGAAGATGTATATGAAAGTGTTCTATAAACACTTAGAACTTTTTGAAAACTTGTTTTGAAAACTTGTGAATTGATGTGAAAGTAAAAATCTGAATATGTTGAATAATGTGTGATTCGTGTATATCAAATGAAAACTTAGACCTATTTATAAGTTAGCAAATACGCTTAGTTTGTTAGTCAGTTCTAACAAACTAAAAACCGCTACTTAACAAACTTAATCTTGAAAACCTGCTCTTATCCTCGGCTGATTTTTCTCTACTCGTCTGCGGTGACTTGGTGAAGACTTGTCTTTGTTATTCTACTCAGCTTGTCTTGACCTCGCCTCGAGCTCTTCATAATTGTCTCTTGCAGATGACTAGATTTGAGCTTGTCTTCAGATGACTTGCAACTTTTCGGTCTTGGTGACTTGTCCAAATCCTCGACCTAGTTTGATCAGCCCAAAGATGGAACTTGACCTCGATGTTCTTCATAATCATCTCGATCATCCGAATTGCTTCTTTTAACTCATCAAAACCTTTTTCTCGATCTAACACAAGGACCAAACTTAGTTTCTTTTGTGGTTTCTCCACTTTGACAAATTTCCTTGGTTTCAAAGACTCGATTTATTACTTCTATCATAACCAAGACCTGTTTTGTCATGAGACTTTTGTGAGATTTTAAAAATGTGATCTATAAGATTGTGAGTTATTAAGTCGACTTAGTTTGAAGACAAAGCTTCTCATTGGTCTTCTTAATAAACTCATTCTTATTACAAATCTTTATAATTTGTCTTTCAAAGTTTTTAGTTCTTCCTTTAATCTTTCAGAAGACTGGATGATGTACTAGCCTAGGTCTCGAGGTATACATTCCACCTTGAATGTGTCCTCGCTTTACGATAGTTCAAAATCTGTTTTCCTTTAATTATAGTTTGAATTTGTTCTTTAAATCATTCAAAAGACTTTTGATAACAGATCGATCATTATCTCAAAGCTTGAGACTTGTAGGACTCATTTTCGTAAGAAGAATAGTAATCTACCTCTTTTACCATTAGATAAATCTCATCGCCTCGATCCAAGTCGATGATGAGGATAACGAAGATGACTTTCTAGCTTCTTTTTCTTTCAAGAAGAAGGGCTCTCTCGATCTCGCAAAGCGTCTGTCCCTCTTCTTCCTTTTTTCCTTCCTTTCCTTGGGAGTCACCGAGGATAGCCATAGCTGTAATACTCGACTTGTTGGGGCCGCTAAGACTCTTCTTTGCGAGACTTGTATCTTCTTGGCGACTTTTCTCTTGTCATCATCTGTATACTCCACATCATCTTTTCTTCCAGATCTTGATCTGGACCTTTCCTTCCTCGCAAACCTTGACTTGTTATGTTTGTACTTCATCTCAAGACGATCATACCTTTTCGCCAATAAGGCCATCTCGCTCTTTCAAAGAAAGATCACTCCCTTTGACTTCGGCTACCGGCTTGTCTTCTTTGTTGACAAACGCAATGGGATCTTTGTAGATGTACTAGATTACGCCTCATCCTCTTCATCCTCAACACTGAATATCGAACTCATATCCTTTCAAGTGAGAAAACAAGGTATAATGATTCATAGTGGATAAATCCTTCGTGGCTTTTATCAAATTTTCTTTTTCTCTCCAACGCTTTGTTAGAGATCTAAGAATTTTATTATCAATTTCTTTCTCGGTGTAAACTTTACCCCGGATCGGTGGCTCTATTAATCAAATTGGTCATTCTCATGTCCAATTGATCAATGGATTCACCTTCTTTCATTTTAAAAACATCAAAGGAGTGGAGAACAGCTTGGAGCTTGTTCTCCTTTACCCGATCTCGTGCCTTCGCACATATTAGCCGGTGTTCCACATCTGCTGCGCTTTCTGATTCTTGATTTTTGTACCATTCTCTCGCCGAGGGTAACGATGATCTCATTTCTAGCCACCTCGTCAAGATTATACATTTTTCTTTCATCGTTAGTTAATTTAAATACCTTCTTTTCTACCGAACACGAAGTTTCTAAACTACTCGCTCCATCACCGACGCCACCATGAAAGAACTTGATGGGTCCTTTAGACGAACGTCTTCCATTCTAGGATGAATGGACTTGAGATGGTTCTCCATACGAAATTTCTAGTAGTCGTAGTCTTCGATCTCAAAATCTGGAAGACTTTTAACTTTCTATCGCTTGGAGACATTGTTAGTAGACAACAACAATATATCAAGAAGAAAATTAAAAAAAAAAGCAGATCTAAATCAAGAAATGAGTAGATAATTTGTTTCGATCAAAAGAAATATTCGTAATGGCTTTAACAACGCTCCGATACCACTTGTTGGTCCGGAATTGAGTGATTTAGTGAATCTTCTAGAAATAATCTAGAATGGGGGTTGAATAGATTATCTATATTTCTTTCGAAATTTAGGCGAACTAATCAAACTTATCTTCCAAATTATCTCGAGTACCCAGCAAAAGCAATTTTGTACTCAATCCTTTAAATCGAGATCTAAAAGCGAGTTTGATAGAATTAAGAACACATATTATAATCGATTGAAATGTAAAACTAAAAGTAAAGAACACGGGGTTTATAGTGGTTCGGATTGAAAAATCCTACGTCCACTCTCCTTCTTAAACCTTGAAGAAGGGTCTCTTCTTACTTTCTTACTTACTCTCTTTCTTCAATTACAAATTACGAGATGATGATCTACTTCTTTAGATCTTCTATCTTCTTCTAAACAAATCTTCTAACTAAAGATTACGGCAAACGTGCGTAAGAAATTACACAAAGTGTTCTATAAACACTTGGAAAATATCATAAAAACGATTTTGAATGTTGTGAGTGCTCTGAGTAAGTGTGTTTGAGATAAAGTGCAAAAGTCCTTCTAAGGACCGTGCTTAGACCTATTTATAAAGCACTTAAGACGGTTAGTTTATTGTAACAAACTCTTAACCGCTTAACAAACTAATCTTGGAAACTACCTCAACTCCAGTTAATCTTCTTGAGTAAATCGTCTGATTGACTTAGTGGAAATCTGTCTTTCTTATTCTCTTGATTAGGGTGAATTATTGCATGGTTTTCGTGTGATTTAAGTGCATAATTTGATGTAAGGTGTTAGTGTTTGAGCTTTAAAGTATAGAGTATCACCTCTTGTGCTAAAAGGTATTACTACTTTGAGTTTAATGAATTTCGTGTGGTTTTTGTCTCGTTTTCGGGGTTTCCGGTGGAATTTGGCCAAGCAGAAAGTACCGGATTCATATGGTGATGAGACGAACGCGTAGAGTGAAAACGGGGATCGGAGGTGCGAATCGCCGAGAAAAGTTGTATTTAGTTTTGATGTGTTAAAAAGTGTAAAATAGGATGACCATTTGAAGCATCATGTATAGGCAATTTGAAGTAAGTAAATGTAAATAAAACTAAGTACAAATAAGATGAGGACAAGAAATCGAGACTAGGTCGAGAAATCGACTAGGACAAACCTAAGATAAGGACAAGAAATCGAGATGGAGACCGGATATCGACAAGGACAATGTGAAGAAGACATATGAGGTCGATTCGATAAACATTCACCAAGACAAAAAAAAATGAAGACGAAGACGGGGTAAGGCAAAGAGCGACGATGAAGTGTTAAAGAAATTTCATACAAGTTTCAAGAAGCAGTTTTCAACTGACCAAGAAGAAGTTACAAGATTCGGTTATATTGTTATAACCGACTAAAATAAAATTCGAGGAAGTTACAACTACCAACCGAAGATCTTTATAAATAGGGATAGAAATTAGAATAGAATCACTTTTTGATTCTTTGCATCTACACTATTCACATATTCTATACACACGAGTTATAAAAATTTGTAAACACACAAAAGCGTTCTATACGTTTCCAGTTTAGTGTTTGTAGAACACTTTTGCACTGAGAACATCTTCGAGCCATTGATATTCGTGAAGTTAGGAAGAAAGAGTTGTAAGGTCAAGATTCACGATTGTAAGTAAGTAAGCAAGAAGGAAGGAAGATAGTAAGTGGAGACCCTTCTTCAAGTTGAAGAAGGAAAGTGGACGTAGGATCGTTTGATCCGAACCACTATAAATCTGGTGTTCTTTCTTGTTTCCATTTTACTTACTTGTTGCTTTTAATTTCCAGTTTAGTAATCAAGAATCCATTTTCTAATTAAAGTTAAAACTAAAATATCGGTGTGCTTTTGATCTTAGTAAAGTTGAGATTAAATTGAATTTCCATTGTGCTACTTGGGTGTTTTGAATTAGTCTTGAAAGATTTGTAAAGATTTAAAAATCTATTCAACCCCCCCTTCTAGATTTTTCCTAGAAGGCTAGTTTAAGTTTCGTCTAATCTCTCAACTAATCGGGACCAACAACTTGTATCGTGAGCGGTGTTAAGGCGATCGATATTGATTTTAGGTCTTAACTAAGATCCTGAAATTTGTTCTTGATTATCTTCATCTTCCTTGTTTCACTAACGATCGCTAACAAGATCTTGTAAGTGTTTTGGTTTTCTATCTCACCATGTCTTCTGTTAAGAGCAAGAAATCCGAGAGTCTACCCGATTTCTCAATTGAAGAATATGACTATTGGAAGTTTAGAATGGAGAACCATCTCAAAGCAATTCATGATAGAATGGAGGAGGTTCTTGAGGAAGGACCTATCAAGTTTTATCATGGAGGCACAAGTGATGGTATGCACTTTGAAACAAGAGTGAGGCAAGAAAAGAAAAGCTCGAGAACTCACAAGTGATGAAAGAAAGATTCATAATCTGGATCAAGTTGCTAGAACAGAGATCATTGAAACATTGAGTAAGGATTGGATTGAAAAGGTGAAAAGATGCAAGAGGCGCGAGGAAATGTGGGAAACTCTTGCTGGAATCATGAAGGATCGGATCGAGTCAAAGAAAACAAATTGCAATCAGTTCTACATGTGTTTGACACTTTCAAGATGAAAGAAGGAGAATCCATTGATCAACTAGATGTTAGGGTGACTAATATTCGAACAAGGCGGTGATTTGGGTAAAACCTATACATAGAAAGAAATCAACAATAAAGTGTTAAGGTCATTAAGTAAAAGATGGAGAGAGAAAGCTAATATTCTGAAAGCTACTCATAATTTATCTTCAATTTCACACCACACTTTATTTTCTCATCTAAAGGCATTAGAGTATGACTTCCAAATCGAAGATGAAGAAGATGAAGCAGAATCTTCAACATCCGGAAAGATCAGAGCATTTGTTCATCAAGATGAATCGAAAAGATCTCCAAGGCATCGATTTGTCTATTAAGGAGGAAATGGCTCTTCTCTTAAAAAGATATGAAAGGCCGAGAATGAAGTACAAAAGAAACAAGAGAGACAGATCAGTCGAAAGAACTACGAGATCGGATAAAGAAGAAAAGAGTTCGAGACAATGATAGGAAAAAGGATCGGACGAGGAAGCATAAATCACAAATCGATGAGGAGATAGTAGTCCTAAGACAGACAGAGGAGATATATGTTATACATGCAACAAGCCTAGTCACTATAGTTATGATTGTCCTCAACTCACTCCCGAGAGAGAGAAGAAAAGAGGAAAAAGAGAGATAGAAGGTATCTTTGATCGGAGAGCTCTTGGTGAGAAAGAAGAAGTTCATGAGACATCTTCATCCTCATCCTCATCTGATTTTGGGTCGAGATGACGACATCTATTTAATGGCAAAAGAGGTACATTACTATTCATTCTCGCATAATGATTGTGATACCTTATCTCGAAAGCCCGATCCTAGTCTTATTGAAAAACTTTTGAAAGATTTGGAGACTGCGCTATCTCGCTTATAAACAGATAGAGATCGAAAACTTTAATTTAAAGAATCAAATTACTGATTCGACTAAGGTCAATCAAACAAAGGTTAGTGAGAAATCAGACTGTACATTCAAGGGGAATGTCGGTGAGATGATCACTAGTACCTTGTCCGATAAGACAGATAAGTTAGAACAGAATTGAATTTTTGAAAATAAAATTTTCAAATATCTATTCTGAGAATGAGAGTTACAAGAAGACTAACAGAGAATTAAATCTCAAGTTAGGACTTGAATAACTCTCGAGACCACAATAGATAAAATCTTCAATACTTCACAAAAGTCTAGTGATAAAACTAGATTACGTTTTGATAGAAGTAAGAAAAATGATCCAATAAAACCTAGAGTTTTTGTGAAAGCAACTAAACCAAAGATAGAAACTAGATTTAGTCCCTGGAAACCTAAGGAATTAATTACCTCATCCGATACTTCGAGAAGAAATCACAGACGAGGAAAGTAGCTCCTAAGGTTAAACCTAAGACTAAGTCAAAGTCCTATCCTATGTATAATGGCTTTGATGGAAGAAGTAAAACATATCAATTTTTACCAAGATTCAAGACAAATTCTAAAGATCGCTTAAACAAAATTGATCTTGAAAGTCTTATCTTAGTAGATAGATATGGATGTAAACTTCAATCTATGGTTTTGAGGAACATTGATATGTTTGTCTGGATTCCTAAAAGTCAACTTAACATGAAAGGACCCAAAAGTACTAAGGGTACCTAAGCATTAAATTTGTGATTGCGGGAAGATAAGATAGTTGATAGAGGAGACATTCTTGAGGTCATCGGTACATTGACGTGGTTGTTCCAAGCATATAACCTATGAAAGACGACTTCTCTCTAACTATCGTACCATAGATGGACCAAGAGTAATGTTTGGAGATAACAATTATGGATTTACCAAATGTGTAGGAACACCGATGATAGATGATATTCAAGTACATGAAGTCTACTACGTGGAAGGATTGAAGCACAATTTACTATCTGTTTCACAATTTTGTGATAAGGGGTTAAGTGTCAAATTTACTCATAATGCATGCTTTGTATTAGATGGTATTAATGAAAATATTCTATTAGGTGAGTCGACAAGGTAACATTTATGTTGCAAATTTCAAAAGTTGTCCTAAAGACACTTGTCTTGTTGCTAAGAGCTCGAGATGATTTAAGTTAGTTGTGGCACAAACGTCTTGGTCACTTAAACTTCAAAATTCTTAACAAAATAACAAGAAAATCTTTAGTTAAAGGACTCCCTGATAAAGTATTTTCAAAGAATCATGTGTGTGATTCATGTCAAAAGGAAAAGCAGACTAAAGCTTCTTTTAAAACAATAAGTAGTCCTTCTTCGTAAAGAATTTTGGAACTTCTTCATATGGATCTTTTTGGTCCAATCACATCTCTCGGCTTCAGTGGAAGGAAATATACTTTGGTAATTGTTGATGATTTTTCAAGATTTACCTGGGTTATTTTCTTGTACAAAAAGAATGAGACAATGATTAAGATTCGAATTTCTTAAAAGGTTCAAAATGAAAAGGGGCTAACTATTGTTAAAATTAGAAGTGATAAAGGTACTTGAGTTCCTTAATAAGCTTGTTACTAACTACTGCATTGAGAATTACATAGCTCATGAAACATCTGCGGCAAGGACTCCACAACAAAATGGAATAGTTGAAAGGAGAAACAGAACCTTGAAAGAGGCAGGCAACAATGTTATCCGAGTACAACACTCCACACGAGGTTTTGGGCGTAAGGCATTAATACGACTTGTTTTGTTCAAAATAGAAGTTTGATTGTTAAAGATAAATGCAAAACTCCCTATGAAATTTGGAAGGGAAGATCTCCAAAAATTTCATATTTTCATATATTTGGTTGCAAGTGTTTTAAACACAACAACGGTAAATCTCAATTAAAAATTTTTTATGCCAAGATAGCGAGATGGGATATTCTTAGGATACTCATCTCAGTATCAAAGACATATAAAGTTTTTAATAAGACAACCTTGTGTAGAAGAAACACCCCATGTGGTATTTGATGAATCTTCTTTAGAGTACGGTAAGACAGGGGACATCACAAAGATATCGGATGATCTGGATCGGATGATTATCAAGAGATCAACCATAAAATTCTACAATCAAGAATCGCACTCGGATGAAGAAGAACCAGATTCAAACACGAGAGAAAGAACACGGAAAGCTCTTCCACACCAGGTGATCGGACGACCAACAACTCGGATGATCGGGTTGAGTCATCGAAGGTAACATAGAATAATCAAATAAATAATTCGCACAAAACTTCATCCATTGTAAAAGACAAAGGTAAGAAAGTAATGTCATATCACCCGGTGAGCAGATAATTAAAGATTTAGACTCTGGAGTCCATACAAGGACTCAACTAAATCAAGATTGTATGTTCGGTTGCTATGTGTCATTACTTGAACCTAAATCTATTACGAAGCTCTAAGCGATTCCAACTGGATTAATGCCATGCAAGAAGAACTAAATCGTTTCAAAGACAAGATGTGTGGGAGCTTGTTGAAAGGCCTCATCATCAAAAAGTCATTGGAACTAAATGGGTCTTTAAAAACAAAAGGGATGAAAACAATATTGTGGTAAGAAATAAAGTCGACTAGTTGCTCAAGGTTATTCACAATCAAAGGGGATTGATTATGATGAAATCTTTGCACCCGATGGCTCGTCTGGAAGCCATATTATTTTTTTAGCCTATGCCGCTTTTAAAAGATTCATAGTTTTTCAAATGGATGTTAAGTCAGTATTTCTTAATGGAATCCTAGCCGAGGAAGTTTATGTAGAGCAACCTCCTGGTTTTGTCAAAGGAGACTAGGTTTATAAACTAAGGAAAGCTCTATATGGACTTAAACAAGCACCAAGAGCATGGTATGACACCTTGTCTGATTATTTAATTCAAAATGGTTTTGTTAAAGGAAGAATTGATAGAACTCTCTTTAGAAAAGAATTTGGTTGTGATCTTTTGTTAGTTCGCATTTATGTTGATGATATTATTTTTGGATCAACTAACATATCTTTATGTGAAGAATTTAGTCATCTTATGAAAAGCAGATTTGAAATGTCCATGATGGGAGAGATGACTTATTTTCTTGGACTCCAAGTCAAACAGACAAAGAAGGGAATTTTTATCAACCAAGCCAAATATACGAAAGATCTTATTGATAAATTTGGAATAGGTACCAGTCGAGAGGCTAAGATACCTATGATGACAAATTTTTCAATGGATCCAGACGAGAAGGGAGAAGACACCGATCAAACCGAGTATCGAGGTCTAATTGTTTCTTTATTATATTTAATCGCTAGTAGACCTAATATTTCATTTTGCGGTTGGAGTCTGCGCTCGATTTCAAGCTAATCCTAAGAAAAGCCATCTTGAAGCGAAAGAAAATTCTTAAGTATCTAAAAGGAATCAGTAAATGTTGGGTTATGGTATCCAACGATGACAACTTTGAGCTATCTGGATACTCGGACTCGGACATTGGTGGGTGTAAGATAGATAGAAAATCTACATCCTGGTACTTGCCAATTTCTTGGTAGTAAGCTGATTTCATGGTTGTCTAAGAAACAAACCTCTGTAGCTACTTCCACAATCAAGCCGAGTATATGACAGTGGAAGTTGTTGTTCACAAATAACTGGATAAGTCAATAGTTAAGGGACTATAACATTATCACCAAAGATGTACCAATCTTTGTGATAGTAATAATGTCATAGCTATTACCCGTAACCCGATCCTACATACAAGATGCAAGCATGTTGATATTAGACACCACTTTATCCGAGACCATGTTGAGAAAGGTGACATCGAGACTAGAGAAGATATTGGTGACTTTCAAAGAGCGGACATCTTGACAAAGCCACCGAGAGACAAGGTTTAAAGAACTATCTCGTAGAATTAGGATTATTAGATGCTTCTTTAGTTAATCTATAATTCTATATTTTCATTCTTTATCTCTCTCAATTTAGTTTACTATGTCTAGAAAGAATTATCAGATTAGATATGAGTCAAAGGACAATCAGTAGCCGATATCATTGATCTCCTATTTTGAAATCAAGAATCAAGGATTAGTCATATTGACCTTATCCGATTTGATGATTACTTACGACATTGGGTAAATCAAACAAGATCACAATAGTCGGTGACTTCTATAGAACCAGACGACCATTGCATCTTATCCGACTCACCCTAGTTACTAATGATTTGTCTAAGTATCTTTGATTTCAGTAAAGTACAAGGTCTAATAAACATATCTCTAATACAAGACAAGGTCCACTTATCCAAGTATTTATGAAACGGACTATGATGCTATCAATCCGCATAAGGTGAAGTCTTCAAGAAGTATCTTCTAAACTTTTTAACTGCCTATAAAATTATGAATATTAGGTTCATATAATTAATATATGAATTTAATATCATAATCCTTTTAATATTTCTTCAAAAATGAAGTTACTCAGTTTATTAAAAATATTTTGTTTTACAAAATAAAAGGATAAGGGTTCAAATTTTGTTTTCACTAAAACTTGTATATTTTATTTTATCTCTCCAATTAACTGAAAAGTATTTTCTCAAATAAGTAACTCTGTGTCGGGAAGAAGTTACTACGGACCCGAAATTTTATCAAATTTGATTTTGAAATAGGTGAGTACACTTCACGCGCAGAAATGGAGGTGGTTTCCAAATATGAACCGTCTAAATTTCACGCGCGACATATTTAATAATATTCTCTGCACTTTTCAAAATAAATGTCATAATTGCATTAATGGCGATTCGAAAGCCTATACTTGCACATTTCAGCAATTATTAGTTTTATAATTATTTATTATTATATCTTTCCATATAAATAGGAGTTCGTGTGCATAATTTTATTTACGCACACTTAAAAACCTTTATAATTTCTCAAACCTTTCCTTTCCCTCTCAAAACCTTCTATATTCCTAAAATGGCGGAATCAAAGAAATCAAACATCAAATATGAATATGATCTCGCCTCAATCGAGAGACGAGAACTAAGTCGAGATGTATGTTGAATGGGATATTTCAACCGATCCCGAGACCAGAGAGATTTTGAGTTTGCTTGAGTCCGCAGGCTTGAAACAATACCGCACAATGAAACCGTCAAGGAATCTTCTGTAGATGATCTCTCTGCTGAATTTTTAACCAGAGCGAAGGCAATCGGCACTGGTTTGGAATCTCAAATACGAACCAAAGGAAAAAGGAAGAAGGTGGTATTATACATTGATTGAAATCGGAGGAATTTTTGGGTTGAGCACCGTCGGAGAAAACTCTTTCACGTATAAAGCATCGGAATACCTAGAGAGTTTTGTTTAATGGCGAGAAGAACCTATCGTAACACAACGACAAATTTGAAAAGGCCAATGTTAAAAAGGAAGTATCGGTTATTAATGTTGATTTTGACCAAGTGTATCTTGGGAGAGCAAGCAGAGTCACGATGCGTTAACCAAGCCAAGGATCTGTTGTCCGAGGGCAATTATAGACGGAGCGTAAATTAATTGGGCAAGGTTGGTATATTCAAGGCCGATGGAAGAGAAGAAGAAGTTTGTCAAAACCCCGTGTCGATGAATTGATGAGATGGTCTTTGACCAAAATTACAAGTATGATGGCCAGATTACCATCATACTTGAACACAAGTCTGGTCGACAACCTAGATCGGAAGGAGGGTGTAAAGAAATACACTAAGCGAAGGGCTCCTGATCAAGGACGAGAAAATTTATGGAGCAACAGATTCGAAGGAGACGGGGATGATCCGGCTCAACCCCAGCCCCTAGGAAGAAGGCTTCAAAAGCCAAGACAAAGGTTGTCAAGACGGTATTAGTGGATGAGTCCTCTTCTCGCCGAGACGGAGGAAGTAGGTGAAGAAGAGGAGGAGACAGCCTTCCCAAGGGGGAAGTGTCTCACTGGGGTGGCCAAAGAATGCAGACGGACAGAGACAGAGGAGGTCTCATCTGGAGAAAATCTGATAGAGGAGAGGAAGCCAAATCACCATCATCATCCCTCGTCCTCATCCGAGGATGAGGTACTGTAACCCTCCACATCCCAACCTCGCAATGAAGAGGCAGTAAGACCGCCGCCTCGCAGCCTCTAAAACGGTCCACTCCCGGAAGTCCAACTCAAACCCAACCCTCATATGATCCATTTTCCTTTTTACCCTCTACATCATCTCGAACCAGACCTATTCTTTAACCTCCCGAATCCATCCGGTGTCATGGGTCAAACCGAAATCTCTAAGAGTTCTTGGAAAGAAATTCCTTCTCCAAAAAAATCCGCCCTAGCATATGAGCCTGAGCTTCTAAAAGAAATCATTGATGTATATATGCTACGAAGACTCAGATTGGGCTCATTCGAGGAGATAGCTATCCTAATAGTAGAAGCGGGGAAACAATCATATCGGGAAAAGGAAGTTCTTAAAAAGGCAAAACTTAAATCTTTCCAAGACATCCTCACGAAGACACCTTTGTAAATTATATTCTCCAAAGGGTATATCTCGGGGACATGCAGCCGGAAGGACGTGGAGAAATTGGGAGAGGTGAAGGAAAAGGAAAAAGGAAAGGATATGGTCAAGAAGGAGATGAGGAGAAAGAGATGGAAGGATTGATTGGTGGAGTCTGCCCGATGAGCCGGTGAGATGGATACGGTGAGGAGGCACAAACAGAGCAGAGACGAGGAGGCAAGTGACAGGTGAGGTAGAATCGAGATATGCCAACTACAACGATGCATTGGGCGAATTCTCCTCCGGCCGCCGTACAAGTTGATGTTGCAATTGAGGAGATAGATTTAACTTTATCTTCTCCTTCGAAGAGACGACCTTGCCCTCCACATCTCGCGTATGTATCCGAATTAGAAGCTTTGAAGGCTGAAGTTAAAAATTTGAAGAATGCCTGTCTCGAATGCCTTTCAAATGGTTCCAAATGTCATCACATCTTCTATCAAAGAAAATATAGAGGCCGCAATTCACGAGAAATCCAAGATTGACCTCTACTTTTCAAGAATCGGACATGAAGAAAACATGGCTAAGGTCAAACAAAAGGTAGGCGAGGAAATGAACTCTCAAGAGGCCTGGATCAAACAATACGTTCGAGATGCTTATCGAGAAATCGGTGATAGCGTTGAAGATTAGGTCAAGGAATCTTGGAGGGCGTAAGAAGGTTACATTTTCTCAAGTGCTAAAGATGCAATTAGCTATGGAGAAAGATAGGCGACGGCCATTCTAAACCAGTTCATGGAAGATGAATTGCATTTAACAAAAGCAGCTCATAAGAAGCGTTGTGATCACCGGATCAAAAGACTGGACTTGTAAGGCATGAGTTGATGGGTCGATTGAACAAGTAGCCACTATCTGCAACACCCGATTTCTTGATGTCAAAAAGGGGAAGATAGTGAGCTCAAGAAAAGGATTGAGTTACAAGATGATCACCGTTGGCCTTAAATCTAAGAATAGATGAACTGTCGAGGAGTTGTTGAAATCAAGAGGAGAAGAAGAAGGCAGCAGAGGAAAAGTCTCGAGAGAGCCTTGAGGAGGCTGAAAAGGAGAACAAAGACAGTGAGTCCACCGAATCCGAACCTAAGCCTCGAAGTGCCACCTATTGCTGATCCTGTTCGGTCCTATCAATCAAATCTCCCTCATCCTCATCCAAAGTAGCTGGGAAAGCTAAGGCTTCAAGCCAAATTCAAGACCCGATCGAGATAGAGGAGGAAGAAAGAGTGCTAAAGAGGAGGAGGGAAGAGAAAGAAAAGTACAAGAGGAGAGATGCCAAAAGAAGGAGAGAGCAGGAGAAGGCAGCGGGGAAGTTTTATGATCGAAAACAGAGGAAGTGGGTCCAGATGAGTAGAGATGAGCAAGGAGTCGAGATTTTTAGACCATTTCATCGGAGCGATGTTGTCCCAAAGGAAATCTTGCGATGAAGGATCGGGAGATGTGGAGATCATACGACGAGTAATGGATATTTGCTTTCCATGTCCTGCAAGAAGATTCAATGGGGACTTGAAGAGACCATCGCTTTCCATGTTTGGTTAGAAGAAAAGGATTCTAAGTTCTATCAATATTTAATCGACCTTGCTCACAGAGAGTTCAACGCAGACGTGGTCGCACCAGCCTACTCACCGATGGAACCCCCTAGAACAAAAGATGGCCAGCTAGATCATGAAAGAGTCAAGCGGTGATTATAAGAGTTGAAGCCGAAGCCGACTTAGGCTGAAAGAGGGAGACAAGGTGTCTCGAAGAAGAGAGTCTTTGATCGTTAAGCATACCGAGAAGAAGACGGGTGGTATGATTAAGTCTATCTCATTCTACTCTTCGATTATGCATTGTGATAAATGTGGAAAATATGCAAGTCTCTGAATATTTGTGAAATACACTTTTGAACTACTCTCATAAACTTGGTTGTTTAACTAACTTGTTCTTTCTTCAAAACTTCTAACTAATTCTTGGTATAAGTAACTGTTTTTAAAATTTTTATAACACTAAATCTTCCGAAATCTTCTAATCTTATTCTCCGTATAATTACTTCGACTATCCGATCTCAATCTTGATCAACTTTATTACTCCGATCATCCGATTGTGAAGTCTATTGCTCGATTATATGACTATGTGACTTAAATGTATACTTTGTAATATTCTCATCTTCTAAAAAGTATTAACATTTTTCTTTTCTTGAGCTATGTTTTAACATCATCAAAAGGGAAATTGTTAGGAAAGAAAAGTTGTATTTAGTTTTGATGTGTTAAAAAGTGTAAAATAGGATGACCACTGAAGCATCATGTATAGACAATTTGAAGTAAGTAAATGTAAATAAAACTAAGTACAAATAAAATGAGGACAAGAAATCGAGACTAGGTCGAGAAATCGACTAGGACAAACCTCGAGATAAGGACAAGAAATCGACGGAGACCACATATCGACAAGGACAATGTGAAGAAGACAGATGAGGTCCATTCGATAAACATTCACCAAGACAAAAAAATGAAGACGAAGACGGTAAGGCAAAGAGCAGACAATGAAGTGTTAAAGAAATTTCATACAAGTTTCAAGAAGCGCTTTTCAACCGACCAAGAAGAAGTTACAAGATTGATTATATTGTTATAAGCGACTAAAACAAAATTCGAGGAAGTTACAACTACCAACCGAAGATCTTTATAAATAGGGATAGAAATTAGAATAGAATCACTTTTTGATTCTTTGCATCTACACTATTCACACATTCTATACACACGAGTTATAAAAATTTGTAAACACACAAAAAGCGTTCTATACGTTTCTAGTTTAGTGTTTGTAGAACACTTTTTACCTGAGAACATCTTCAAGCCATTAATATTCGTGAAGTTAGGAAGAAAGAGTTGTAAGGTGAAGTGGAGACCCTTCTTCAAGTTGAAGAAGGTGAGTGGACGTAGGATCGTTTGATCCAAACCACTATATAAATCCGTGTTCTTTATTGTATCCATTTTACTTACTTGTTGCTTTTAATTTCCAGTTTATCAATCAAGAATCCATTTTCGATTAAAGTTAAAACTAAAATATCGGTGTGCTTTTGATCTTAGTAAAATTGAGATTAAATTGAATTTCATTTGTGCTACTTGGGTGTTTTGAATAAGTCTTGAAAGATTTGTAAAGATTTAAAAATCTATTAAACCCCCTCTAGATTTTTCCTAGAAGGCTAGTTTAAGTTTCGTCTAATCTCTCAACTAATCGGGACCAACACTAGTTAAACAAATTACATCACTTTGATCTATACATTTTCACCGGTCATCCTACTTTACATAAGCTCATCTAACCTATACATTTTAACTCATCAAAACTAAACCCGATCTAACATTAAAAGAGTATCTTATATGTGACACTCAAGTGAAATCTTTTATAAAAACTGATCATTAGTTCTAATTAAAAACCTCAATACGTAATATATTTAAAACATAGAAATTATATTACATGCTTAATATATACATAAGAAACATAATATAACCATTGTGAAGCATTTCATCATATATTCGGTTTATTTATAGAAGATTCTACGACAATTGATGTTTTTAAACTCAAGTACGACACAAAAACAAAAACGTTAATTTATTGAACGAAATTTTCAAAATAAATCACTTTGAAGATTTTTAAAATTCTTCATTCCCTACCTATCACAACATGCTAATATTCATCTCTATTATTGTGAGTTTGTGATAATACATACATATACAATTAACCATAATGTAATATTTTTATAATCAAGTCCAAATCCAATAAAAAAATTCAATATCAACATACATACATTATGAAGTCTTTTTAACTAGAATCAATCCCAATAAAAAGGTTCAATGTTATGCATAATAATAATTATTTTCATAATTTAGATTCAACCTAATATCATATATATACATAATATATATGTATATATTATGTAATCTAATTTCTCCCTCTTTTGAGTCTTGCCACCACACAATGCTCCCTTGGTTGTTCCTGAGAAGTGAATTAAGAGACATATAAGAATCAGCAAAAGATAGTTGAATATGTGATAGTTTATGCATGCACTAATTTACTCTCTCGGTAGAGTAAGTCTTGTGTGAGACCGTCTCACGAGATCTCATTTCGTGAGACGGATTCATTAGTTAATAAATTTTTATAGTTTATAATGTGAAGTGTATCACTTTTCAATTTTTATCACTTTTATACTAAATTTCATCATTTTTAAAAAATTAAAATAATTTATTAAAAATGAATCAGTCTCACAAAATGAGATACGTGAGATGGTCTCACACAAAAGTTTTTGCACTCTCAGTATGCATATATATATATATATATATATATATATATATATATATATATATATATATATATATATATATATATATATATATATATATATAGTAATGAAAAGAAATATAAAACATTGTTAAAGAGATGGTTATTTATGTACCTCATCAAATTCACTACCCCTATTAATATTTGGTAGCCAATATTCTTCCATATTCCAACTTGTTTTCCTAGTCCTAGGTTTAGCATTAAAAAAGGTTGAGTGAACCTTATAAGCTATAATGTTGCCATTGTTGTCACGAATTGCTTCTTCTTTTCCAGCATATCTCCAGAAGCCAATCTCATCAACTGCTCGTTTTTTTCTTTCTTTCCATGAAAAAATGTGTCATCATGAATCAAGAAGTACCCCATGATGGTATCCTGAAACACTCCCGAAGAGAAACCTAAAAATAACTATAAAGTTAATAAAACAGTGTTGCCAAGAAATTAAATTTTTAAATCTGGAATAAAAAATGTCACAAAGAAACTTGATGTGGAAAATAAGTTTTTATTTTTTCCTTAGTTATTCAAATTATAGACACTAAAAATGATAATTAGATTAGCTTTTCCATTGCCACTTTTTCGATTTTGGATCTTCCCAAAATCATTCCCACAGGTGATTTCGACCAAATATTATTAATTATCCTCTGTGATTTAATCTCTTTATAAGAAATAGAAGGTAGAAAAAAATTCTCATTCAATATTGGGTAAATTTATGTTCAATAATTATCATTTACATACCATAATTTTAGCCTGAATTTCAGCCAATAAACCAGATTTGAGTGGTTTAGGATTGATTTAACCTTAATTCACGATTTTTTAAAGTTATTTTTTGTAAGTTATTACAGGTGTGGAAAATTACAATACTCATTTTGTCATCTCTAAATTATCCTTAAAAAAATATATTTTTCGACACCAGAAAAACTAGAAAATTATAGCAATGCAAACTTGTTTCTGCAATTTGACAACTTAAGGAGAGCTATATATCTTCATTATATATATTTCTCTCAAATTGCCAACTTGCATAATTATTTTTATATATAGCATTAGAAAAGTGTACAGAAAATAAGCAATCCAATTTGCCACCAGTGATAATTATTCTTTAATATTCTTGAAATATATCAAATAATAGCTCCGAGCTATAAGATATATAAATTATAAGCAGTTTGGCACCATCCTATGTGTCTAACACTTGACGTAAATGGCAAAGTCTTGTAATGCACTAAATGTGTCGTGCAACTTAAATGTATTATTGAACAATATTAATTATTTTAAATGAAAATTTAAAATGTACGTAGTTGTTTTCACTGAAAAGTGTAAGGAAAAAAATAAGTGCACTTTTCAGTTGAATCAACTCATGCGTTTCAGTGAAAATTGCTAATAGTTGTAAAAAGTACACTAAAGTTGCACGATGCATGCACGACACAAACACTCGGAGTAAAAAGAGTACAACTACAACTAAGCAATCAAATGAATCGATAATCAAACATCATGAGTTATTGAAAGATCAAAGACAAATCTGCTAGAACAAAAAATAAATATTGCTCATGAATTAAATTATGATAAAATGGCTAAATAAAACCTGATTGCCTAGATAAAGATTTATTCATACCAAAATAGAAACATTAAATAAAAGATTTAATAAAATAAATGCTTTACCAATATCTGTAGGGTGCTTGCTGAAAAGTCAGAAGCATCCGTTTCCTTAATAATTCCAGCAGGTAGAGATCTCAATGCCGCTTTGTCCGACAAGAACATAACCACCTCCTCCTCCGTTGGAGCAAATCGCCACCCGACCGGAAACGGCATAGCATTTTCACCTCTACCGACTCGTTGATCCATGATATGACTTTGAGTTTATTACTCAGAAAAAATCTCAGATAAAGAAGAAACTGCTCTTAAGATGATTTTAGATGGAGTACCAACATTGCTGCATCTGAGATTTTATAAGATGATTTTGTTAGTGTTGAGATTTTGTAAATTTGATTTACAGATTATGTGTATATTGTGTATGTATTATGAATTACATATATCTTGTTTTTGGATTTTATGGCAAATGGTATCATGTGTGCTTTTTTTTTTTTTTCAATCTGTGTTCCATAGTATGCTAAAAATATACAATGAACTGGACAACATCTTAAAGATTTAGGAAATGAAACACCTAGTGGAATGCGAAAAGGGAAAAAGAATCATATTGATGTAATGGAGGGAAATGGGTGCATTAATTTTTTCCCTCTGGTCTATTTATGTTCTGGAAATAAATTTTGAAATCCGAAAAACTTTATGGGTTATGAAAATATACTTTATTTTGACGGAATGGAAAAAAAAATAAATGGAATGATTATATGATTGGTAAATCAATAAATAATTTTTTTTTATATATAACTAGAGGACCTTCTATTAACAGCTTTGATTCTTTGATTTATATTTGGAATGATTTCCAACATTAATTAATATTAGAGAATATGTTGATTATATTCCTTTTTAAATTCAAATTATATATTATTATAGCTTAAAAAAGTCATTTTAGTTTTTATGAGTTATAGATGCAGTAAGAAAATTTGTGTGAGACCGTCTAACACAAATTCTATACGTCTGTGAGAAATTTCAATCAGTAACTTCGACTCATTTCCAGTTATAAACATTGATGGGTTTGCTTTGATTTTAAGAAATTGACACTATACAGTCTCATACAATTTTTGTGTATATTCAAATACTTTTCGTCAAAAATTTCATTAGTTTTGTTCATTCAATTTGAAATATTTGGATCTAATTTTTTTTTACTACACTAACAAATTATGCACATATGTGCGAGTTTTTGGCGAGCTGCATGTAGAAATGTGGAGGGAATGAATTGACTATTTATGTTAACCTAAATATCGTGGACGTCACGAATTTTCGGAGGTAACGGAATTTCAATAAAAAACCCTTTTGGAAAAATAATAATGGCAAATGATTCAACGTCATACTTTGGTTGTTAGATTCTTTAAAGCTAGATATTTTTGCCACGTGGATATTGAGGAGATTGTTGCTCGAGAGTATCCCCTCTTTCATTTGACACTCTTTATATGGCGCAGGATCTAGCAAATTAAGGGATTTACCTTGCGAGTTGGTACTTTTGGATAACTCGGTATCCGGCCCAATAACCCGACTAATTCGGGTGATCAATCCCACCATCCGAGCGGGGCCCCACTAAAAGCTTGAGCAAAACTCTGTATGGATTGACCCATCTCGGGAATTGTTTACACCCAATGAATTTCAAACCTGAGACCTATAGAACATCACACTCCTAAGTCTCATGCCCTCATAACTAGGTCAACCGAGGTTCCTCGCGAGTTTGTAATGGAGAGTGTATTCATCCCTTTCGTGAAGCTTGGGTATTGGGGCTTAGCTCGTAACATGTGTCTTCTCGCAAAAATGTCTTCTTCTTCCTTTTTTTTTTTTTTTTTTTGTTGAGTGGGCACATTTATTATGTTGGACACTTTTGGAATGTGCCTATGATGCACTATTTTTTATGTTGTTTGAAGTTTACACCGTTGTTCAAATCTCTCTTAGTCAAATTGTTTTGCCGAGTCATGGTATCATTTAATAACAAGAACACAAAATTGAAAGGTGTTTTCATTGATAATTAGAAATGAGCCGAGAGCTCTACATATATAAGCGATTGGCTAGCTCCTAATTTCGATTTTGGAAACTAACAGTTAACAACCTTTCGATGATTCTAACAAACTACGAATTTGAAAATAGAAAACGACCGAGTTCATGCTTATAGTTTTGCATGAGAGTTTTACGTTCACATTATTATGTTTACTTCTATATGCATGAGTTTTAAATACTCGGTTTTGCATATATTGTAAACACACTCACGTGTGTTGTAAACTCTAGGAAGAATGCAAACCAAGAGCAAGACGAGAGAAGTGAATCGGAAGAAGGCGGCGACTTAGTGAAAATGTCACTGGCGATCCGCTATTAGAACATACCGAACGTCGAGTTGTTGATTGAATTTTTCTCGCATGAATTGAACATCAAGCTCTATATGTTTTGTTCTTACATGAAACACCATCGAAAGCCAACTTGATCGGTCCCTCGTTATCACACCGAGTAGAGATGGAGAAGTCGGCGGAAGACCAAGTTCATGAAACAAAGAAGAGACCCACATTAAGTCTGTAGTTGCCAAGGCTAGCGATAGATACTCGGCCTCAATACTACTATGGACCACAATATTTTATTTCCGTGAACACCAAGAAAGAAGATTGTTACCCGGCTTTATGCGAGAAACCAATAGTGCTCCGACGATCATCCTATTTTGCAGCAAAATCGAGTTAGCAAATCCATGTAACTTGAAATCGGTGACACGAGTAAAACTAATACCATTAGTGATAGTTCCCTAAACATAACGAATGACCCTTTTACGGGCCTTTCGGTGGTTTTTAGTGGGGTAATGAAGGTGTTGAATTAGTTTATTCACAGAGTACGAGAGATCAAGTCTTGTTAACGTGAGATATTGCAAAGCACCGACAATGGGACGATAAAGAGAAGGTTGATCGAAAGGATCGTGAGTAAAACTTATCAAGTTTCAAGTTGGAACAAGAAGGAGTAGGAGCAGGATTGCTCTTGTCAATTTTAGCTCGGACGAAGAATCTCCTTTGCATATTTGGATTGAGTAAAGAGAATGGAGTGATCGAGTTATGCTAGTCTCTATTCCCGGGAAACAATTTACCTCTCCTAGATGCTTGAGAGAAAACTTGTCATGTAAATCAATAATAAGCTTGTGAACATATGATGGGTTGTCCCTCGTGATGAGAATATCATCTACGTAGACCAGAACCATTAACATTTTGCCACTAGAATTAGTGTAGAACAAACAATGATCAAATGCAAACTATTTGAGGCTGAATGTCACCAAAAAAGCATTTAATGTGTCATACCAAGCCTTGGGTGCCTGCTTTCAAACCATATAAAGCCTTAACAAGCTTGCAAACATGCCGAGGTCTCTGCCGATCAACAAAACCTTTAGGTGTTCAATATAAATTGTCTCATTGAGCTTGCCATGAAGAAAGGCATTATTGATATCCACCCGCCGAATACACCACCCTTTTGTCATTGCAAGACTAAACATGATTCGGAAAGTAATGGGCTTGATTATAGGATCAAGGTGTGAAAATAATCAACACCAAGCAATTTCTTTGAAAACTAATTGCCACCAATCTTGCTTTCAATCTTTCAACAATCCCATCTCTACGATCCTTGATTACGAATATCCACTTTGTAGAAATAAGATGAAGGATGATAGGCGAGTTAGGAGTATGAGACCATTATGTTTAGAAGTAGCACTTGATTGAGAGAATTTTGTAGTGGTATTAGAAGGATGAGTGGGGGAATAATTATCGGGAAAAGACACAAATTTGTTGCGGAAGATGAGAAATTTGGAATTAGTGTAGGTAATAAAGGTGGAGCGAGATATAGAAGATGAAGATTGATCGATGATCTGTATAGGAAAAAATAGATATTCAAGTTCATTGAACTCCACAATTCTTGAAATGTATATTCCGCGAGAGAGGTGCGAGGCACTTGTAACCTTTATGATTAGAGTTATATCCAATGAAAGTGCATTTTGCTTATCTAAATTGGAGTTTAGAAGTAGAGTATGGCGAGAAAAGGAAAACATGCACAACCGAATGCTTTGAAAAGTGTATAGTTAGGTGATGTTTGGAACAATTTATGAGATGGAGAGATATGACTAAGAACAGGAGTAGGAAGCATGTTGATTAAAAGAATAACAGTATGAAATGCCTCCCATAAGAAACACATGGAAAGAGATGCATGAGCTTAAAGAGCAAGGCCTACCTCGGTGATGTGTAGATGTTTTCTTTTTGCAAGGTCGTTTTGCTAGTGTGTATAGGGACACGAATGACACATAACTATGCCAAGCCGAGTACAATGAGACCTTAACACAGTGAATTAACCACCATTATCACACTAAATAGTTTTTATATTAGTAGCAAACTGCCTCTCAACAAAAGTGATGAATCGAATCAAAATGGATGCCACCTCGATTTAACTTTCAATGGAATAATCCAGGTATACCGTGTATAATCATCAACTATGACAAGATAATATCTATAACCATCCATAGATAAAGTAGAAGAGAGGGCCCCAAACATTTGTATGAATAATATGAAAAGGACCGGTAGCATTATGCATAACACCGGGAAAGTTTATTTGATGTAATTTGCCTAACTTGCAAGCATCACATAAAGTTATAGCAGAACTCTTAACCGGTATGTTCGGTGAATGCAATACGGATGAAAGAGTAGATTCTTAAGGGTGACCAAGTCTAGAGTGCCATTGCATGTGCTTAATTATTTACAATGAATCGAAACATTATTACACTGTGGTGAAGAATTAACTACAACACCGGTGAATTTATTTTGATTAGAAAGCAAGCCATTGATATTCTAAAATGAGATAGGTCCAAATTGTAATAATCCATTGTTAAGCACTCCTCTCGGTAGAGGTTTGTGAGTTATCGTGTCCTTAACAACACAAAACGAGGAGTGAAATTTAATGAAAGCTTTGTTATCCTTAAGAAATTGAGAGATACTTATTAAGTTTTTGGTTATATCCGGGACATGAAGAACATTAGTTAACATCACCGATGTACTATCTTGAAAACTCGAAAGAGAAAGAGATCCAATATGCTTTATAGGAACAGATGAACCATTTCCAACTAAGAGATGGGAATTACCTTGATAAAGACTCTGAATTTGTAAGTTTCCCCGCCCGAGGTAACATGATGAGTTGCTCCACTATCAACAAACCACTCATTTCCTAAAATATGCTAAGAAGAATTATCCATGACATGATTATTGTTAGACATGAAAAGAGAAAAATCATGCTTGGGCAAACTCATAGTAGGAGTAGAAGAAGACTGCCGAGTGAGATTGACTTGATATGTAGAGTTGGAAGATGGTGAATTTGTTTGAGGATTTTCCAAACCATGAAATGAAGAATGAAACCTCTTGTAGCACTTGACTAAGACATGATTATTCTTTCCACACAATTGGCATATCACCTTAGATTTACTCGGAAACTTGGCTTTTCTTTTGGATTTGAAATTTGACTTACCATCTTTTGAGCAAAATTTGCGAAGGATTGAAAGCTATGAAAGGTACACGGAGGCAGTGATGAGTTGTTGAATGCGCATTTCATGAGCTTGAAGTATAGATTGAACTTCATTGATAGATGGAAGGACATCTCGTGTGGTAATATTCACAAAAACAACATCGAACTCCATACCTAAACCAGCAAGTAAATGTAGAACCAGATCCTCATTGGCCACTAGATGACCGGCGGCTTGAAGACCATCGGTGATTGTTCGCATTTGGAGGAAATATTCATCAACATATAGATTTCCCTTTTCGGAGATTATAACTAAAATTTGAGTTGTATGATCCAAGCCTTGGCGAGATCTAAACAGTTCCTCAAAGATCTTCCACACTTCGCATGAATGTTCACACAAATTCACATATCCAAGCATGGATTCAAGTGACCGAACCGAGTAACTAGCTTAACATAAAATGATCCTTGCGATGCCGGTCGTCATCATCAAGAGAAGGCACATTAGCACGATCACAAAGCATTATATGAACGAATCTATGAGCTTTAACGAGGCTACCACTTGAGTTCTCCGGTAGGAATAGTTGTTTTTATCTAAACAAATGGTAAGAGTGATGAAGGTTTTTGGAATAGCATTTTCGAAGCTGTTGTTGATAGCCTTGTTGCAGAGTGAAACAAAAACAAAGATAGAATCGGATGAGAGAGAAAAAGAAAAAAATCAGCAGAAAGATTGCAGTAGAGAAGATGATCAATGAATCGAGCTTGAAGATGATCAACAAGACCTACTCGATACCATGTTGAATAACAAGAGCACAAAATTAAAAGTTGTTTTCAATGATAATTAGAAATGCTTGAGAGCTCTACATTTATACAACAATTGACTAGTTCCTAATTTACATTTTGGAAACTAACCGACTAACAACCTTTCGATGATTATAACAAACTCTGAATTTGAAAATAGAAAATGACCAGATTCATGCATTTAGTTTTCCATGAGAGTTTTACGTTCACATGATTATGTTTACTTCTATATGCATGAGTTTTATATACTCAATTTTGCATATATTGTGCTTGATTATTAGCATTTGATTCTAAAGTGAGTTATCAATTAGATAGATGTTGATGATTGTTATTTAATTGAGATAGTTAAATACCCTAATTGATGATGCTTATTGTGCTTCATATATGTTTATCTCTTTTTGATTGGTGTTTGATCATTCTAGCAACAAACGAGAGTTAAGCTAACATGATTCGGGATTAATCGGGGATAGATGTGTATGATTGTGTGTGTTAGATACTTCGTAATTGAGAGATTCGTTGCATTGAGAATGTTCACAAATAGGCATTATGTGATTAATAGAAATATTGTTGCATGATGTTCATTACTTTCTATCTTGATTGAAATCGATGCAATTATAGTGGTGATCAAATCATCCCTAATTTCAATTATCCTAATCACAAAGGAATTAGCCCATGGTGCAACAAGCAAATCCCATGGGTGAGCAAACAAATATCATGATCAACGTAGCAATTGAGCAATTGACATAGTGAGATAGTAAGAACAACACCAAATTTGCCTATGAAATAAGAATTGAATGCTTGAATCTTCAATAATGGAAACTTCTCTTAAATGAAAATACAATCTTCAAATCACTAATCTAGGCAACAATTTAATGAAATCTATGTAAACACTTGAATCTAAGTATCTAGGAAGTAAGAATTGGCTTGAAACTATGAAAATCACCCTAAAAACGATTGGAAACTGCTCTAAACTCCTTATGCCCTATTTTTCGAGTCCAAGGTGATTAAATGGTGAAGATTGGGAAAAGCGAATACCTCGAGTCGAGCTCGGAAGCCTCGACTCGAGCTCGGTGCATAAAACACAATTTTGGTAGAAACTCACGAGCACCTCGACTTGAGCTCACCAAGCTCGACTCGAGCTTGGTGCGATTTTGGCGATTCTTATTTTCGTTGCATTAGGCTCGACTCCAGCTTCCTCGGGCTCGACCTCCGGTCGAGTCCAGGATTTTTCGACTCCCAACTTTTGCTTCCAACTCCCATTTTTACCCCACATATTTGTCTCGTTCCCGTGTACATGCCTATATGCTTGATTCAGTCAAATTCCTCCAAAAACCCTGAAAATGAGATGAAACACCTTGCAAAACCATTATTCTTCACACAATACAACCTTTAGTGCAAAAGAGTAATACTCAATACCATAAAGCACAAACACTAATACCTTTTATCAATTTTTGCAATTAATCACCTCAAAATTCATGCAATAATTCACTCTAATCATTGTATCGTGTTGAAGAGGAATTCTTTTTTTTTTATGAGGAAATACTCCAAGGCACAAACACCCCACTTATACCGTAGGCCCCTTGGTCGGGCGTGTTGTAAATCGAGGAATTCTTTAGTCCATCGCATATTGTGTTACCCACACACTCTTATTATTGATACTAGTACACTAACCAACGTACGACTTGGAATTTGATAGTTTAATTTTAAAATTTAATATAATCTAATTTCAATCCTAATTAATTTTAATAATTTAGTTTTATTACTTAATTTAACATAATATATATGAAATAAAGATTACATATATTTTGAAATTTCTGAGAACTTTGAAATTACACATTTGATTATTATTTTTTAAACCAAAAACTCATGTTTAGCAACACAAGAAAAATCGGGAAGGCTATCCACCCACACAAGTCGGGCGCTCGACCCAATAATGAGGACTAGTAAACAATCTAACAGTCCTCACTAGACGGTGAGCCATAATATTGGCATCATAATATTAACATAATGAGGAATCTATCTAACCGGAAATTGAGGGAAAGCTAACAACTCCCTCTTACAACCTTCAATAATATCACATAATATAGAGTTGTTGACGGTACTCCATTCATCGCACCCGCCACCATCTTTGCATTCATCTCAATGATAGCTCGAGAAACTCTGAAATCTTTGATTCAAGATAAAGCCTCATGCAAGCCAATAGCCTCGCCCTTCTCCAAGAAATAATCATCGGGCATGACATGAGTGCCAATAAATAAATGTCTTCCCCACTCATCATGTAAGATAATCCCAAGCCTATTCCCTTAGTAATGAAAGAAAGACGCATCAATGTTGGCTTTCACAAAGAAAGGCGGGGAGGATGCCATGACTTCCAAACAATAGCCGACAACTCATCGAATTAAGTAGCCTCTTGATCATCGAGTATTTTTCCAAATAGTTTTTACCCGGCAACACCACGAGTCTGCCGCTTCACAATGACCAAGCCACGGTTTGCTATTGTGTTACTTCCAAAGACACCACATAACACCAGCAAAAAGACTCACCTTATCTTCATCTAATCTCATTAGCATTGCTGAACTCACTCCCTTAAGAGAATTAACCTAATTAGCGGTCACTTCTCTCTTTTCAAACAACCCAAAGATGCATCCGGCATTCACGTGCATACTCACTATCGATGAAAGTATTCCAGCTTGATTTCGTATGAACCTCGCACCGATCCACGGTGCTTATCTTGCACCAAGTGACGTCGAAAAGCTCTCCCTTAGTTGGCGTAAACCCTTTGCCACGCCACACACAAGCCTTCACTTTGGGGGAGTTTTAGTGACCAAAGCTTGTTCCACCCAGATCGGGACGGTCATATTCCGAAATTAAGTTCATTGTTAAGGCATACACAGACTTAACCATATATGAACCAGATTTCTCATAATGCCAAGTGAGTTTATCCGGTGTTCCGATCGGAGGTAAAGCTGACCTCAGAAATTTCCTCACATCAATAGGATCAAAAATTTCAGAAATTAAATCCACATCCCATAAATACGTACCCGACATAATTAAATCGCACACCATGAGGTCCTCAAAACCCGAAATCGTCGGCGTCTCAAGTGTAAAAACCTTTATTTGAATTTAACCATAGAGTACCCCCAAACTCTAACTGATTCACCATTGCCTATTCTCCATCTCATGTCTTTCCTAACTAGGTCGTGAGCACTCCAAATGCTCCGCCAAGTTTAGCTCGATTTCCTTTCCAAAGAAGCATTAAAAAATTGGTTCTCGAAAATATTTTGCTCTCAAAGCATGATAAACCAATGCCTCTAGATCCGAGATTAGTCTCCACTCCATTTTCCCAAGAGCGCAAAATTAAAAGTTCAAGGTTTTAAACCCAATCCACAAACTTGCTTACTTCTACACAAACTTTCCCATTTAGACCGGATAACAATTTTAAATTCTCGATCCATTTGTCCAAGATAATTTATTTACCATGACATGAAACTCCTAAATCAAGGTAGAGGGGAGTAGGAAAACGTTCATGCAAAAAGTAGGAATGGATTGAGCTACCGCTTTTATCAAGACTTCCTTACCATCTTTCGATAACTTCTTCTTGCCCCATGCATTAAAATGAGACCATAATCGCACCTGAATATATTTAAAAACTGATTTCTTTTCATGCCCAATAAAGGAAGGAAGACTAAGATATCTTCCAAGAACACCCAAGATGTGGCTAATAGAAGTCCGAGTATTTGCATCAACATTTGAGCTAAAGAAAGAGGCCGAATTCCCATAATATATAGCTTACCCCGTAATGCTCTCGTATAAACTTAAAACATCCTTGACGGCCTGTGCTTCCATAGCATCAGTTTTGCAAAAATAAGGCAATCATCCGCTAAAAGGAGATGAGAATTACTTGGATCATTTGGAAGCTTTCTTTGCCATGCGATCTACCGTCCCAATTATAAGCATGTTTGCGCAAAGAATAAAAAGATAAGGAGAAAGTGGGTTTCCTTGACGTAATCCTTGACCCGGAGTAATAGGTCCAACAATATCATCATTATCTCTAAACGAGTAAGGCACAAAAGTCACACATAACAAAATCCACCGATCCAACAATCACAAAACCTTATCTTCCTTAAAATACACTCCAGATAGGACCGGTTGATTAGGGTGAATTCTTACATGATTTTATTGTGAATTCATTGCATATTTTGATCTATTTTATGAACAATATCACCCTAATCAGTATAATTGTGAACATAACAGTTGTGGAAGGTATTATATCTATTCTCAGTAGGTTTTTATCACATTTTGTGCAAAGGATAAGCCTTCCACCAAAATCGAGTTTGAATTGAGTTGATGGTCCAAGAAATGAGCTCACCCGTGTTCATCTCTCGGTGAATCCAAGATTTAAGTGAAGATTTAGAAAGACACAAGAGAGGGTCAAAATGCAAAAAGAATCGAAGCAATCAAAGGTCGGATGCTCAAGATATCGAAGATCGAAAATTAAAGGACTGGGCTGTGAGATCTTTGTCTCGAAGCTCGTCTCGACTCGAGGCAGTACGGAGCCGAGTCATGAGCTGGTCTCGACACGAGACAGATTAAGCAAGCTGATAGGCTTAAAAGCCAACACTCACCCTTCAAGTGTAAAGGGATCGTGTAGCTAGTAAGTTACCCGGTTAAATTATCGAAACACGGAAATCAAATGTGAGATATCTCTAAATTTACTAATTTAATTGCAATTGTAGCACAAGCAATTTAACAGGATGGATAGGATTTAAACTACGATTAATTAAATCAAATAACTAAATTACTAACAACGAAATTCAATCAATAAATAAAGACGTGCTCGGGTTCTTATCAACAAATGGGTATCAATCATGCACGAATTCAAATGAGCATTTATTATGTTAATCAATTAATAAGAGCAAACTTTTAATCAAACAATAATTCCGTACTTGGTAAGCCTAAGAATTACGCTACGATTTAAGCTCGAAAGTTTGAGACAACTAAGTCACCCTTTCCTCCCGGGGCTAGAACACGAGTCAATAGGTTCCCCAAGCATGTCTCCCTTCGATACTAAGGCACCTTACCTATGGTCTCTTCATTAATCACCCGACTACTAATCTAAGTAATTAATGTGGATTGATGTATTTCTAATGGTATTAATCAAGTCTCCTTGCATTAAACCAATATTAACTCTAATTACCCAATTAATTCCCTCACCCAAATGAGTTATCTAAATACCCAAGTCTCCTTGCGATAATTAAACAACTATGCATGGAATTAGAAATCAATTAAACAAATAGATCAATCAAACCTCATCAATCCAATCAATTAATCAACAATCAAAATCACCCATAATAATTCCTCACAAAATCAATCACCCATATGCATCAAAACACCCTAGCACTAGGAATTTAGTTGATCATAATTAAAGAAATTGAATCTATGAAATTAATTTAATAACCGAATGTCATAACATGAAATTGAATCAAGAAAACTGAAATGAAAGGAAGAATATCACCTAATAGGCGTCCAATCATAAAGAAAACATCCGTTGATCGTCTAAATTGAAGAATAAATCGAAACCCTAGCTATGTGTACGTGAAAGTGTGTGTTCTTGATCTTCTTCTCTCCCTTTTGATAAAAAACCGTCAGAAAATTGTGTATGTTCGTGTATATATATGTATATAACTGTCCCGCCACGTGTCACGCTCGGATTGGTCGAAAAAGCAACAAATTTCCTCTTGGCACGCGCCGTGACTCGGGGCTAGCCCTCGACTCGAGCTTGGCTTCTCCCTCGACTTGAGGCCTGGCCCTCGAGTCGAGGGATCTTCAACATCCGATTTTCTTGATTTAGCCTTGAGCCTCGACTCGAGGCTTCCCAAGCTCGACCCTAGGTCGAGACCAGGATTTTCTAGGCCCGATATGCACCTCGGACCCCGTTTTTCCCTACGCATTCGTCTCGTCGCTATATGAATCCTGGTACTTTCCATTTCATCAAATTCCACCGAAACTCAAAACGAGACAAAAACCAAACAAAATGCATTAGTAATACTTTTAAGCATAAGAAGTGATACTCTATACTTTTAAGCTTAAACAAGAATACTTTTCATTATTTTATGCATTTCAATCCCTCAAAACTCATGCAATAATTCACCCTAATCAACTCCCCCAAACTTAAAGTGTTGTTCGTCCCGAGCAACGGAACAAATAGACACAAAGGGTGAATTGATTGCAACTATGTCACATGGCAAAAAGAATGAAATTTGGACAATCAAACTCATTAGTGACTACGAGTTTTCAATGTCACTTTCAACAAACACTCAAAAATGTCATGCTTTGATAAGATGCAAATTCAAATACTTTCTCAATGCTCCTTCCAAGGAATGTATCTCTCATCACTCAAGTGTATAAGGATAATAAAGCACTCATTCATCAAATCACAATCATACACACCATAAGCTTGCCACAAGAGTCAATCTCAATCGTCATTTTGTGTATCGACTATGAATCAAAGAGGTTTTTCAAGAGGTTGTAATGAAGGCTCTTTGGATGAGGTAGGTAAATTTGGAAATAGTGACTCAATGTTAGTAGAGCAATGAATGTTGATCAAATAATGCAATGCAATTTACACATCATCTCAACAAACACATCTCCTTCTTTCATTTTCTTCCTTTTCACATAACATTCACCACCAAACTCCTTTTGAGACTTTCTTTTGCATTCAAGCTCAAATTGAATTTTTCTTCTCATGATTTTTCATTTTTTCATACTTCAATTTTTCTTTTTCCTCTTTTTTATTCATCTCAACATACTTATCCAATCATACCACCACAATTTTTTTAACTTCACTTCACCATTCATTTGCCAATAATCATGCTCTACTCAACATATGGGAACAAATACTCATAAGGAAAAAGAAATGACTTAATTTCACAAGCTTACCAAAGAATAAGGCTTAAAGGCACAAATTGGTTTACTAGGGAAATTAATGACATTGGTGGGGTAGCATTTGACTAAGTGGCTTAACAAATCAAACATGGCCTCAAATCATCTTCATAGATCCACACAAAACTCAACTTCAACAAGTCTATAGGCAAGGTCTAGCATGCAAAATTGCAATTGATGCACTCAACAAGGAATCAAACTATTTTTTCATGCACGATTTAAGAGGCTCAAAAGCTCACGGTGCTTAAAATTAGCAAAGAGAAAGCATCCTTCATCACACTCATCATCACAAGACAACTTCTCATGCTAGAATCAAGCAACAAATCAACTCATCAACACATCACAAGTTCAACATATCCATCAATCAAAACAAATATGCCACGTACATACCTCCAAGCATAACACCTCATCAAGTTCACATAAAATAGATTCAAAGATAAGAATGAAATCCACATTTAAGCTCAATATTCACAAAAATTTTCACACAATTTTCTCATTACGAATGAGAGGCAAGTTGGTGCAACAAGCATTGCTAACTAACACACACACCCCCAAACTTTTCATTGCAAAGCAATTAAGAGTTTGGCAAATGTAGTTAGCTAGGTGAAGTTGCGCATAACTACCCACTATGAAATCCAAATAAGCACATAACGTGAGGAGCGTGGGTGCAAATGAAAAGAAAAGAAGAAAAGAGGCACACCTCCCCCAAACATAGACAAGTCTAAGTCTAGAGAAGGTGTGATACCGTAAAGGCTTCAAAATTCCTCTCGTCTTCAAGCTTGTAGCTCACCAAGCCTCACTTGCACACCTCAACCTCCTACAAGAAACACAAAAATAAATCACACACACTTATTGAAGCAATGAATGAATAAATAAATAAATAAATAAACAAAAGCAAGAAAAACGATGGGTTGCCTCCCATCTAACGCTAGTGTTAACGCCCTATACCGGACGGAGCTTGAGTCGCTCAACTTTTTGTCATCCATTTCCTTGGAGGATGAAGCATGATGATGTTCCCTTTCTTTGTTTCTTCTCTTCTTCTTGTCAAACCAATCCTTCTCCTTCTCCACTTTCTTTCCTAGCACAAAGAGAATTATCATTAGCAACATTAAACTTGCTTGAACAATGAGAATCATCAATAAACTAAGAGATAGAGAATATAGAATGAATTGAGCTTGATTTTGGAGAATCCTTCATGTTCATGGAGAATGAGATTTCTTCATCATCCACTTTGAGCTTGATCTTCCTCCTTAACATCAATAGTAGCTCCACTAGTAGCCAAAAATGGTCTCCAAGGATCAAGGGGATATTGGGATTCTCCTCCATCTCCATCACCACAAAGTCCGCATGGAAGTTAAATTTGTCTACCTTCACCACCACATCTTCTACAACTCCTTATGGATGAACGAATGACCTATCGGCTAGTTGTAGGGCCATGTGGGTTGGTTTGAGATCACCGAGCTTCAAACGGTCATAGATAGATAGTGGCATCAAATTAATGCTAGCTCCAAGGTCACAAAGGGCCTTCTTCTTCTCACCATTACCCAACTCACAAGTCAACGTGAAGCTTCCCGGATCCTTCATTTTTGAGGTAGATTCTTTTGAATAAGAGCACTACATTCCATGGATAAGCTCACCATCTCCACTTCATCAAATTTTCTCTTCTTGGTGATCAACTCTTTGAAGAATTTGGCATAAGTAGGCATTTCCTCAAGAGCATCCATCAAAGGTACATTGACGTTCACATTCTTGAAGATTTCAAAGAACTTTGAGAATTTCTCATTGAGGTTTTGCTTCATGAACCTTTGTGGATATGGTGGTAGAACATAAGTCTTGGGTAACCCCCATGCATCACATTCATTGTTGGCACCTTCGAGCTCTTTCCTCTCTTCTCTTTTCTCAACTCTTTTGCCTTCTTCCACTTGGGAATTCTCTCTACTTTCTTCTCTTCTTTCAACTCTTCTTTCTCTTCACCACCAACTTCCTTCTCAACTTTGTCCTCAACTTCCTCCACGGGCATGCTTGGACCTTCATAATTAGTACCACTCCGAAGTTTAATTGCCATACAATGCTCTTTCGGGTTCACCTCCGTAGTAGAAGGAAGTTTTCCTTTTTGGTTTCCTCCACTCGAAGAAGCAACTTGACCAATTTGGAACTCTAAGTTCTTGACTTGGTTGGCCAAAGAACTCACAACACTCTCCATCTTCTCCATTTTTTGATTTTGCGATCCCATGAAACTTGTGAGCAAATCCTCAAGGCTTGGTTTCTCATTGTTGGGTGCACGAGCACCGGATCAATTCCCGAAGGCAATGTAAGGGCGGCTTTTAGGTTTGCATAGGAGAAGTTCTCATGCCTTCGAAAGTTGGGATTATATAGAGGATTGTTTGCTTGGTAAGGAGGTGGGTGTGGTTGAGAGGCTTGATTTTGGAAATTTGTTGCAGGATTGTTGGGATATCGGCTTTGGTAATTTTGTGGAGGGGCTTGGTTAGGGAATTGATTACCTTGAAAGTTTCCTTGAGGATATGATGGTCTTCCAATATAGCTTACCTCTTCCACATGATTAGTCATTGGTGGAACTTCATTGCCACCCCCATTCCACTTCTCATGCCACTTTCTACGATACCATCCACCTTTGTAGCCAACTTTTGAACCACATCGGCTAGCACCTTCAACGTCTCATTCTCTTTTACTTGAGCAATCTTGAAGTGACCTCTTCTCTCGGTTGGCCAACTTGCGGTGTTGCAAGCTATGTTCTCAATCAACTCCTTAGCTTCTCTTCCGGACTTGTCAAAGAGTGATCCACCCGCACTTGAGTCAAGAATTCTCCGAGATGGTGGATCAAGTCCATAATAGAAGAAGCTCACTATTTGCTCATCAACAAAACCATGTTGAGGACACTTCGAGTAAGCCATTAAATCTCTCCCAAGCTTCATGCATGTTCTCCTCCATTTGATGGAATTGAGCAATCAACGTCTTGCATTGGAGGGTCATGGAAGGTGGGAAAATTTTCAAGATAAATTTCTTACTCAATTCTTCCCAAGAACCCAAGCTATCTCGTGGTAGAGAGGCAATCCAATCATTGGCTCGATCTCTCAAAGTAAATGTGAAGAGATGAGCTCTCCAAGCATCCTCGATCACTCCATTCATCTTCACCGTATCGGCATACTCAAGGAATTGAGCAATGTGACGATTCGGGTCCTCCTTGGGATCTCCACCGAATTGCTTGCTTTGGAGAATGTGCAACAACACCGGCTTGATTTCGAAATTGTTAGCCGTCAATGGTGGACGAGCTATCCCATCATAGTGGGTTTGGATGGAGGCTCAAAATACTCCCGGATTGGTCTTTCCCTCGGATTCTCTCTTGGAGGCTCTCTTTGGTTTTCTCTCCTTTCGACCACACCTTGGTCGTTGTTCTCCATTTCACGTTCTCTTTCTCTTGCTCGGGCTTGAGCCCTTCGACGATTTCGGTTTCTCCTTGCGGTGCCTTCGATCTCCAAGTTTAAGGGAATTGGTTCTATTCCACGCGATCTTGTGTTCATACACACCTAGAAAATAACCATGTATCAAATTCTCACAAGGCAAGCAAGAACAAGATAAAACAAAAATAAAAGGCACTATCAACTACTTTTAACTTTCAATCTAAGTTATCTCAAACACCGATTCCCGACAACGGCGCCAAAAACTTGATAGGCTTAAAAGCCAACACTCACCCTCCAAGTGTAAAGGGATCGTGTAGCTAGTAAGTTACCCGGTTAAATTATCGAACCACGGAAATCAAATGTGAGATATCCCTAAATTTACTAGTTTAATTGCAATTGTAGCACAAGCAATTTAACATGATGGATAGGATTTAAACTACGATTAATTAAATCAAATAACTAAATTACTAACAACGAAATTCAATCAATAATAAAGACGTGCTCGGGTGCTTATCAACAAATGGGTATCAATCATGCAGCGAATTCAAATGAGCAATTATCATGTTAATCAATTAATAAGAGCAAACTTCTAATCAAACAATAATTCCGCACTTGGTAAGCCTAGGAATTACGCTACGATTTAAGCTCGAAAGTTTGAGAGGACTAAGTCACCCTCTCCTCCCGAGGCTAGAACATGAGTCAATAGGTTCCCCTAGCGTGTCTCCCCTTCGATACTAAGACACCTTACCTATGGTCTCTTCACTAATCACCCGACTACTAATCTAAGTAATTAATGTGGAATTGATGTATTTCTAATGGTATTAATCAAGTCTTCTTGCATTAAACAAATATTAACTCTAACTACCCAATTAATTCCCTCATCCAAATGAGTTATCTAAATACCCAAGTCTCCTTGCGATAATTAAACAACTATGCATGGAATTAGAAATCAATTAAACAAATAGATCAATCAAACCTCATCAATCCAATCAATTAATCAACAATCAAAATCACCCATAAGAATTCCTCACAAAATCAATCACCCATATGCATCAAAACACCCTAGCACTAGGAATTTAGTTGATCATAATTAAAGAAATTGAATCTATGAAATTAATTGAATAACCGAATGTCATAACAAGAAATTGAATCAAGAAAATTAAAATGAAAGGAAGAATATCACCTAATTGGCGTCCAATCATAAATAAAACATATGTTGATCATCTAAATTGAAGAATAAATCAAAACCCTAAATATGTGTGTGTGAAAGTGTGTGTTCTTGATCTTCTTCTCTCCCTTTTGATCAAAAACCGTCGAGAAAATTGTGTATGTTCGTGTATATATATGTATATAATTGTCCTGCCACTTGTCACGCTCGGATTGGTAAAAAAAACAACAAATTTCTGCTTGGCATGCGCCTCGACTCGAGGGCTGGCCCTCGACTTCGAGGATCTTCAAAATCTAATTTTCTTGATTTACTCTTGAACCTCGACTCGAGGCTTCCCAAGCTCGACCCTAGGTCGAGACCAGGGATTTTTCTAAGCCCGATATACACCTCGGACCCCCATCTTTGCCCTACGCATTCGTCTCGCCGCCATATGAATTCCGGTACTTTCCGTTTCATTAAATTCCACCGAAACTCAAAACGAGACAAAAACCAAACGAAATGCATTAGTAATACTTTTAAGCATAATAAGTGATACTCTATACTTTTAAGTTTAAACGGTAATACTTTTCATCATTTTATGCATTTAAATCCCTCAAAACTCATGTAATAATTCACCCAAATCACGAGCTCACGACTTTTGGAGGAACTATGTCTCGACTCTAGCCGAGGTTCTATCTCGGGCTGAGATGTTGTATCGACTGAAGCCGAGGTGCTTTGTCTCGGGCCGAGACAATTGTTTTGAGCCAATTCTCGTAGAACATGAATTTTTTAAGGACTCTTTTGCAAATATGATATTTGCACTCGAAATCCCTACTATATATGCCTCCAAATCTGAATTGAAGGATTAATACTCACTAAGGAACACACTCTTGGCATTTTAGATAAAATTTCCTTAGTTTTCCCTCAAGTTTTCTCTTCTTTTTCTCTTGTATTTCAATTTCATATTTAGATTTCTTTAAATTTCTCATAGATTAAGGATACACATAGTTTATCTTTGTGTAATCTTTCAATTTAAGCAAGGATCAAGTTGTTGTAAGGATCAATTGCAAGATTTCTCTATTAATTCAATCAAGGTGGTATTCATTCATTTATTATTTTCATCTATTTTGTCATGGATTTTGATCTCTCTTCTCTCATTTCTATTTTATTATTCAAATTAGCCATGGGCTAACCTTTTAGATTGCTTGAGTGTTTCAATTGCACATGAATTTTGTGTTAATCATGAACTCGATCACTTGATGGGCATGTATTGGGTGATTTGTTGCTTCGTTGTTGGGTTTTTCATATATCTTGTAATTGATTGTTGCTAGTAGCTTAATTGTTGGATTTCGTATGTTGCAAACGAGAGTTGGATGTGCTTATTTGGTGATTATGTGAATGTTTCAATTGATTGCTTAAGAGTCAAATAGTGATTGATTAACCCGAGAGAAGATTAGTTGCTAGATCTCCGAACAATAGACATTGGATGCCTAGAGGTTGTTTAGGTGTGTGGTGAGGAGATGAAACATAGTCATTAGTAACCGTGTTGAAAGTATTTACGTATTCACGATCTTAGGAGCCTACTTGTTAAATTCTCTGTGATCGCTCTTAGCCTATCCCGGTTCATGCCTTAATTGTGATTGATTCGTGATTTTATCAAAGGATTGTGTAAGGAGAACACCCGAGCGATCACTTTCTCATCACTTGTACTCGTCTAGAGTTTTGATTATTTTTTTGTTATTTGTTGCTTGCTCATATTTGGTTTAAAGTTTTCTCACCCGATTAGTGCTATAATACTATGACAACGCTCGCTTTTTAGGCTCTATCGTTCTCCTAGTCTCTAGGGTTCAATATTTTATTTGGTCGTAAATATACTTGTTGCTAAAATACAACGATCAAAATGGCGCCGTTGCGAGGACTAGTTGAGGACTTTCTAGGTGGAACTTGAATTCTTGTTGAGTAGTGTTACTAGTGGCATTTTTACTTGTTTTATTTTATTTTGTTTGTGTGAATTAGATACTTGCTCTATTTTTTAAGTGGACACTCACTTGTTCTTAGGGGGTTAAATTTCTTAATTGAAATCGAACCTCGAACTTAGCCACCAAAAGAATGCAAGGGTAGTGAAGAGCTTAATTGAGAAGATGGATGGATATAACCAATACCCATGGAATCATTGCTATGATCAAAATGTTATGGTTTATCCTCCACAACATGAAGAAATTGGCTACGATAATTGGAGGAGCTTTGATTATGACTATCAAATGCAACAAGTTCCCTCCTATTATCAATATTGGAGAAATGAGGAAGCATCGCCCGCTTTTCAAGACACAATCTCAAACTACATAGATAAGCATTATGGTCAAGAATTCGATCCATATGACGAATTTGAATTTTAAGAAGCTTTGGAAGGAGCTTCCTCTCATTATCAAGAGTGGGGAAACAATGAGGAAAAGTTAATAACAAATGAATTGTTAGCCTTATTGTCGAAGAAAACCGAGGAGAAAGATGCTAGACTTGAAGCGAGGTTTGATAAAATGGAAGCAAGGCTAGATAAGATGGAAGAATTGTTTGAAAGTCAAATAGCTCAACAAGAGAGTCAACTCAAATCTCTTGAAATTCAACTAGGACAATTGGCCATTGTTGTGAAAATCTACAAGATGTGATAGAAGAAGAAGAAGAAGAGGATTCAAGTAATGATAAGCGTGAAGACAACAATTCAATGATCAAGAAAGATAAAAGGGAATGTCCCTTGATGGACACGAGCTACAATGAGCAAGAAAATCAAGAAGCATCAAACAACACAATGAAGAGTGAAATGAGCATTTCTAAACCTTTGAACTCTTCAATTTGTTCTTTATTTGATATTGATGCTTCTATTGATTTTGTTTTGCCTCTTGAGAACTTTGATCAAAAGAAGGAGATAGAGTCTTGCTTGGGCATCCTTGGACAAAAAGAAAATGAATGGAAAGAGATGATGGCAAAAGAGCAAGGGAAACATCCATAATGAATATGTGCAAGAAAGATGTGGATGATGGGTCTACCCTACATGAGTGTCTCATTGATTTTGAAGCTCAAAGGTTGAAATATGATGGCAAGGAGGACCGATATCCTTGATCATTCCGGTAGGGAAATGTGATATCAATAAATATCATCGGCATAGGACATTAAAACTAGCATTGGATGGGAGGCAACCCATCATTTTCTTGCATTCATTTCTTTTATTTTGTTTGTTGTTTTTGTGTGACCCTTATAGGAGGTCGAGGTGTGCAAGTAAGGCTTGGTGATTTACAAGCTTGAAGATTAGAGGAAGTTGAAGACTTTACGGTACCACACCTTCTTTAGACTTAGACTTGTCTAAGTTTGGGGGAGGCATGCCTCTTTTCACCCCTTTTCCATTTACACCGGTGCACCTCACGTTTGGGGCTTACTTGATATATTTACTTGTAAATGAATTTTGGGATGAGCTTACTTGTTTATGTGCATACTTAATGGTATTGTTTTGGATTTCATAGTGGGTAGTTGTGTGCAACTTCACCAAGCTAACTACATTTGCCAAACTTTTAATTGTTTTGCAATGAAAAAGTTTTTTTGGGGTGGTGGGGGTGGTGTGTGTGTTAGTTAGCAATGCTTGTTGCACCAACCCTGTCATTTGCCTTGCTAATGTTGATTTTGAGCGCTAACTCACCCGACTTTCCTTTCCTTTTCTTCTTCATAGAATGAATGAGCTCAAAAGTGATCAATATGTTATCTTAGATAGAACCGCCCACCACAAAGACTGATCGGGAAGGATCAACAAAATGTGGCAGGACACTCTTTACGCGATTGTACAAGAATTTAGACAAGATCTTATAAATTACATTGCACAATACAATGGGTCGGAGTTCCTTCATATAATTCGGCCTCTCACACTTGAGAATGAGAGTTACCAGTAATGTCATTCAAACCGGGTGAAACCGACAATCTCTCAACCACTTAGTACATGCTAAGAATACATCTTCTCCAACAACATTCCAAATTTTCTCGATAAAAAGCAGGTTAAAACCGTCTGCCCTGGCGACTTATTGGGGCGCATCTCGCTTGATCACTTTCTTAAATTATTCTCGTGTGAAATCACCAACTAACAACTCATTCTCCTCCATCGAAATAAAAGGCTGAATGCATTCTCAAGCCCCATCAATGTCGGGAGCTCCATAATTAAATAAATCCACAAAGTAATCACGGACAACATCATTCAACTCTAGTTAAGTGTCTACCCATGCTCCCGACGAGTCCCGTAGGTTGTCAATCCGATTAATTTTCCACCCCAAAGAAGCCATGTTATGGAAAAAATGGGTGTTAAGGTCACCATCGTTTAGCCAAAAGCTTTGATCATTGTCGCCAATGCATATCCTCTTTGACCAAAAGAGCAACCAATAATTTCTTCACCTCCCCCAATCGCTGAATTGAAGCATCATCTATCTTAGTGCGTAGTAACTTCCAGCTTCTTTTTTGTTTTGTTTATAGGCGGTAGCAATGTGGTTTCCCATAAAGTTAAGGAATCACCGGTAGTAAGTAACCTCCTTGTGATCTCAAAGTCCCCAAAACCCGCCATGATCGTTGAACCACCATCGGAAGGTCATCATCCTCAAACCATTTATTTTCATACCTAAACTTCCGATCAAGGGACCACAAGATTAACGAGTCTCGCATTTGGAAACAAATCATGCCAAGTATTATTCCCCATAGCTCTATCTAATCTTTGTTGAACAAAAGCTAGAGTTCCTATCCCTCTCTCCCACATGAACAGAAACCCGATATATTAACATCAACAAGTCTATAATCGAAATAGCATCACGAAACCCTCTCGAACAAGTGAGGCGGATGATCCACTCTCCCATTTTTGTCCACTATATTAAGCAAATCATTAAAATACCCCATCACAACCCAAGGCATGTTAACTTGACCAGCAAGTGTTCGTAGAAGACTCCATGATAGAATTCGACGAGATCTCTCGTGGTACCCATAATACCCCATGAATTTCTAAGTGACACCATGAAAGGAGTAAGAACGCAAATGACAAGAGACATTATTATTCCAAAGGAAACAAAGGCCGTCACTCCGACCATTACAATAAAGCTGTAAAATAATGCGAGAAATGCGCTTACAATGAATAACTTCTAATCTAGTAGAATCAAAGAGTTTCACATAGAAAAATAATATCCAGCCTACGAGCTTTAATTAGCTCACATAACAACGGAATCAGAGCAGTTGGCCAACCCTCTACAATTCCAACCGAGGGCAATCATTATTACCGACAAGCCCCGGTGTCGGGGCCTACCGAAAAAAATTAATCGTATACACCGGTAGGGTTGTTTGATTCATAGTTATCATCGGTAAAAGTGTCACGTATGTCCCACCACCGTCTTCCCCCTATTCCTCTTGCGTTCATCCCCCAAAATTAAAGTATCGATTCATTACTCATACTCAACGAATCAGCCTAAAAACCGGGCTCGTGAATATTTTTGAAACACGCACTCCCTTCATTATTTAAAAGGACTCCGGTGAGCATGTTTTTCACTTCTTTTTTAGCCGAATGGGAGACCCCTAACCAATTAAGTAGTGGAATTTAAATGAAAGATCACAACTCTAGAATGATGTTAAGGAACCGTATCGAGGCATTTTTGAATTTCTTGGAACCTCCACGAAAAACTCGAGAGAAAAATTATTCGATTCCTTATTTTCCTCCAAGCATAGGTTCACCGCCCGAGTTACTCGTCGGGCACAGCCTCCATACCATCCTTCACCACTTATATTTCGCCACACATCCATCCAGCGATTTGGGGCTTTCAAGAAATCCCCCATCCTTTCTCAACTTTCGTTGAGTCGGTTGAAAAATGTTAGCCCAGTAGATTGAGTGGTTAAACAAGCCGAGATCGCCTCCTAGTGATAATCTAGAAGGGGGTGAATAGATTATCAAACCTTTTTCGAAGATCGATTATCTATTCAAGATATCAAAGCTAAGCAGCAAAAACAAGTTTTAACTCAATCCTTTACGGTCAAAAAGTAATCAAATTAATCTTGTTTGATTAGTTGATGAATAACAAGTAAGTAAAATAAGAAGTAAAGAACGCCGGGAATTATAGTGGTTCGGATCAAACAGATCCTACATCCACTCTCCTTCTTCAACTTGAAGAAGGGCCTCGATCGACTTACAACCTTACTTACTTACAAAGATACAATTACAGAGATATGAAGATTCTTCTTTTCAATCCTATCTTCAATCCGCCTAACTCTCTAGAAACTTGAAGATTACAGTGCAAAAACTTTGAAGATGTACAAGTGAGTGTTCTTCAAAACACTTAGAAACTTATGAAGATTCATTTTAAAACTTTGTGAATGTTCTTTGAAAATTCGTGAGTATTGAAAATGAGAGTGTTGATTAATTGTCCTATTCGTAACTATACTCAAACATATTTATAAGCTGTGAAATGGTTAGTTTGTTGTAACAAACTAAAAACCGCTCAACAAACTTATTCTTGAAAATCGCCTTGACTTCACTGATCTCAAGCTAGTCGTCTGTCGACTTGGTAAAGACTCGTCTTTCTTATTCTACTTAGTTGGTCTTGATCTCGTCTTGAGCTCTTCATTTTTGTCTCCAACGAGATGACTTTATCAAGATCATCTTCAGATGACCTTCTCTTTCTCGGCTCCAAGACTATTCTAGCTCTACTTGGTCCGATCACCTAGCACTAGAATTCATTACATCAGTTGTTCTATACATATTCAGTTGGTCATCTTACTTACATGAGCTCAACCTAATCTATACAATTTAATTCATCAAAACTCCTTACGATCTAACAATTTCCCCTTTTAATGAAGTTAAAACTGCAAGAAAGAAACAAGCTCACAATGGTGTTAGTCAAGATTATTCAAGATAATCGGATGAACACATTAGGACACATAAGAATTTTAGTTCGCATCCGTTCACATAAGAGCACTTAATTCACACTTAGAAGAATTTTAAGACTTTTAGAAAAGTTTAAGTCTTAAAGATTTTATCGATTATTAGTACTTAGAAAAGTATTAAGTTTAAGGACTTAGAAAATTTTTAGGAAAATTTTAATCGAGATAGAAATTTCCTCGGATGATTAACACTTAGAAAAATTTTAAGTTCTCTTAGAAAGTTGTAAAGAAAACTTAAAGCATAAGACAAGATGATTCGGATAAGTTCAAATATATTCACAGATGATTACAAGTTTACAGATTGGTGCAAATAAGAAAAAAATAAGAAAAGAAAGCTTAAACTTATCAAACACCCCATTGGTCTCGCTCGAACCATCACCAAGTAAGAACTTCGTTTTAAGCAGCCTTTAGCTTTTCTTCGTTTTGAGTCCCGACTCAACTTCGGCTTTAGCGTTGATGCCTTTGATCCAGAGAAGTTAATGGTTCCATCAGCATTGGTCTTGGGTCTGGCCAAATCATAGGTTGGAGCACAAAGATCGGCGTTAAAGATTTTATCTACCTCATCAATCGGTCGGTGGTAGAGATTAACATCTTCTTTTTCCATCCACTCGTGCCATCTTAGGTCTTCTTCTTCAACCGATGATCCAGATCCTTTCGTGATATACCATATATCCATCTCGCATCCGTATTCTTTTCTTTATATTCCTTAGCGAATTGGCTGCGACCACTTTTGGCGGATTGGTGATCGATGATAAGGATGAAACGGCTCATCATCTCGACTTCATGACCCATTTTCTCGATATCCCTGCTCCATTGCATCTGCTGCCCCTTATTCTTCTTTTTCATCCGCTTCCTATCCCTTTCCCCATACCAGGCTTTTTCTCGTTTTATCCTCCTTATCTCGCTCCTCGAGATAAGTTTGAATAATCGAGCTCTTTTTCCTTTTTTCAGCCTAGGTTGCTTTGACAATTAACACCTTAGGTGGAGATCCCTCGGACAACTTTCCCTTGCCCTTGCTTTTGATTATTTAATTCAAAATGGTTTTGTGAAAGGTAAAATTTATAGAACTCTCTTTAGAAGAGAATATGGTTGTGATCTTTTGTTAGTTCGCATTTATGTTGATGATATAATCTTTGGATCAACTAACATATCTTTGTGTGAAGAATTTAGTCATCTTATGAAAAGCAGATTTGAAATGTCCATGATGGGAGAGATGACTTATTATCTTGGACTCCAAGTCAAAACAGACAAAGAAGGGAATATTACCCACCGAGAAGCTAAGATACCTATGGTGACAAACTTTTCAATGGATCCAGACGAGAAGGAGAAGACACCGATCAAAGCAGTATCAAGGTCTAATTGGTTCATTATTATATTTAATCGCTAGTAGACCTGATATTTCATTTGCGATTGAAGTTCTGTGCTCGATTTCAAGCTAGTCCTAAGAAAAGCCATCTTGAAGCGTGAAGAAAATTCTTAAGTATCTTAAAGGTACGGTAAATGTTGGATTGTGGTATTCACCGATGACAACTTTGAGTTGTCTGGATACTCGGACTCGGACTTTGGTGGGTGTAAGATAGATAGAAAATCTACATCCGGTACTTGCCAATTTCTTGGTAGTAAGTTGATTTCATGGTTGTCTAAGAAACAAACCTCTCGTAGCTACTTCCACGATTGAAGTGAGTATATGGCACGGAAGTTGTTGTTCTCGGTGATCTGGATAAGTCAATGCTAAGGGACTATAACATTATCACCAAAGATGTACCAATCTTTTGTGATAGTAATAGTGCCATAGCTATTACCCAAAACCCAGTCCTACATACTAGATGCAAGCATGTAGATATCGACACCACTTCATCCGAGACCATGTAGAGAAAGGTGATATCGGACTAGAGAAGATTCTCGACCGATTTCCAAAGAGCAAACATCTTGACAAAGCCATTGGCAGAGACAAGGTTTAAAGAACTATCTGTAGAATTAGGATTATTAGATGCTTCTTTAGTTAATCTATAATTCTATGTTTTTCATTCTTTGTCTCTCTCCTTTTAGTTTACAATGTCTAGAAAGAATTATCGACTAGATATGAGTCAAAGGACAATCAGTAGCCGATATCATTGATCTCCTATTTTGGAATCAAGAATCAAGGATTAGTCATATTGACCTTATCCGACATGATGATTACTTATTCGACATTCGGTAAATCAGGACTAGGGCACAATAGTCGGCTGATTTCTTGAGAAACGGATGACTATCTCGCACCCTATCTCGATCTACCTCAAGTTACTAATGGTTTTCTTCAAGTCTATGTCTTTGCGGGAATAGGTCACGAGATCGGTTTGATTAATCGACTGTTTTACCTCATCTATTATAAACCTTCTTATCTAGACACCTTTGCTTCGAATACTCTCCATACATTGTGTTTGTCTTATAAAACTCTTATCGGATTGATTGGTTGGAAAACCTAACTTTAGAAAATTAAATCGAGCAGCTTATTTAAAATAAAAGCGTTCTTTTTCAAGTCTTTAAATTTGCCAAAAGATAAAACTAAGTCATTCCAAAATCGGACAAGTTACTTTATCGATGATTTTATAAACCCAACCTTTTTAAAACCCTTATACGAAGTAAAGTAACCCTAAGCCGACGTCGACATACTTACTTCCCCGCATAAAGTAACCTAGTACTATCAAATCAACAGTCTACAAAGTAACTTTTTACGCAATTCAAGATTAGTGAACTACACGCGCTGAATCCCAATCGTTTATCCAGATTTTTAACCGTTGATTCAAAGACAAGAAATCATGTTAAATAAACGGCTTAGATTAAACCAAATTTTCTAAAGCGGTTTCTCTTTCCAATTTTCCCTCCTATAAATACATCTTCTTCTTCAATCAAACTCTTTTACTTTCGTAAAAGCATACTTATACTCTGTAAAAATATTTCAAAACCCTTAGCCAAATTCTTCTATAAGCCATACCCAAAAACGATTAGGAGTAACCTCAACAATGGTGGAAGTACATACGTAAACTTACAATAAGAAGATCAAGTCGGAAATGTATGTCGACTTCAACACAACCACCGATGGTGAATCAACTTGATTTATTGGAGAGGTCGGGATTGAGGACATTTTGTTCCAAGAAATCCAACTCAATAAAACATTGGATATGAGAGGTATTGAATTCTATGTCAATGGGACATATGAAAACGGTGTATTCAAAACCCGTGTCTACGGCGAGGAGTTAACGGTGACGACGGCGGAGGTGGCCAGGATTTTTGACACAAGTAGTGAAGGAGTGAATCCCCTCACCTACAAATCGGATGATTGGGTAGAATCATTCGAGATGATTGCCCGAAATTCAATGAAAGAGAGGAGGTCTGAACTGAAAAAGAAAATGCTCAACGGAGATATCGTTTATTAATAACGATATTGTGAAGGTCATTTTAGGGAGCGAGAACTCCCATGATGGTGTGAGACCCAGTGTCTTTGTCGAGGACGATTATCGATGGGGTACAAGCCAACCGGGCTGGGATGTTGCTTTGGGAAGGTTTGAGACCGAGAGGAAGAGGCTGGAAGTAGTAAATGGAAAATGGCGAGGCTAAGTCGATCACTAGCCTGTTTAACAAGGTGACAGAATATCTTGGAAGATATCTTGACATCCGAAATCAACTGGCTGATGGAGTTAGAGCCTACACCAAATAGAAAGGGTTGCTAACAAAAGATGAAGTGATTGGAGGACCAGCTGACTCGACGGAGGGCATGAGGTCGTGGTTCGGGACCCGTCACACCGAGGAGGAGGAAGAAGAGAAAAGAGTAGAGGAGCCGACGGTGAGCTCAGCGAGGCTTCGCAGCCCAATGAAGCTAAAGGAGATGGCTAAGAGGAGGAGGAGGTTGGTGAAAACCTCGCAGCTAGGTGGAACCTCTGCTGGCTGAATGTCTAATCTGGCCGGGGAAGAGGCACTCATCTTGGAGATAGCGACAAGTGGTCCAATCAGAGGAGATACGTAAGATCGCCTCCGAGAGGACCCCTTCCCTACTCCCGCAAGGTACAATTCTCCCCTCCCCTCTCCAACCCAATCGGCGATGAAGAGGTGTCCCGTGCCGGCACCTCCGAGCCTCTAAAACAACCTACTCCCATTTCGGTCAAGCTACAACCTCATCTTCTCTTCCTCAAACACAAACCACTTCCTCCCCCATCTCCATCCGACATGTTTTCTTTCCTTACCGGACCCGTCTACTTCCCCACCCCTATATCTACCATCTCACCCCCACCTTACTTCCATCATCTCCAGCCTTCCTCAAATACCAGCCGAATCCATTCCATCTCCCCAACCCACCTTTCCACAGTGCAACCCCTTCTCCACCACCCACTTCAATCGAAATACCACCCTCCATCTTTACCCCCACCTCGAGATTCCCCTCCACCACCATCGACGCCCCACTTCCTCCCAACCTTCGCACCCCAACCCTTGGATACCTCCAACATCTTTGGAGATATCCACATGAGCTCCCAGTCCTAACTTCTCCCACCCTCCTCCTCATCCGAATCTCGAGGAGCAGATCGACCCAATCTCCACCATCTCTTCTCGCCTTCACGGACTTGCACAATCAAATCATCGAAAAAGTCCGTAAGATGATGGAGAAGAAGACTAAGAAGGTGATTCGAGCAGTCATCGAGATAATGCTCGCCAACATGCAGATTGTCGAGGTCAATATCTCTCGCAACCTTTCAGCCAACCTTGGCACTGCTGTTGTACCCTACCGAGCAACTGGAGGAGGAGTTGAGATTGCTCAAGCAGAAAGTAGCCGCAGACAACGGAGTCCTGGTTGATGCCCTCATAGCAGACAAATCGGACTTCCGGATTCATTGTCTTGCTTTGGAAGATCAGCTCCGACCTGCAGAATGAAGTTAAAAAGGGGGAAAGAGTCAAGGAAGAATGGACACCCTCACAAATGGAGTCATGTCAATAATGACAAGCTTGACTCAAAGGCAGACTCACTGAGTTGGAGGCAGCCAAGGCAGAGTTAAAGATCAAATCGTATGAGCCGGCTGCCTTGCAACCGAGGGTGACCCAGTTGAGGAGGCCATCCGAGAGGATGAGGAGAAGAAGAGGAAGGAGGAGGAGGAGAAGACCGAACAACCGGCCGCCGAATGAAAGAGGCCGAGAAACCCGAGGCCAAGGGCAAGGGTAAAGGAAAGGCAGCAGCAATGAGAAAGTATCATCAGTGAGCGGTGACTACCCAGCATCAGCAGAGCGGAAAAGAAAAGAACCCGACTTCTCAAACCTCTCACCAACAAATCAAGAATTCATGCCGAGAAGGAGAGATATGAGAAGCGAGGAAAGGAAGAGATCGAAGAAGCTGGGAAAGGCGGAGCTGAAGTGGGATAGGGACACTCGGAAATGGGTATCCAAAGCGGTGATGAAGCAGATTTCCGACCTGTCCACCGCTCGTCCTCCTCCAAAGATGGTGTCTGGGCGCTTCACCAAAGAAATACAAAAAGAAGGCGTTGGATGCCGGATGAATGTACTATTGGTACATCTTGAAGGCATCTCCATCTCGTGCAATGATGAAGACATGCAATGGCATGAATGGATGGAGAGAGAGGATGCCGATCAGATGGGAGATCGCTTGATGAGGCAAGCAAAGTTTTCAACCGCGATCTTGTCGCACCAGCCTCACGAGCACGCCTCTCCCAAGCTTAATGAAGATGGCACTCCGCACATGGAATGGGAAACCGTTGTTACCGAAGCCGAGGTGGAATCCAAGCTCACTAATGAAGAACATCTCAAACAGCTCAGAGCAAGGATTTTCACCTGGCCGAGGATTCCGTAAGCCAACCAATGGGGAACCCGATAGACGAGGATTTTCTTTTCCTTATCTTTCTTTTTATCAGTTCTCCTTATTTGTAAATATGTGTGTATGTGAATGAATATATTTTGACTTATGAGATTTACTTATTTTTTCTTAAAGCTTTCTTTATTGTTTTAAGAAAAACTTAAATTCTAAGTATTAATCATTTGAGAAAAATTTCATCTCAAAATTAAAATTTTTCTAAAAATTTTCTAAGTCTTAAAACTTTTCTAAGTTCTTTAAGTGTTAAAATTTTTCCACTAAGTCTAAAATTCTTAAGACTTAAGAATATGTTCTTAAAATCTTTCTAAGTGTGAATTAAGTGTTCTAATTTGAATAAATCTGATCCAATGTGAGAATGTGTTAATATACCTATCTCGATAATCTTGATTAACGCTAAACTAACTTCATTGTGAGTGTGTTTCTTCCTTGTAGGTTTTAACTTCATCAAAAAGGGAAATTGTTAGATCAAGAATATTTTGATGAGTTAAAAGTAGGTTCAGATGATCGACGACTATGAAGAACAAATGAGACCGAGTCCGAGTACTAAGCCGATCAGACTAGGTCATCAATCGAGCAAGTCACCAAGACTGAAAGTTGCAAGTCGTCTGAGACAAGTTCAAACCTAGTCATCTGCACGAGACGATTATGAAGAGCTCGACGAGGTCAAGACAAGCCGAGTAGAATAAGAAAGGCGAGTCTTCACCAAGTCACCGCAGACGAGTAGGTTAAAATCACTTGTGGAGCAAGCGGTTTTCAAGATTAAGTTTGTTAAGCTTTTCGGTTTGTTAGAACCGACTAACAAACTAACTGTCATTTTAGACTTATAAATATGTCTAGATTTTCATTTTTAAAATAACTTTAACTTTTAACTTTGCACATATCACGATTTGCGATTACTTTCTATTTAGATTTCACAACAAATTCACAAGTTTTCAAAAGAGTTTTCTCAAATCAATTTTAAGTGTTTGTAGAACACTTTCCTTGTAATCTTCAAATTCCACTACTCACCGTAATAGTCGATTCAAAAGAAGAAGTTAGGAGTTTTGAAGATCTCAAGGAATTTGTAAGTCGTAAGTTGTAAGTCGATTGTAAGTAAGTAGTAAGTCGGTCCCTTCTTCAAGTTGGAGAAGGAGAGTGGATGTAGGATTATTCATAATCCGAACCACTATAAAATTTGGTGTTCTTTATTGCTTTACTTTACTTTTCTCACAATTTCAATTTTCGCTTTATTAATCAAAGATTAAATTCAGAATCAAAGTTAAAACTAAAATATCAGTTTGCTTTTGATCTTGTTCAAGTTGAGTTTAAAATTGATTTTATTTGTGCTACTTGAGTTTTTGATTAAATTTGGAAGATTTGTAAAAATCTAAAAATCTATTCAACCCCCTTCTAGATTTTTCCTAGAAGGTTAATTCAAGTTTTCCTAAGATACTCAACTAAGTGGGACCAACAGCTTCCTACTCGATTCTTCCGTTGGTGAATGTTACAACATTTCAAATAACGGTTGGGTCTCTAATTGTAATGAGTGATAGGTTAGTTGTTTAATACTATTCAATGTATACAAAAACCATTTTACAAGATGGCTTATGCTTTCACCGATTGTATCACTTAACAATTATTAGTGATATTTCATCAAAGACAAGATAGACTTATTTACGCCTATACAAATTTTGATATCCATTTTGCAAGGTGTTTAAGTCTTCATTGTGTCTATGTTGTTCTTTGAATGTGCCAACATTCTTGATAACATTCTCAAAACACCCACGCACACCTTCAATTGGCACCGAGCCATTAAACTCATTATCCCGAGCTCTTGATGGAACGAATTATGCTATTTGGAAGCCTAAAATGCGCATGTACATCAAATCCATTGATGCACGTGCATGGAGGAGTATTCGACTGGATGGACTGCACCATTAATTCCAGCAGATGAAGACAATGAAGCTCGAGCAAAGAGAGAACTTGATTGGACAAATGATGAAGTAACAACGGTCGGCTTCAACTCGAAGGCACTCAATGCCATAGTCACTTCCATCGATGTATCAATGTTCAAAATAATCTCTAATTGTGTTTCGCAAAAGAAGCATGGGAGAGATTACAAGAACATTGTGAAGGATCTGAAAGTGTTCGAAGGACAAAGTTGTGAATGCTTGGAACCAAGTTTGAGAATCTAAGGATGAGGGAAGATGAGACTATATCCTCCTACAATGAAAGAATTACTGAGATTTCGAATGAATCTCAAGCACTTGGTGATCCTATATCCAACACAAGGTTAGTAAATAAAATTTTAAGAATTGTTCCTAAACGTTTTGATGCTAAAATATGTGTTATTGAGGAAGCAAAAATACAAGATGCTATTACACAAAATGAGTTGGTTAGTATTTTGAAAACTTATGAAATGAATTTTTCTCAAAGGGATAATGAGAAATCCGAAAAGAAAATTTTTGTTTTCAAAGGAGAAACATCTACAAGTTTTGATAAACAATTTTTTGTTACTGCATTTGATTCTCGACGAAGATGTTATTGATGATTGTGCCGACAATTCGACAACATTGCTTTCTTAACTAAACAGCTTTAATTTATTTTTGAAAAAGAGAGCAAATAGACTTAGAAACAATTTGCAAATTAAAAATCGGGATAGAGATCGACTAGTAGTTCATCTCAATTGTCGATAAGAAAAGAAATTTTAATCAACCTAAGCAATTTAATAGAGGTAACAAGATCAAGTATGATCCGTAATATAGGAAAAATGTTAAATGTGATGCTTGTTCTGGTTTTGGTCATTATGCTAATGAATGTGCAAATACTCTTTTGAGAAAAAGGGTAAATTTTAATGCTATCTTAAGTGATGTGTCTGATTGTGATGATAATTCGATAAAAATGAAGAATATATTTTTTCTCGCAAGAATTATTTTTATGATACACTTGATGATTTACTGGATGATTCTCGATGTTGAATCAAATGTGTCAACATTTGAGGAAACATTGAAAATTCCAGAGGTTAATTGTTTCACAAGTTCTTGTGTAGAAAATACAGTACATCTAACAATGTTTGCAAAGATTGTGAGTCCAGGTTGTCTTAAGCTAGAAAAGGAGTTGAAATCTACTCGTAAAGCTTTAAAATAAATGACTATAGAAGAGTCATATCAAAAGGATCTGATGACAAAGTTCGAGGTCATATTAACAAGGAAAGATCTGGAAATATGCAACTTTTGAAAGGATTTCAAGGGCACAACATTGAATTTCAAAAGATATTCGTAAAGTACAAAGAAAGCTTGATGATGCAATAACAATCGGAAACACCGTAAACATGGTCTTGGTTACAATGGTAATATTACTCAGCTTTTAAGCAATAATAAACCTCGTTAAATTTACAAAATCTATTGATGAACTTGAAATTTCTTCCTAAAAATAAGAATATGTTTCGAAAAGAAGATTGTTTGTTATATTGTTTTACTAAAGGACATAAGAGATCAAATTGTTTGAAAATGAAACGGACAAGAAACTTTCTAAAATGTCTTCAAAAATGTTGCCACATTCTGTTCAACACACGAAACAAACAGTTCAAAAGTTTTCACAACAAGATGTTAAAAATTCTACCTAGGTGAAAAAGTTAAAATTTGTATGTAATGTTGCTTATACCTCTTTGAAAGCATGTGTTCTTGGACTTTGGAATTTTGATAGTGGTTGCTCTAGGCACATGACTCGGTGAAGAAAGTTTTCTCACTAATTATAAATTGTATGATGGTGGGAATGTGACTTATGGAGGTGGTTCAAAAGGCAAAATTGTTGGAATAGGTACTTTGGATGTTCCTGGTTTTCCAAATTTGACTAAAGTTTTGCATGTTTATAAAGGATTACTTGCAAACTTGATTAGCATTAGTCAGTTTTGTGATGATAACTTGCATGTAAAGTTTGATAAAAGTTCATGCTATGTGTTAAATAATGATGATGATTGTCCTATGGTTGGAAACAGATCAAGAGATAATTGTTATTTAATTGATTCAAATCAAGCATGCTTTAACGCTCAAACCGATGAGAGTACACTTTGGCATCGAAACTTAGACATGTTCATTATAGAAATATTGTCAAACCGATGAAATTTGATACCGTTAAGGGTCTTCCTAAGTTTCTGTTAGGTCAAGAAGGTTTTGATGAATTAAAAGAAGCAATTCAGATGAAAGCGACGACTATGAAGAACAGCTTGAGGTCAAGGTCTAGTACTAAGCCGATAAGACTAGGTCGAGGACTGGACAAGTCACCTGAAGATTGTAGAATTACAAGTCATCTCGGAGACAAGCTCAAATCTAGTCATCTGCAGGAGACAATTATGAAGAGCTCTGCATAAGGTCAAGATCAGCCGAGTAGAATAAGAAAGGCGAATCTTCACCAAGTCACCGCAGACGAGTAGTATAAATCAGCCGAGGAGCAAAGCGATTTCAAGATTAAAGTTTGTTGAGTAGCTTTTAGTTTGTTAGAACCGACTAACAAACTAACCTGTCTTTCAGACTTATAAATAGGTCTAGTTTCATTTTTCAAACACGTAACTACATCACGAATCACACATTACTCACAGTTGCATTTCTATCTTCACAATCAATTCACAAGTTTTCAAAAGAAGTTTTCAAAAATTTCTAAGTGTTTATAGAACACTTTACTTGTAATCTTTAAAATTCATTACTCACCGTAATAGTTAGATTTTAGAGAAGAATTTAGGAGATTGAAGATTTGAAGATCTTCACGAGTTGTAAACTGTAAGTTGGATTGAAAGTAAGTGGTAAGCGAGTCCCTTCTTCAAGTTGAAGAAGGAGAGTGGATGTAGGATTATTCATAATCCGAACCACTATAAATCTTGGTGTTTATTATTGCTTTACTTTACTTATCTGCTTCTTTCTATTTCGGTTTATCAATCAAAGATTAATTTCGAAATTGAAGTTAGAACTAAATATAAGTGTGCTTTTGATCTAAATAACGTTGAGTTTAAAATTGAATTCCATTGTGTAACTTTGGTGTTTTGAATAAGTTTTGAAAGATTTGTAAAATCGAAAAATCTATTCAACCCCCTCTAGATTTTTCTTAGAAGGCCGACTCAAGTTTCTTTTAATATACTCAACTAAGTGGGACCAACAGCTTTCAAATGTGCATGCCGAATGTATGTGGATCTTGTCAAAGTGGTAAACAAGTTAAAACCGATGCTAGAAATAGTAAAGCCTTTAGAATTTATAATCTTAGGACTCGATATTGTTCAAGAGTCTATGAATATTGTATTTGATGATAATGCTAGTCTAGCAGATAATATTATTGAAGATAATGTGATCGATCTTATTGAGCAGATGCAAAGCTCGATATTTCTAAACCAATTGAGAATGTTGTTCCGAATGTGCCCACATCGATACAACATCTCCTCATCATACGTAAATCAACGATCGTTTCCTTATCTCGCTACAAGAACATCTTCCGTAATACTCAAAATTCATCCACAACAACGAGATCATAAGTAAACCTCGGTCAGTGTACAAACAAGGAGGAAATTGAGTTTTGATGCAAGGCATGTGGTAAGATCAATCTGTATGTCTTTTTGTGTAATAAGGTAAACTTTGAATGCTATCACTCTCTTCGAACCTAAAAATATAGATGAAGCTATGAAAGATGAGAATCTGGAATAATGCTATGCATAAGGAACTTAATCAATTTGATAGAAATGATGTATGGATGCTTGTACCTAGGCTAGAAAATATGAATGTAATTGGTATCAAATGGATCTTCAAAAATAAAATTGATGAATCTGGTAATATTGTGAGAAACAAAGCTAGATTAGTTGCACAACGCTATACACAAGTTGAAGGTATTGACTTTGATGAAACTTTTGCTCCAAAGTGGTTAAAATTGAATCTATAAGGTTATTACTTGCTATTGCATGCTATATTGATATAAAACCGCATCAAATGGATGTCAAGGCTGCATTTCTAAATGGAATTTTTATGGAAGAATCATATGTAGAATAACCTAAAGGGTTTGAGAATCATGAATATCCCGATCATGTTTACAAACTTAAGAAAGCTTTATATGGTTTAAAACATGCACCTAGGGCATGGTATGGTAGATTAACTGATTTTTAGTTGAATTCGTTTTTTTATAGAGGTGAAGCTGATAGAACATTGTTATTTAAATATTGTGGAAATGATATCATGATTGCTCAAATATATGTTGATGATATTGTGTTTGGTTCTATATGTGAAAAGATGCTTGAATTATTTGTACATGAAATGACCTCTACCTTTGAAATGTCTATGGTTGGAGATTTAAACTACTTTTTAGGTCTTCAAATAAAACAAGTGCAAAGATGGCATTTTCTTTTCTCAAAGTAAATATGTCAAAAATCTTGTAAAGGTTTGGTTTAGACAATGTTAAACATATGAAGACACCTACAGGATCAACTCAAAAATTGTGTAAGGATAATGTTGGTCGATGTTAACTCAACATTATATCGATCCATGATTGGTAGTTTGTTATATCCGACTTGTAGTAGGCCGGTACATCATGTTTAGTGTTTGTTTATGTGCTCGTTATCAAACTAATCCAAAAGAATCTCATATGAATTCAGTTCAAAGGATCATAAGATATGTGACAGAACATGTGATTATGGAATATGGTACAAAGAAAGATACTTGTTGGGAAATATATTTGTATAGTTTTGATGATGTGTTTAAAACCTTAGTGCAATAGAACCAATTGAACTCGTTAGTCACCGATGATCTAGTTCAAGTTAGATAGTCTTTTGTTAAGGGGGAAACCTTTCTAGACTAGACAAGAAGACTTGAAGACCAAATTGAGATAGAAGACTTCGTGCCAAGAAGATAGAAGGCCTGAAGTAGAAGAGTTCATCTAGAAGACTTGGCACGGAATAGAAGGGTTCATCTAGAAGACTTGGCTTGGCGTAGAAGGGTTCGTCTAGAAGACTTGGCCTGGAATAGAAAAGTTCGTCTAGAAGACTTAGCCAAAGCAGACTTGAGGTAGAAGACTCTCACGACAGACAAGAAGACTTGATGTCAACAAGGTTGAATTATGGAAAGTCCGATCGGCAAAGTTGAGACAAGCCGAGTTCAAGAGTTAACCGATATCCGATTCCAAGATTCAAGGAAGACATGATTGTCAATCAATGATTAAATCAAGATTCAATGATAAAGATTAGGTTGCAATCAAGGAAGATATGGAAGACCAATCAAATAACAATCAAGGTAATCAATCGGTAGTAAATCAATCAAGACTTGATTGATGGAAATCAATCAAGCCAATCAAGCAAGTCAACAATTGATACTTTCTAAACTATAGAGCATTTGATTGCTAGCTTTTCCAACGGCTAGTTTTTCAATCTCTATGAATATTGGTGATCACTGCAAGCTCGTGCATGGTACACACACATATTCAAAAGAGACACAAAAACACGACGAGCTAACGAACAAGCAAGGTCACCATTCCAAGAGCTTTAAACGCATTAACACAAGCTTAGAGATATAATCCATTGCTATCTTAGAGCAACTAATCGATTAGGATTATTTTTAGTTGGAATTGTAAAATCACCTATCATTATCTCTGTACGAGAAAAGGTTAATTATCTTTTGATCTAAGAGTTAAACACTCGAAGATCACCACTTTGTACCAAGGGCAGGAACTTGTAAAACATCATGTGGTTGAATCCTCAAGGAGAACGAGGATAGAAAACCAAACAAGAGGCGAGGAACTTGTAAAACCTCCCGTGGTCAAATCCTCAAGGAGAACGAGGACAAAAGACCGTTTCGTTAGTAAGGCCCCTGTGGAGTCGGGGAGAGTGGACGTAGGATCGTTATATCCGAACCACTATAAAAATCTCTCGGGTCTTTACAAGCTTTCTGTATACATACTTATAATTGCTCATACATCATCGTTTTAATAAACCTGCACTATACTTGCTAAGTTTTTATCAAGAAGGTTTTCATTCAAAGGGTTTTTCAAATACACACGAGATTAGCTTCCGCACCATCGAAGACTTCGAGTTTTCGAATTTTGCTGATTTCACATAGCACACTCTGAGTACCTTGTCAGAGAAGACTTCAAAGTCTTCTAACCTCACACTCACTCACAAAAAGTTGAAAAGTTTTGAGTGTGGTAAAGTCTATTCAACCCCCTTCTAGACTTTACACCTCCGTTCACATCTCGTCCGGGACCAACAATACTAATTGTTCTTTGATTTGCTATAGTGATGCAGATTGGGCGGGTGATAGTGATGATATAAAGAGTACAAGTGGAGGATGTTTCTACGTGAGTAACAATCTTGTTTCTTGGCACAGTAAATAAAATTGTGTTTCCCTATCAACTTTAGAATCGAGTACATAACCACATGAAATTGTTGTACTCAGCTTCTATGGCTTAAGAAAATGTTCGATGATTACGGTTTGGAGAGCAATACTCTTACGATTTATTATGACAATACAAGTGCAATTAATATATCTAAAAACCATGTGCAACATTCACCGACTAAACACATAAGTATAAGACATCACTTCATTAGGGACCTTGTAGAAAAAGAAGTTGTAAAGTTGGAAATACATTCCTACCGAGAAGCAGATTGAGACATTTTTACTAAAGCCCTTGATAATGAGAGATTTTCTTCACTTAGGAAATCTCTAGGTTTATGCACAAATTAGACTCTTTATTGCTAAGTGTTGTACCAAATGTGTCCACATTTGTAACAACACTAGAACAATTTACTTAAATTTTTCTAAGTATTTTAGTATTTAGTGTTTTAGAACTCTCTTGTGTAAATAATATTTGAACCTTTAATTATATCAATTGTCCTGGACACACTTCTCTTAAATGCATTTAAATAACTCACAATTAGATGCTATGTCACCGAGTAACTATGGGGTACGGAGTTCACTACTACGATGTTCTCATTTCAAAAGGTGACTTAAAAATGCATCAATATGTTCACAAATCCATTGACTAATTATGGGACACGGAGTGACAACTACGATGATCTCTTCAAAAAATCGATCAACGTGAATAAGTGAGTAAAATAAAATATAGTGCAACACAAATGAATTAAAATTCGTATAAAAGCGTGTTGAGAAGTGTGTGTACCGACAATTAGTGAAAAATATTTTGGTTCACATATGTATATTTGCCTCTATGAATTTGTTAATTTTCAAATATTATTTTATGGAGATTAATTTAATTTAAATTTGTTCCAAAGCAATATTACTTAATATATTATATTATGCGGTTTATCTCCTTTATAAGCGGTTTTTAGCATGTTCTCATTTAAACTTCCATAACACTCGGTTCCCTCCTAATTTTTAGGGATGTGGTGATAACTTCCTATAATCTCTTCTTCAAACCGATGTTTTGATAACTTCTACATGTTTTTTTCCCTATTTACGGTCCTTATTGTTCATATTGTTTTCTACATTTTTCTTTAAGTCTCGAAAGCACAGTGTTTGAAGGTATTATTATTCACACTTGTAGGTAGTATCTCTTATCAAGATTAATAAATCTCTAATTTTTCAAATTGATTATTTAATTAATACTTTTGAAAGTGCAGGGTATTAATTGTTATGGCTGATCGAAGAAACTCCCCACCTTCACTCTAAAAATTTCGAACTCTCCAACACCATCTTCTTTGTCCAAATATCATCACCTTCTCGCTCAAATGGCCATCGACAACACCTCAAATATCTTAGAAAATATTGGCGCACCTCATCCAACATCTCCTTCATTGATTAGGGTTGGGTCTATCGATATTTCTCTTCCTCCTACTGAAACCCAAAACCCCTGTTGCTCCGTCCTTGAACGAAACCCCTCAAAATCCCGGTGTTGGCTCAATCCTCCTGGACAATGTCCTTAAAACCTACCCCATTACTGTTGAACTCGCTTTGGGTGCCACCACCGATCAAATCGTCTATGCTTTCAAAAATCTGGCTAAGCAAACTGTTTATCCCATCGTGATGGTGGGAAATGAGGAGGTCGATTTCCGTAAATACAAACATTTGGTGTTCACGCCTCCTCAATCGCAATAACAAGATTCTGCAATGGACGATGCTTCATTAGATTCAATCGATACTGCTGAACTCATAGCTAGGTTTGAAGTTGTTCGACGTAGCTACGAAAGCGATTCAAAGGGACGAGGTCAAAAGAGACAATCCTATCGCACCATGGGTCGAAGGGTGGATTCTCGAGAAAGACAAGAAGCAAAAACACGATGATGGAGTGGCATCCAAACAAATTCAGATGTTTGATTCTAATTCCTCCGAGAAAGAAATGCAAGAGGCTAATCCGAGAAAGAAAAGAGTGATCATGCTTCTCTCGTAAGCGGTCAAGGGAAAGCAAGAAGATTCGTAAATAAATCGACTCTAGCCGAGATGGTCACAGAGAAGAAAGAAGGTCTAAGAAAAGAAATGACCCGAAGATGTTCTCAAAATGTTGCCACACCTATGGCAACATCCATTCAACTTCGCAGTCAAGAAAATAAAAGCTCGAGACAAGGTTGTGTTAATGTACAACATCGGTCATTTAAAGAAATTCAACTTGGGAAAGACCATTTTTGAAAATATGATGACTTATTCAGGAAGAATTCCAAGCAAAGGGTTGTTGTCATATCCGAGTCCGATTTATAAGTTGATTTACGCCCAAGGATTTCAAAGAACTAATTCTCAAATCATTAGTTCTTTTGCTTTGAGTCCTGGGATTTCTCATGTGCTACGTAGTGGTCCATGGGTTATTGACTTGCCTTACCGTAATCCTGATTAATAGCCTGAAGCTACAAATACGCCATCCACCGATGTTCCTCAATATGTTGGCACACACGCCTGCCAACATTCCTCAAGACCAACCACAATTTATCTTAGATCGGATAGTTGTGACTGACAATTCAATTTCTAATCTCAAATGTCTACTCAAGAATCTAGATATGCGTAAGAAGATTTGGGAAAACTCATTTCCACCGTAAGACAGGTTCTTCTTCATCATCCGATTCACTCTAGTACGTAAAACTTCACATTTGATTTTTAAAAGTCATCTTTTGTAGATTATCTGTAATCTTTGTGATGTCACCTATTTCCTTAGACTTAAAAGTAGATTCATCAAATACAACATGTGGTGTTTCTTCCACACACAAGGTTTTCTTATTGAAAACTCTATAAGCTTTAGATATAGTGGAATATCCCAAAATATCTCATCTGCTATCTTAGCATCAAAGGTTTTCACCGAGACTTACCATTGTTGTGAATAAAACACTTGCAACCAAAAATATGAAAATATGAAATTTTAGGTGATCTTCTTTTCCATATTTCATAGGGGTTTTACACTTATCTTTAACAATTAAACATCTATTCTGAATAAAACAAGCTGTATTAATGGCTTCGCCCAAAATTTGTGTGGAGTGTTGAATTCGGATAACATTGTCCTCGCAGCTTCTTTCGCAGTTCCGTTTCTTCTTTCAACAACTCCATTCTATTGAGGTGTCCTTGCTTTTAAGTTTCGTGAGCTATACCATTCTCAAGTACAATAGTTAGCAACAAGTGAATTAAGAAATTCAAGACTTTATCACTTCTTATTTTGGCAATACTTAATCCTTTTTCATTCTGAATTCTTTTAAGGAACTCGTATTTTGGTCATCGTCTCATTTTTTCTTGTATAAGAAAATAACCCGTAAATCTAGAATAATCATCTACGATTACCAAAGTATACTTTCTCCCACTAAAATTGAGAGGAGTAAACTGGACCAAATAAATCCATATGTAGAAGTTCCAATTCTTTACGAAGAAGGACTATTTATTGTCTTAAAAGAAGCTTTTGTTTGTTTTCCTTTTTTACATGCATTACAAATGTGACTTTTTGAAAATACCTTATCTAGGAGTCCTTTTACTAAAGATTTTCTTGCCAATTTGTTAAGAGTTTTGAAGTTTAAATGACTAAGACGTCTATGTCATCGAGCAATATCAGTTAAAAGGAATATTTGGAAATTGCAACCAAATGATGTGTATTGCAACAAAATCTTCAGTTAAAAAGTTATAAGAATATATATGAAATTTGGTTTTCATGACTTGGAAATTGGTTTTTAGATATTTTGGCTTCTAAAAATTTTGGTTTCTGAAAATGTGGCGGCTAAACAAACTCTCGAATTTATTTTACACATCCAATTACTATTGAGCTGATCTCTTGTGAAATATTGTCCCGTCCAATATTAATTAAAAACATAAAAATTTAAAATTTGCGGTCGGTTAATTCAGAGGATCCAAACATAACCTGATTGAATTAATGCGGTCGGTTAATTCGGTTAGTTTCCTAAACAAACTATTGCATGAACTGCTTATATCAGCTACATTTTCATCATAAGCTACATGTATTGTATGAGAATATTATTGTACATATGATGTGTATTGAATCGTATTAGGATATCAAAACCGAACATTGTTTCATTGTTTCTACTAGAGGGAATCTTATGTGAGACGGTCTCATATGAGACCAAACTCTACTTTGGTATTTGTGCCATATTAAGGCACCGTTTGCTAAGTGGGTTTAAGGGTAGGAGTTAAAAATCGATTTGGTCCCATAACTCACTTTTTCATAAAGGTCCCAAAATATTTTAAATTTTCAATTTTGTCCCATAACTCACTAAGTAGTCCGATTTTAGTCCCAAAATTAACTTTTCAGGGGAAAATGGGACTGAAATCGGACTACTTGGTGAGTTATGGGACAAAATTAAAAATTTAAAATATTTTGGGACCTTTGCGGAAAAAACCAGAGTTATGGGACCAAATCAATTTTTAACTCAATATTGTTTATGAAATACCTTACCCTTATTTTTCTATGGGAAAAAGCCTAGTATAAATCTAGTATAATTATTTTAATTACGAAATAAGGAGTTACATGACGTTGGATATATGAAACACTTGTATAGCATAATTATGTGAAGTTGGGGTTCACGTTAAATACAACTAATTTTTATCCATTTATAAAAATGGTCTGATAAAAATTTGTATATAAAATTCATTTAGGATACTAATAAAGTTCATGCCTCAAATATATATATGAATCAAGTTCATACATGTTTGTGTTGTTAAATATAAAAATGAAATATATTTTTGGTAATGTATATGAATTTCTTGTGGATTATGAGATTAATTGTATGCATTTGTAATAGGAAAATTAAAGAAAATTTTAATAACAATATATCAAGAATGAAAAATAAGTATAACTACAGGAATATTCGTTATATATGGTTTTCTTCAAGTGGCATCTATTTATTTTCACTAGATACTTTTAATTCTTTTTAGTGTGGGTATTATTTTCGATATTAATATATTATCTAATTATTCAAAAATATAATTTGAACTTGTTAAAGGCATACGATTTCCATCACCAATATCTCATTTAACTAATATCATTAATTAATTAATAATACATACAAATTAATTGCATTAAAAATGATATACAAAGTATATATATCTTTTTTTAGCTCTCAACAACCGCCATCCGCTTTAATTCCAATGATCTTTAATTATTAGTTGGTACAATTTTTAAATGAGTTAAAAATTGATTTGGTCTCATAACTCTGGTTTTTTCCGCAAAGGTCCCAAAATATTTTTAATTTTTAATTTTGTCCCATAACTCACCAAGTAGTCCGATTTCAGTCTCATTTTCCCCGAAAAGTTCATTTTGGGACTAAAATCGGACTATTTAGTGAGTTATGGGACAAAATTGAAAATTTAAAATATTTTGGGACCTTTGCGGAAAAAAGCCGAGGTTATGGGACCAAATCGATTTTTAACTCTTAAGGGTAGGGTAGGTGTGTAAACCCACCACATCCTATGTTTGTATTTTACCTAAACTCTTGTATCCGGGTTTGCAACTTGACCCGAATTTTGTATACCTCGTTTTGTGGTTTATGAGAACTCACTTGATTTCTACAAATTAATTCATCTTCTTCACGGTGGTAGGGTACTAAGGGCTGCTTTTTGTTTTTCTTTTTTCTTTTTTTCCCAATGATTTCCCCAATTTCTTGGTGGTAGATGCTCCTATTTCAACTTAGGGGTGTAAATAAGTCAAGTCGGTTCGCAAGTTACTCGTTCACAACTTGAGAAAAGATCCAAATTGACTCGATTTTAATCGAGTCGAGTTCGAGTTCATAAATACTCGACTCAAAGGCTCGCAAGCTGAGCTTGTACACTATTTACTATTTTACCTTTATTGTATTAATTATATATACTTATATTATAAATACATAAATAATATAGGTTATCGAGTGGAGCTTGAGTTTATCGAGTTTTAAGCCGAGCTCGAGCTAAAAGTTAAGACTCGATCAAGTTCGAATCGAGTCGAGCTCAACACTACTCGCCTCGACTCGAATTATTTACACATGTATTTCAACCAAATGGTAATAATGGAAAAGTCTTCATCTTTCCTTTCCAACAAAATCTTCTTCAAACCCGACAAAATCGCCTTCCCACGATTCCAAGCAGCTCCAACAATTCCATGATTTGAAAAGTTACAAGATTTGAGATATTTTATTTTGGAGAAGGTCTCTTGTGAAATATTGCATCGTGCAATATCAGTTAAAAAGGAAATTTTTAAATCTTGCGGGTCAAGCTAAAGAACGGGTCTAAATAAAAAGAATACGCAGACTTATTCTTCTTCATCCTCCATTCTTATTATTCTTTCTCCTCCGTTTGCTCCACAACTTCCAAGGTTGTGCCTCGTGTTCCCAACCACGCATCAAGATTCTTTCAAACGTAGAAATGCCGACGATCGGGAGGGATAAAACAGTGAACTCCGATGAAAAATAACAACAAAATTCAACTATGAGATCGAATTGAGGAGAAACATGAAAAAATACGAAAAAGAGGAGAAGACATGGATGATTTTTTTGAAAATTATCAAATAATTGCTACGGATGTGATCAAAACAATAACAAAATTTATCAACAACATCAAATTGATGTGTGTTACATGTTTTTCTAATAAAACCGGAATTAATATCGCAATTGTTACCCTGTTTCGATTTGTTCATATAGTGACACATCTTGCTCTATGCAAGAACACATTTGTATTCGTATAGTAACACATTTTTCTTTCATATAGTAACATATATTTCTCTATATAGTAACACATTTGTGTTCATATTAGTAACACTCGCACAAAGGCATAAATAAATCTCGTTCCCGTATGTTACTATAAGATCAAATATATGTTACCGTAAGGACAAGTACGTGTTACTAAAAGAATAAAATATTTATTCATGTGTTGTACGGTTTTGTTAATTAGTAACATATTTTTCTACATACAATAACACATGTTTGACCTTATAGTAAAGCACACCGAGACCGAGTTTTAATTACTTTTGCACGAGTTTAGTACACATATTTACCCTTACAATAACACATATTTACCTCAAAATCTTATACGTGGGATCAAATAGACCCATGAAATTTTTCTTAACACATTTAAATCATTCTTTAAATATTGGGATCAAATAAGCCATCACCTTAATAAAATCACACTCTATTACTGAAAATAAAGTTGTCTAAGATTAGAGACTTATTTAATCCATACATATAAGATTAGAGACTTATTTGACCATTTTTTTATTTTTTTTTGCATTTGGGCGTTTATTTTTAGACAAATACATATTATTTATTTTATAGTAACACATATTTATCGTTAAAAATAACATATGTGTAACCTAATAGTAACACCCCGAGAGCACGTGAGGGCGATTTTTTATTTTGGAAATATCCATTGCACTACAAAAAATCCTAAATTAACGAGGGCTATTAGCGAGGGCAGCGGGCCTCGTTAATTACCGAGGAGAGGCGAGGGCTCGGATTTGCGAGGGCCGAGCCGAGGCAGCGGGCCTCGTTAATTAACGAGGGTATTAGAGAGGAACTGGGCCGAGGCAATTTAACGAGGGGCGAGCCCGTCGGTAGCCCATTAACGAGGGCATGGCCCTCGGCACTTTTAGCGAGGGCTTGGGCCCCTCGGCAGCCATTAACGAGGGCATGGGCCTCGCTAGTGCCCTCGGCAAAATCGATATAAATACACCCATCAGATCCCCTTTCTCCTCCCCCTCGCGTTTTTACGCCACCGTCCTCCTTGCGCCGCCGTCCGCCGCTTTGTCAGCCGGAAAATTGAGGTTATTCCTTGTTGGGCTTTGTAGTACACATTCCCGGGAGCGTTTCTACGGTAAATTTTTAAGATTTAATCGGTTATTTTTGTTGTTATTTTAGTGGATAAATTTTTTTATTTTAAATTTTTCATATGCATGTATTTGTGTAACTTTGTTGTTATAGTTGGTGATTTATTAATTATTTAGTGTTAATTTTGTATAATTGTTATGTGTATTTTAATTATTTAGGAAAACTATTAGATATGATTATATATAATTATTTAGGAGTTAATTAATTAGTAATTATGCAATTTAATAATTTTGTTGTCATAGTTGGTGATTTATTAATTATTTAGTGTTAATTTTTGTAATTGTTATGTGTATTTTGATTATTAGTAATTATTTAGGAAAATTAGTAGTATAAGATTATTATATAATTATTTAGTGTTAATATAATTAATTAGTAATTATGCAATTATATAATTTTGATTATTAATATTATTATAATTTTAATTTAATTGCTATAATTTATATATTTGTAGGTGTGTACGTTTATTGAAAAAGATTCGATCCGGGAGTATAATTTCATAGCCACCACTATCACGGTAAGTATTCTTTTTGTAATTAATTATTATTTAAATATGGTTTTAATTTAATTATAATAATTATTTGATTTAAAATTATTTTGCATGCATGATATAATATTAATTTATATATGGTGATCGATGTTCGATCAAATTTTGTATGATAGTTCAATTATAATATTAGTTTTGAAAATTGAATCGATGTTCGATTCAAGTTGATGTTGGAGTTGAGGGTTGATGAATTGTTTGGTATTGTTTGTTGTAGAATGTGCGTTCCGACTTGATTAATTTTAATTAAGTCGGAAATGGATGCACTAGGAATTAATTACTTGATATATTAAGCGGGAATGCGATAAAATAAAACAAAACTCTGCCGAAATCTACGTGAATGGTTACAAATTTTACACACGAACTTATGGCTCATCCAAATCTACTTCAAATTGTGGCGTTTGTATCAAGGGTAAAATTATGATGCGGATGAGAATGATTTCTACGGGATCCTCGAGGAAGTAGTGCAATTGGAGTACCCGGACGTATTGAGAAAAATGTTGTTTTGTTCAAGTGCGAGTGGTTTGATCCATCTGTGCCAAATGGAACTAGAGTACATCCTCATTACAAACTTGTGGACGTTAATCAAAGGGGAAGATACGGCCGCTACGATCCTTTTGTGTTAGCAAGTCAAGCCACTCAAGTTTACTATTGCAAATACCGGAAAGCGTAGACATGAGTGGTTGGCCGTTTGCAAAAATCAAACCGAGATCCTTGGTCGAAACCGTGCCAACGAATGAACAAGAGCTTCCCCCTTTCAAGACGACCTTGAGTCCCAAATTAATGTTGTGCAAGCGGATGATGATCCAATCATATTGACAGATGTCAACGGTGCACTAATTGATATTGAAAATAATGAAGAAGAGGAAGGAGAAGACGAAGAAGAAGAAGAAGAAAATGATGATGATGAGGAGGAGGAGAGTGAAGAGGAGGAGGAGGATGAAAACTCAGATGAATATTGAATATATAGTGTAATAATTATGTGTGTTTCATTTTAATGCATTGCTCGAGTATATGATGAATTATTTGTTATTGAATAGTGTAATAATGTGGTTTTTATTTAATTATTATTGAGCGGACCGTCTGGATGGAGGGGACCGTCTGGGTCCAGAGGGACGATTTGGGTCGAGACGGAGCGTCTGGATGCAGTCGAGGAGTACCAGTACCGGTACCCATTATTCAGCAAGATGAGCGAGGCGAGGCATCGGCTCGAGTCTTATGAGGACCATCGAGATCCGGCTCCGGCTCTGCGGTTCGATCTGGATATATGGATCTACGGGGCACGTAAGTTAAATACTTGTGAATAATAAAGCTGTGTCATATTTATATGTCTATTATAATTTCGCGTGTTTATTCCGTTTTTTTGAGGTTGATGCCATCGAATCGGGTATCGAGATTATTCGGGATATTATGTATAAACATATGGAGCCCAGTGCATTCACTTTCCCGGATGATATCTCCTCGGAAGGCTGCAGACGTCTTGGGAGTCATTTCGGTACATTATATTTTGTTATTCGCTATTTAATTTTGATTAATTTATAAACTTTAACGCTTATTGAGTACAATAATATTTTGTTTGGCAGAGAGTGACTAGGTGGGACCCTTCCGAACTGAACTCAACGGAGGTGTATCATTGTTCCTTCGTAGAGGCAAGCGGAAGATACACTGATATGCTGACAACGTGAAAAGCGTTGTTCTTCACCAAGAGCAGTGCCTGGATGGGATGACGCCGTCTTCAATCCACCGCTCGAGTATTGGGGTAGAGAAGAGGTGAGGTCAAAGAGCGCGCAATGTAGGAGGAATCGAATGTCGGAGCCTGGAGGCACGAGTGCGGCATCTCCGTCATGAGGCGGATCCCGTGGATCAGCCGGTATTCATATATGACTTTGTAAGTAATTTTTAATGCTAGTTCAATATTTTAATTAAACATGTGGTTCTAATTAAATAAATACGGGGAGATGAAGCATGGACGGCTCCCCACCGACCGGGACATGGTGCGGCATTACCACGCAACTCCTGAGAAGGGGAGTACACCTGCAGGGTGTTCAGTGACACAATTGTAAGTATTTTCATTTTATATTATGTAATAATTTATAAAAAAATTATATATATGTCTATTTTTGTAATCTAAAATTTTAATTGTGGAAATATTAAATGCAGTATGAAGTACAGAGGCGGCCTCCCGGATACCTCGGCCCTCTGAGGTCGAGCTCAGAACCCCAACCCGACTTATCCCGGATCTATGTCCAAAGAGTTGGAAAACAACACGGGAGGGTTCGGGTCTCGGTCAGGCAGGTAAGTCCAGACGCATCCCCTCCGGCTCTTGTTCATCATCGAGCACTCCTCCTAGTGGGATCACCCAGCCGATATGGACCGGATGCTCCAAGAGGAGCGTGAGAGGAGTGCGGTTGGAGATGGAGGTCACGAGAGCGAGATGCGAGCGGAGATGCGAGGCGGAGTTGCAGGCGGACATGCAACGTCAACTCCAGGAGATGTTGCGGGGGTTGCGGGGTTCCTTCCACTGGTGGTGATATTCCCAGTGGTCGGGTGGTTCGATCGATCATCCGTGGTCCCGGAGTTCTAGGCGCCGCTAAATGAATTATTGTGTTTAAAACTATAAATTTTTCTGAATGTTAATTAAGAATTTATGAATTTTAAATGTTTATGAGTATGAATTTTAATTAATTTATAAGATGATGAATTTTAGTTATTTAAAGTATCAATTTTAATTGTTTAAGAGTACATATTTACACATGATAATATAGTTGATAATTTAATTGAATATATATGTGATAATAATAATAATTATAAACATGATAATATATATATATGCAATAATAATAATAACAATAATATATGATAACATGTATATAGTGAATTTTAGGATACATTTTAATTGAATATATACAATATTAATAATTATAAAATAATAATATATATACTAATTGAATAGTGTAATAATGTGGTTTTATTTAATTATTGTATATAGTAAATGATAGGATACAATTTAATTGAATATATACAATAATTATAAAATAATAATAAATATATTAAATATTGTATACAATTTAATTGAATATATATAATAATTACAAAATAATAATAAATATATTAAATATAGTATACAATTTAATTGAATATATACAATAATTATAAAATAATAATAAATATATTAAATATTGTAGACAATTTAATTGAATATATATAATAATTAAAAAATAATAATAAATATATTAAATATAGTATACAATTTAATTGAATATATGTGATAACATATATAATTGAATAATAGTTATATTAAACATATTTAATTGAATAACATTTATAAATTAAAAATATATAAAATATTGAACATAATATGATATTAATATATTTAAAAGCAAAAACATATCGAATGATTAGCTTTGCCCAACGGTAAAGCGCCCAAGCTCTCTCCTCCACTCTCTCGGAGGTCATGGGTTCGATCCCTTGCAACGCGAAAAAAATCGCGGCTAGCCCCGAGGCCGCGGCCGAGGCGCGGGTTCGATCCCCCTGGCCGCAATTCTTTTTTATTACAATGATTTTAGCGAGGGGCGAGACGAGGCCCGCCCTCGCCAATTCCCTCGCCACCTGGCCCTCGCGAACCCCTCGGCAATTAGCGAGGCAGTGCCCTCGCTAATTGCCGAGGATTTGGCGAGGAAGTGTTTGCGACAAGGTTTTTGCCGAGGGCTACCTTCCTCGGTAAGCCCTCGCCAACCCCCTCCCCTCGTTAATTCCCTCGCTAACCCCCTCGCCAAATTCGTTTTTTTTGTGGTGTTGGATCCAATCCGACCCGACTAGGATCCACGAATTTCATTTCATATAAGAATTTGTCTTTATTTTTTATGATTCGGCTTCCAAAATATTTTTATTTTGTTAATCTTAGATTTGGATCAGGGAGAAGATTTGGAAATATTTTTATTTTTTAACGATTTGGAAATATAGGTGTCTGCAAATAATTTTGTACAAATGGTAAGACATTGTTTTCATTCTTTGAAGATTTGGGAAATTTGTTTCTGTATATAAATGATTTTTTTCTTTTTTAAGAACGTGAAATTTTATTTTCATAAGTTGGAAGTTCGTTTTCAGCAAATTTGGTTTCCGCAAATGATTATTTTTATTCTTTTTAAGAATATGAGATTTGGTTTTCATGAGTTGAAAATTCGTTTTCAGTAAATCTGGTTGTGGAAAGTGATGATTTTGGAAATTTTGTTTACGCAAATGATTAATTTTTCTTTATAAGAATATATATGAAATTTGGTTTTCATGAGTTGGAAATTGGTTTTTAGATATTTTGGCTTCTAAAAATTTTGGTTTCTGAAAATGTGGCGGCTAAACAAACTCTCGAATTTATTTTACACATCCAATTACTATTGAGCGGGTCTCTTGTGAAATTTTGTCCGTGCAATATTAGTTAAAAACAGAAAGATTTAAAATTTGTGGGTCATCCATACAGATTCAAGTCAAGATAAGAAAACACGTAGATTTGGGCGAATTAGGGCATAAATCGCGATGACAACCACCAGCGCAGAGACAACGGCGATCGGGAGGCGACTCAACGAGAGAATTCCGACGAAAACAACAGCAGAGTTCAACGAAAATATCAAATTGAAAAGAAACACGCAGAGATACAAAAAGAAAAAGGAGAAGATATGGATTTTTTTTTAATTATCAAATAATTGCTACGAGATCTTATCAAACACAATAACAAAGTTTATCAACAACATCAAATTGAAGTGTGTTGCTTTGTCCGGATCATCTTTGTTATCGATTGCATGTTTTTCTAAAAAAGCTGGAATTAATTCGCAATTGTTATCCTTGTTTCGATTTGTTCATATAGTAACACATATTTCTCTGCATAACACATTTGTATTCATATAGTAACACATTTTTTTCATATAGTAACACAACTTTTCTCTATACAAGAACATGTTTGTATTCATATAGTAACACATTTTTTCAAATAGTAACATATATTTCTCTATACAAGAACACGTTTGTGTTCATATAGTAACACTCGCGCAAAGATAAAAATAAAATCTCGTTCCCAGTGTGTTACTATAAGATCAAACATGTGTTACTCGTAAGGGAAAGTACGTGTTACTATTCCTTAAAAGAATAAAATATTTGTTATCTTGGTTTTGTTCATTAGTAACACATTTTTCTTCATACAATAACACATGTTTGACCTTATAGTAAAACACACGAGACTCGAGTTTTTATTTTTACCTTCGCACGATTTTGGTACACATATTTGATCTTACACTAACATATATTTACCTCAAAATCTTATATGTGGAATCAAATAGACCCATGAACTTTATTTTAACATATTCAAATTATTTTTTTAATATTGAGATCAAATAAGCTCTCATCTTAATAAAATCACATTCTATTAATGAAAATAAAGTTGTCGAAGATTAGTGACTAAGATTAGAGATTTATTTGTCCATTTCTTTCATTTTTATTTTTGCATTTGAGTGATTATTTTTAGGCAAATATGTATTAATTGTTTTACACGAATACATATTTATTATTAAAGTAACATATATTTAACCTAATAATAACACCCCTGGGAGCACTGGAAGCGAAAATTGTATTTTTGTCCTTGCGCGAGTTTTTTTAGAAATATCTACCAAACACGACCTAGTCCGATCCAACCCACCCGGGTTCCTCAAATTTCATTATATGGGTAATCTCACGAATCCTAGATCCATGAAATATTTCATATAAGAATTTGTCATTACTATTTGTACTTCATGAGTAAAAAAGGACCCTCTTATGAAATATTGTACCGTGAAATATTATTTAAAATAGAAATTTTTTTAAATCTTGCGGTCTAGCTAAACAGAATGGGTCAAATAAAAAGAATACGCAGACTTATTCTTCTTCCTCCTCCATTCGCTCCACAACTTTCATGGCTAGTTCCAGTGCTGTGTTTCCCAACCACGCATCAAGGCTCTTTTAGGTGAAGAAACGCCGACGAAGGAGGCGATAAAACGATGAACTCTGATGGAAAATAACAATCGAATTCAATTACAAGATCGAATTGAGGAGAAACACGTAAAAATACAAAAAAAAGGAGAAGACATGGATCATTTTTTGAATATTGTCAAATAATCGGTGTTTAGGAGGGAATAGGCCGGACCGAGCCAGGCTTTGCATAAGAAAGCTTAGGCCTATTGATTAGGGTGAAGTATCGCATGATAATTGTGTGCTTAATTGTCTCAAATTGATATGATTTTCATGTTTATTTACTATTAATTTGTCCAATTACATTTCATTGTTTGATTTGATTTTTGGAACTTTAAATTATAGGTTAAAGACCAACTTTGAGTGCAAATTGAGGACTTTTGTTGTATTCAAACTAATGGAGCAATGCATGGTAGAATGAGGGCTGAGAGACGGTCGTAATGCAAAATGAATCCAAGCAATCGGAGGTCGGATGCTCAAGATATCGAAGATCGAAAATTAAATGACCGGTTGAAGAGTATGTCTCAAGTCAGTGTCCCGAGCCTGCCTCGACCCAAAATGAGTCCGGAGCTCGAGCCGAGATGTCGGATGATTTACGAGAGCAAGGAATGTTGTCTCGAGCTGAGTCTCGAGCTCGTCTCGACCCGAGACAGATTAGTGAGCTCACGACTTTTGGGAGCTACCTCTCGACTCGAGTCACGGGCGTCTCGACCCGAGACAAATTGTTTCGGAGTTGTTTCGCAGAACTTAATTTTTCAAGGACTCCTTTGCAAATATTATCTTTGCACTCGAAATCCCTGCTCTGTATACCTCCAAATCTGAATTGAAGGCATTGATACTCACCTAGGAACACACTCTTGAAACTTAGATAAATATCCTTAGTTTTCCCTCAAGTTTTCTCTTCTCTTTTCTTTTGTATTTCAATTTCATAGTTAGATTGCTTTAAATTCTTCATAGATTAAGGATACCCATAGTTTATCTTTGTGTAATCTTTCAATTTAAGCAAGGATCAAGCAATTGTAAGGATCATTTCCAAGTTTATTCAATTCAATCAATGTGATATTCATCCATTTATTTTTTTCATCTATTTTGTCATGAGTTGTGATTTCTCTTCTCTAATTTCTATTTTATTGTTCAAATTAGTCGTGGGCTAACCTTTTAAATTGCTTGGGTGTTTGAATTGCACATGAATTTGGTGTTTATCATGAATTGATCACTTGATGGGCATGTATTTGGTGATTTGTTGCTTCTATTGTTGGGCTTTCCATATATCTTGTGATTGATTGTTACTAGTAGCTTAATTGTTGGATTTGTATGTTGCAATGAGAGTTGGATGTGCTTATTTGGTGATTATGTGAATGTTTCAATTGATTGTTTAATAGTCAAATAGTGATTGATTAACCCGAGAGGGGATTAGTTGCTAGATCTCCGAACAATAGACATTGCTTGCCTAGAGGTCGTTTAGGTGTGTGGTGAGGAGATGAAACGTAGCGTTAGTAACCGTGTTGAAAGTGTTTACGTATTCACGATCTTAGGAGCCTACTTGTTAAATTCTCCGTGATCACTATTAGTCTATCCCGGTTCATGCCTTGATTGTGATTGATTCGTGATTTTGCCAAATGATTGTGTAAGGAGAACACCCGGCGATCACTTCTCATCACTTACACTCGTCTAGAGTTTTAATTGCTTGCTTTTGTTATTTGTTGCTTGCTCATATTTGGATTATTGTTTATTTAAGTTTTCGCACCACTGATTAGCTGCTATAATACTATGACAACGCTCGTTTTTAGGTTCTAATGTTCTCCTAGTCTCTAGGGTTCGATATTATACAATTTTTAGGCTGAGTCTGCCTATTATCTATGATAGGCTGTTTTTAGGGCTCGACTTGGCCTCTTTAGTAAATAGGCCGGGCACGAAAGCCTTTTAAAGGCCTATTTGGTGCAACCTTTCTATTCTTCATCAATTTTTTATTTTTTTGAAAGAATTCTTCATCAAATTTTAAAAAATCACACTTGTTACATTACACCGTAAATACTATAAAACTCAAAATACGAATAAAATTAACATATAAAATCACACTTGTTACATTACTTATATATTATTACTCCCTCCGTCCCACTTAGAATGTCCCATATTTTCATTTTCGTCCGTCCCACCAAAGTGTCCCATTCCTTTTATATTCATACCCTACTTTTATAATTATCCCTATACTACATACATATTTACACAATATGCCACTCATTTAATATATTTAAATACATCTTTTCATCTCTCTCCATCACATCACGTATATTATATTATTATTATACTATCTTTCATCTCTCTATCTATCACATCACATGTATTATATTATTATTATACATAATTTCTTAAAACCTATGCCCAAAGTTATGTGACACTCTAAGTGGGACGAGAGGGAGTATAATATATTTCTCATACATGCTCTTTTCTTATCGAATGTTATTATGTTATCAAATATAATATATAATTTAAATTATATACCATATATTTTATATATATTATTATATATATAATATAAATATAATATATTATATTATTATATACTTAGTTAAATAGGTGCTGTTAGGCTTAAAAGACCTACGAGAAAGTTTAATCTGGCCTATTTAATTAAATAAGCTTCTTAAAAGGTCTGAGCCTCGACCTATTTATTAAACGAGCCGAGCCGAGCCAGCTTTAGTAGGCCGGATCATAGGCCCCTGTCGGTAGCTGGTCTATTCCCACACCTATCGGTGTTGGATGATTTGATTGATAAAAACAGAGTGGAAAAAACTTAAATAGTGATGAATACAAAGTTTATGCGAATATCCGATGATAAATTTTTGTTTTTGTTTAATCTGGAATTAATATTGCAATCAAGTTATCTGCTTCTAATTTGTTCATATAGTAACACATCTTTCTCAATATAGTAACACGTTTGTGTTCATATGGTAAAATATTTTTCCAAAAAAAAAAAAACTCGTGCAAAGACAACAATTAAATCATAATTTCAAGCGTGTTAATATTAATAATTTCAAGTGTGTTAGTATAAGGTTAAACATGTGTTACTATAAGATCAAACATGTGTTACTATAAAGGCAATTACATGTTACTAGTACTTAAAAAAATAAAATATAGTAACACATTTTTCTTCATAAACTAACACGTGTTTGACCTTATAGTAATACAACCCGAGAGTAAAATTTTATTTTTACTTTTGCGCGAGTTTAATGCACATATTTATTCTTACAAAGAATACATATTTACCCCAAATCTTATACTTGGGGATCAAGTAGACCCATGAACTTTTTCTTAACACATTTAAATCATTCTCTTTAATATTGAGATCAAATATGTCTCATATCAATAAAATCACTCTATTAATGAAAATAAAGTTGGGTTGAAGATTAGAAACTTATTTGATCCACACTTATAAGATTAAAAATTTATTTGACCATTTTTTATTTTTATTTTTGTATTTGAGTGATTATTTTTAGAGAAATATGCATATTTTGTTTTACAAGAACACATATTTATTGTTAAAGTAACACATGTTTAACCTAATAGCAACACCCTGGGAGTACATGGGGGCGAATTTTATTTTTGTTGCCCCCGTGCGAGTTTTTTTGAAATATCCATTGGGCCCACCCTACCCCACCCATGATCCGCAAATTTCTTTATTTCGAGTTATTCGAATTATGCTCAAATTTGATCAGTAACTTTGAGCTTGAATAAGAAAATGAAAATTTAACTTATGAGTAGTATTTGTGTGCATATTGTGCACAATAAAAGATTGTGTGCACAAAATTTGGTTACAAGTGTAGTATTATTTCGGGCATTGTATATTATTAGTTTAGTTACAATGTAGTATTAGCAACATTGTATAATGTTAGTTTAATTACAGTATAGTATTAGTTTAGTTACGGTGTAGTATTAGGTAAAAATGTTGTGCACACAAATATTTAACTTAACTCTTATATTCTGTTTTTATGAGATGGAAATTTGTTTTCCGCAAATTTGGTAGTTAAGTTTAACCCAAACCATGATTTTTCCCCAAATATTGATTTTGTGTCCCAAATTGTGAAGAATAACACTTGTACGCATCGGGTGCATATGATGAACTTTATTTTTGCTATTATCGTCATGCACATTCATTATCAACTGTTATAAATAAATGTGCATGACAAGAATATATAGTGAATATGCATGACAAGGTAATAGTGAATGTGAATGACGGTGATAATGAATGTTTATTAGTATAGGTCATACTATTTATTCCGACTAATACTATTTATTAGTATAGGTCATACTCTTACGTTATTATAACTAATACTCTTTATAATGCTATCTTATTGTAATATATGCAATACCCTTCAATTATCACGACGATACCATTTAGTAATATAGGTAATATCCTTTAGTTATCATGACCGATATCATTTAATAATATATGATATACTCTGTTGGTCCCGAGGTTGAAACTTCTAGAGATAATCTAGAAAGGGGGTTGAATAGATTATCTAAAAATTTTCAATTTCGTGATTAACTATTCAAAGTTATCTTCTAAATCACTTAGAGTTTGCAGCGAAAATCTTTTAAACTCAACCTTTTACGAAGATGGATCCTTAATTGATATGATTATAAACATAAAGAGCAGATTAATAAACTGAAATTGAATGCAGAAAGTAAGAACACAAATTTATAGTGGTTCGGATTTGAACAATCCTACATCCACTCTCCTTCTACAAATTAGTAGAAGGGACTCGACTAACTTACTTACTTACTCACTTCCTTACAGATTACAATTACAAGTTTGAAGACTTGATCTTCAATTTCTTCTTCCTTCTAAGCTATCTTCTAATCTTCTAAGTACAGTGCGGGATGAACATGAAGATACAAAGAGTGTTCTACAAACACTTAAAGAAAATTCTAACTATTTAGGATGATCACTAAGTGTGTTTTTTCAAAATCGTGAATCAAGAGTGCATCAAAAGTCTTTTTCAGAAAGGGCCTAGTCTTATTTATAAGAGATGAAAGATAATTAGTTAGAACTAACTTTAACCGTCTAACAACTTCTTAAAAACTACTTGACTCCAAGTGATCTTCTTTTAGTTGTCGTCTGATTGACTTAATCGAGATCTGTCTTTCTTATTCTACTCAAATGATCTTCACTTCGTCTTGAGCTCTTCATTATTGTCTCTAATCGTATAACTTCTTTAAAATGATCTTTAGATGACTTTGTGTCTTGAGAATCTAAGTCGAACTTTTCTAAACTTACCTAGTCTAAAATTTTACAACTTAACAAACTACTTTTTACATCAACTCGAACTATACATCTCAATTTGGTCACCTATTTACAAAGAATTCTAATCTATATTTTAACTCATCAAAATCTATCTCTAATCTAACATACTCTTTCCTCGTTATCATGGTCGATATGTTTTGTTATATAAGTAATACTCTTTAATTATTACAATGTATACTTGTTAGTAAATTGATTAGATTTCATCATGAACACTTGTTCCAAGATTTTATCTTTATTAATATTAGATATTAACAAAAGGCAAAAACTTGTATGAGACCGTCTCATACATGAGACCAAATCACTTTTTAATAAATTGTTATCACTTTTTAAAAAAGTGATACAAATTAGTATAAAAGTGATAATAAATTAAAAGGTGATAACAATTTATGAAAAGTGATAACAATTTATGAAAAAGTGATAACAAATTATGAAAAAGTGATAGTAATTTATTAAAAAGTGACTCCGTCTCATGTCCGTCTCATGCATGAGACGGTCTCACACAAGAGTGCCCCTTAACAAAAACATGCAAGTTAAACTGTGATGATATAGCTTCAAAATAAAAATCAATAACAATATACTTAAATTAGTTGAAAATAAAATTCACTTTTAGATTTTTTAAAACTTAGTCATAGCTTTTTTTTTTCGAAAAGAAACTTCGTCATAGCTAAATTCGGTATTTGGTACGATTTGAATTTTTTTTTTGGGTTACAATGCAATTTTCCCCTCAATTGTCATGCGCAAAATTGCTGAATTTCACAATTTAGTATTTCACGTGTACCATTTTTTATTGTTCAAAATTAAAAACTAAATATTTTATTTTTTTATACTCAAAATAATAAAAAAATAATAATACTCTCTCAAACTAAACTTTTACAAATATTTTTATTTACACTCAATGTCACTCAATTAAACCTCTCAATAAAGTTGATTATAAAGTAATTCCTTTCAATAAAGTCGAAACTACTTGTTAGGATAAAAAATATTAACTTTGATGAAGTTAAGATGAGTATGTAAAATAAGATGACCAATTTGAATGATTGTGTAGTCGAAATTTGAGGTAGTGAATAAAATCTTATAATAGACTAAGTACTTAGATCGGATGAAAGCAAGATAGAAAGAGAAGGCATAAAGACAAGCTAGACAGGACATGAGGAGCAGACGACTATATACATGGAAGATCAAGACATGTTAAGGCATGAGAAGATCGAGGCGAGGTCAAGGGTGTCCGAAATCAAGAGGTGCAGACGACTAGAAGTGTTAAAGAAATCGAAAGTTATAACGAACGACAAGAACAATTATAACCAACCAAGAAGCGGTTACAAAGCAAACAAGAATCGGTTAGTCGGTTTCAACAAACTCGATGAGTCAACAAGGATGTTACAATCAGGGAGTTCCTTATAAATAGATCAATAGATAAGAATTAGTTTTAACTTTTAACTTTCTATTCTCACAAAACCTCAGTAACACAAGCACATGCATTAAAAGCATACTAAGCACGAGAATGTTCTCAACACGTTCATAGTTTTTCAAGTGTTTGTAGAACACTTTTCTTTATATCTTCAAGCCATTCGATTCCGGAAATTAAGAAGATCAATTGTAAAGGCTAAAGATCGACATTGTCATTTGTAAGTAAGGCGAAGAAGTAAGAAAGTACGTAGTGGAGTCCCTTTCACAAGATTGTGAAAGGAGAGTGGACGTAGGATTTTTATAATTCGAACCACTATAAATCTTTGTGTTCTTTACTTTCAATTTATCTTCAAATTACATACTTGTTCTTAATCAATTTTGATTAATCAAACACTTGTTCAAAGAATTATCAATCAAATCAAGTATAAAACATTTCCATTTGCATAATCGATATTCAATTGGGGTTATAATCAAATCTTAGAAAGAAAATTGGATAGTAGGGGAAATCTATTCAACCCCCTCTAGATTTTCTCTTTGTGTAAACTTGATTAATCGGGACCAACAAGTGGTATCGAGTAGTGTTAAAAACTCTGCTTTCTAATATATTTTAGGTCTTGATAATTCTTGCATCGTGTTCTTGTGATTATTTTCATTATTGATTACTAATTTTGCTAATAAAGTTTCTCGTTGAGTATTCTTGTTTATCATGTTTACAATTAAAAGTAAGAAGACCAGGAGTTTGCTGATTTTTCCATCAAGATTACGACTATTGAAAATTCAAAATGGAAAATCACCTTAAGGCCATTCATGATCGCATGGGAGAAATTCGGTGGAAGGTCCTATTAAGTTCTTTCGTTGAGTTGTGAGGGATGGAACCGAGTCTTCCGAGGTAAGAGTTAGACGTGAAAAGAAGAGTGCAGATCCGACGAATGACGAGAGAAAATTCACAATTTGGATCAAGTCGCTAGAACTGAGATAATCAAAACTTTAAGCAAGGATTGGGTAGAAAAGGTTAAAAGATGCAAGACTAAAAAAATGTGGAAAACCCTAGCAAACATGTGCGAGAGATCTTACCAAGTCAAGGAAAACAAGTTGCAATCGGTGTTACATGCTTTCGACACGTTTAAAATGAAGGATGGAGAAACAATAGACCAAATGGGCATCGGGATGACCAATCTTCTCAACAAGGCTTCAAATGCAGGAAGTCTTATACGAGAAAAGGAAATCAATAATAAGATCCTTAGAGCTTTAAAGCCAACATTCTCAAAGAAACCCAGAATCTATCTTCAATTTCTCATCATACATTATTTCTCGCATCTCAAGGCATTAGAGTATGATATCCAGATAGAAGATGAGGTAGAATCATCGGCTTCCGGGAAGATGGTTGCTTTCCTTCATCAAAAGGAACCCGATAAAGTGTCTAAGGCGTCGATTTATCCATAAAGGAAGAAATGACATTATTAATAAAGAGATATAAAAGACTAGATGAAGTACAAAAGAAATAAACGGAGCAGATCGGCTCGGAAAAGCTACAAGTCCGAAAGAGAAGACAAGGGTTACGATAGTGAAAAGAAAAAGGTTGATTAGGAGATTTAAGTCACCCGGTCAGACGAGGGGATAGTAGTCCAACTCGATAGAGAAGATATCCGCTACACGTGCAATAAACTTGGTCACTATAGCTATGATTGTCCTCGGTTAACTCCTAGAGAACGTGAGGAAAAGAGAAAGAAGTGTGACAGAGATATGCGCAGATCGCAGGGCTCTTCTAGCAAAGAAGGAAGAAGTTCATGAAACTACATCATCTTCGTCCTCATCTGGGTTTGGTTCGAGACGATGAAATATGTCTCATGGCACGAGAGGTAAACTACTATTCATCATCTCGAAATTGATCACAAAATCTTTTGAATCGGATCGTAGTCTTATTAAAAAACTTTTGAAAGATTTGGAAACTGCTTTATCTCGCCTACAAGCAAATAGAGATTGAGAATGTATGTTTGAAGGATCAAATTCATAATCTTATCGAGGAAACTCAGATTAAGGTTAGTGAGAAATCGATAGCTCATTCAAGGGGAATTGCAAGCTTGAGATTTCTACTAACTCCTCATCCGAGAAGTACAAAGAGTTGGAAAAAGAATTAGGTACTTTAAAGCTTAACTTGTCAAATGTCTATAATGAGAATGAGAAGATTAAGACAACCAACAGAGAGTTGAATCTTAAATTGGCACATCTTAATAACTCACAATCAACTATAGATAAAATTTTCAATACTTCACAAAAGGCTTGTGATAAGATTGGTTTGAGTTTTGATCAAAACAAAAAGAATGATCCTGTGAAACCAAGAGTTTTTGTCAAAGCTACAAATACACAAGATAAGATTATATTTGGTCCTTGGAAATCAAAGAAACAAGTAAACTCATCCGATCGATGCGAAGAAAGATCGGATGAAGAAAAATGTTTCTAAAGTCAAACCAAATATTAAGTCTAAAACTTATCTTAGGTATAATAGTTTTGATGGAAGAAGTAAATCATATCTGTTGATGTTAGTGACGAGTGTTACTCGAATGTGCCAACATTCTCGGTCACAACATCGTAATTCGTCCTTCCACTTCCACTAACCCTTAACCCACGTTTTATCTTGGTCAATGTCTTGTTTTCTTCGTAATGAAGACTTACGGCGATTACCGAAGTCATGCGTTTGAAAAGGCAAGCAAAGAGAAGTTATAAAGATCATGGGGAAGTTACATGGAAGTTACCTATTTTCAACGGAGATGTGGAAGTTATCTTCAAGCATTAAGAGTCGCATTTATCTATATATACACTGCTATGAAGATTAAAACTTGAAGTTGAGGAAAACACAATCTAGCATAGTCTATTGGCATAGATTATAGAATTTATTGTATGTTTCATACTCGATACTTCCTGGTGAATGTTCCAACATTTCACTCAACATTGGGTCTTTATTTGTATTAGTGATAGGTTAGATTGAATATTGTCTAGTCACTATATACGTAGATCCATTCACGGTGTGGCTTATGTTTTCACCGATTGTATCACTTAACAATTACTAGTGATAATACGCCGTTTGGCGGTATAGACTTATTTATAGTCTATACAAAATTTTGATATTCATCTTGCAAAGTGTTTAAGACTTTCATTGTGTATTTCTGTTCATTTATTTTCGTTTGTGTTGTTCTCGATTGTGCCAACATTCGTGACAACATTCTACAAAACACTTACGCACACCTTCAATATCCATCATTACCTAAGTATAAGATAATAGGCGAGTAGTGTTGAGCTCGACTCGGTCGAACTTGATCGAGTCTTAACTTTTAGCTCGAGCTCGGCCGTAAACTCAATAAACTCGAGCTCCACTCGACAACCTATACTCCCTCCTGTCCCAGATCGGTTTTACACTTTCCTTTTTAAATCATCCTACATCGGTTTTCACACCCCAAAAAGGAAATTTTTTCATAACCCTTACCCTCAAAAGTTCAATTTATTTACCACGTTGCCATTACTTTTTCTTACATTATTAACTCACAACACACTAATTAACTATCTAATCAACCAAAATTAATTAAATTACATCTAATTAAATAAACTCAACCCGTATAAATACATAGGTCGTATAAAATACACCGTGTCCGTATAAAATACACTAAGACCGTATAAAATATGTATTTTACCCAAAAATACACCGAGCCCAAAAAATACACTCAACCCATAATAAAATACGCACCCACAAAAATACACAAATAAAAATACATTCGGCTCATTAATACGCGGCCCATACAATACTTGGTTGTATAAATACACACTCAATCCTAACCCTACTTCTAGAATACTCTCCTCTCTGTCTCTCTCTTATCCGCCTCTCTAACTCTAACCCTACTCCTAGAATACTCGCCTCTCTCCGCCTCCCTCTTTGTCCCCGGATCACCACCCTCCTCCGATCGCCACCCTCCTCGTCTCCCTCTCATCGATACCCTCCTCGTCTCCGTCTTGGTTATTCTCAGATGGCCACCTCGTGACTCTCCGATCGCCACCCTCCCCGTCTTCCTCCGATCTATGTTGGTTGTATAAAATACGCAGCCCATACAAAATATATTGAGCCCGTATACAATACACTCAACGCGATGGATTTCAACGCCTTGTTTCGGGTATTCTTCAAGTTGTTCTCCAATCTGCAATTTTTTCCGTCAAAGTTTCAATATTCTTCGATATGTGATTTTAGACTTTTAATGATTGTATTTTTGTTACTATCTCGAGGATACACACGATTTTGATCTCTACGGGGCTATTGTCCCGATTCGGAGGATGACTACTTTGTGCAGGAGACAGAGATGGAGTCGGAGGAGTTGGAGACTACGGCGGCGAGAGGCTGGAGGCGGCGGAAGTGGAGATGCAATATTTTTACTGATATTTTTCGATTCTTCTTCTTTTATTTTTACGGTATTTTTCTTTTACGGTTGTTTGTTTAACTCTACCTCCAACGATTTGATTTGTATCATTGTAAATCTCTATCATTTTAATTCAAATTTAATTTGTTGTAATTTCCATGTATATCTCTTTGTGATTTTCTCTACATATCTTCAATGATTTGTGAGGAATACGAGAAGTATCTGTAATTTCTTTATTGTTGAGCGATTCGAGAGAATGCTAATCACAATTAGCATAAAGTAGATTTGTCTACTTTACCCCTCCCCTTTTCCCTCCTTAGCCACCAAAAGTGCCTTTTCTTAATATTTGTGCCCGGATCGGTGTGGAAAACCGATGCGGACAGAGAGTATTATTTATGTATTTATAATATAAGTATATATAATTAATACAATAAAGGTAAAATAGTAAATAGTGTACAAGCTCGGCTTGCGAGCCTTTTTAGTCGAGTATTTATGAACTCAAACTCGACTCGATTAAAATTGAGTCAATTTGGATCTTTTCTCAAGTCGTGAGCGAGTAACTTACGAACCGACTTGACTTATTTACACCCCTAAGTTGAAATAGGAGCATCTACCACCAAAAAATTGGGGAAATCATAGGGAAAAAAATGAAAAAAAAACAAAAACAAAAACAAAAAGCAGCCCTTAGTACCCTACCACTATGAAGAAGATGAATTAATTTGTAGTAATTTTTAAGGCTGGTTGTGAATTGGTTTTACACAAACACAATCAAGTGAGTTCTCATAAACCACAAAACGAGGTATACAAAATCCGGGTCAAGTTGCAAACCCGAATACAAGAGTTTTTGTAAAATACAAACATAGGATGTGGTGGGTTTACACACCTACCCTACCCTTAAACACACTTAGCAAACGGTGCCTTAATATGACACAAATACCAAAGTAGAGTTTGGTCTCATATGAGACCATCTCACATAAGACTACCTCTAGTAGAAACAATGAAACAATGTTCGGTTTTGATATCCTAATACGATTCAATACACATCATATGTACAATAATATTCTCATATAATATATGTAGCTTATGATGAAAATGTAGCTGATATAAACAGTTCATGCAATAGTTTGTTCACGAAACTAACCAAAATAACCGACCGCATTAATTCAATCAGGTTATGTTTGGATCCTCCAGATTTTGGTTTACTATAATCATAATTCGATTAAACAGACCAAAACTGACCGAACCGATCGCCCTAGCTACAATATTTACAAAATGCAAGAAATTATTGGAATGATACCTTGAAAGTTACTCAGTTGCATTTCTGGGCTAAGTCACAGAGCTGGTTAAGAGTGGACGCAATTTCCCCAAGGCAATCTATAAGCTTATCGCCTTGGCGTCCTAATACAATCTGTTCGTACAGCTTCTGCGTTTTCAGATCCGACAACTTGCAGTCTACATCATCGGCTAGGTTACCTTCCACTATTGTGTAGATCTGTAATGCATTTTCATGCAGCATTGTAGCCAGTATTTGCTCCTTTTCTATATTGCTGTTCTCCTCAGGTGTGTTTGTGTTCTCCATCTTTTCAGGTATCTCTTCGTGCTTTATCTTTATGCTCGTGAAGTATCCCCAAGGGTTTCGTGTTTCAAGTCTGCGTCTTTTACGCTTCATCCTGCGACGTTGTTTCTTGGAAGCTAATCATGCAAAAAAAGGGCGTTTAGATGTATGTGTATAAGAAGCTACAATGTGTGAAATGCTCAACACATAATTTGACCCCAAAAACCTTAAACTACTTCAAAATTTATCATTGAATGGGGTTGGTTGGAGGCTGCAACTATTGACTCTTGCGAACACAAAATCTAGTGTGAAGCAGTTTCATAATATGAAATAAATATCATTACATTCATTTATTGATACCATAAAATTCATTAGTGATATCATTACACTTATAAACTGATATCACAGTATAAAATGGTTATTGTATTAGTATATAATTATAATTGTACTAATTTCATACTATGAAACTGCTTCAAAGAAGAGTGACCTTTTTACGAAATAGTATGAAAGAAAGCAATTTGAGGGGTGCTTGAATCATAATTCTTCAGTGTAAATGATAATGAAAATGAATATGGGATAATAGTGGTGGTTAATGACAATAAAACTTCGATCAATTCACCTTCATCTTACATTGATAATGAGATTAAAATAAGTTAATTATTATCTCATTTTGATTAGCTACATCCTCCCTGTAATCATTTCTCCTCAATCATTCCACTATTCCTCAACCAACAATCATTTTATATCCCAACTATTCCAAGATTAGAGCAATATACTAACAATATAGCCATCATTCTTGTTGTAATTCTCTATCCAATGATTCTGATTACCATTCCTATTGAAGAGTTTAAACCAAGCGCCCCCTCGATTGAGTTTTTAAAAGGCTACATACTTATGAATGGGGTCTTTGTACTTTCAAAAATGATTTCTAATCCTGCTGCAAACCATTATATTATGAAAGTGCCAACAACCCTCCACCATCGCAAAACAAATCTCTAACCCGCCCACCCCAACCCAAAAAATGGAAGCAAAGTACTTACCATTAATCTTCTTGAACAAATTTTAAAGGGGTAAGACATATCCTAATACTGCTAATTTGAAATGGTACTCCCTCCGCCCCCTAAAACCTTTCGCACTTTCTTTTTCGTCCGTCTCACTATAAGTTTCACACTCTTAAAATGAAAAACTCCTTATAAATTCCACCCTCACAATTTTCATTAATTTACATAAAATGTCATTACTTTTTACTCACACATACACACAACCCAATAATTTTTTTACTTTATACATAAAAGTTTACAAAATTATCCATCAAACCCCAATCATTACTCTTCTAAAGAGTGTGCACTCCCTCCTATGAAGCTTCTATGGGACGGAGGGAGGATATAATAGCTCGCAGACAAACCTCTGCCTGTTGTACAACTATACGAGTGGATAGACTTGAGATCAAGAAGTTCACCTCAAATTCTGTTGTTTGGACAAATAAGGGCTTACACAAACACATGAATGTTGCTACAAAACAGCACAAGTCTAAAGCATATTGAGCAAGTTGCTTACTACAAATCCAACCCTGCATATCTTATCTGATAAATAGCTCAAACATGTAGTACGACTTGCCACTATCCACGATTATTCAGGGTTCCTAATAATAAATATCACGATCCAACTGCTCGAGGCTATTAGATTTGGAAAAACATATGAACAAGAACTCAAAACTTGTTCTAGGATTTTCTACACTTTTCAAGAGAACCTCAACTATCCAAATTCATGTGTAACCACATTATGATATGTGAAACTAACGCTCACTAAAATTCTCAAGTTAAGAACACATGCTTTAGAAATTAGAATATGAAGGAATGTATAAGAGCACAAAGCCATTTAAGCAGAATAATTCTACCCCAAACTATTAAACACGAACATGACCACCCGATTCTTAAAACAGACCTCTTCTCTTACTTAACATTGGCCTCCTTAATATGACAATGGAAGGCAGAAAACAAATTCTAACTTATCTGGCAGTATATGTGAGGGTAAACATGATTTCAAGACATTCAACTTAAATTTTGATGTTTTGCTCAACCATAAGTCTAGAACCAAGCACAACGGTGTACAGTGCATCAGAGCAATGCATTTACATCAAGTTGTTTCCAGAAATCCCATCTTCCGTAGCATATTTATCAAGGAAATAGTACATGAAACTTAAACATGTACTCCCTCCGTCCCATAATACCTTTCGTATTTTCATTTCCCGTCCGTCCCACAATATCTTTCACACACTTAACATGGAAAACCTTCATACACACCACCCACAGTATCTCCAATTTTACACAAAATATCATTACATTTGGCTCCACACACACACACTCCAACTCATTTCTTTACTTTACACATAAAAATTTATGAAATTACCCTCAAATTCTTACTCATTCTTTCACTTTCTTAAATTGTGTGGCCAGCTACGTATAAAAGCTTTTATTGGGTAGTAATAAAACTTCAGTTTTCCTAGAAACAAATTATCAGTATAATACCAATTTCCATGTTATTCTTGCTCATATTCAATTTGAACAGAAAATAAGCATAAATTTGAAGTTGGGGATATTAATTCTTCACCAAAAAAACCAAAAGCAAACAATTACCAGTTTCGAAGGAGAACATAGTGACACCGCCCTGCGCTTCCGGGTCGGAGTCCGGGTCGGTCTCTATAGCTACTTCCTCCGCCGCCGCCGCCTCCCCACCACCGGCATTCGTTTTCCCTCCAGTGATAACACAGCCATCGATGGCCTTGAAGAGCTCAACAGGAAGCGAGGCATTTAGCGGCGCTTCGCCGTGTTTAACCCGTCGATAGTGGGTCAACAGCGCGTCCCACTTACGCTTGCACTGGTTCAAATTCCTGGTGACATCGAGGGCGTGGCAATTCTGGACGATCTGCTGCCATTTCTGAAATGAAGGAAGTGTGGCTCCCCACTCGGATTCGACGGCGCTGATCTCGTTCACCAGAACTAGGGATTCTTCCACCCTCCACTCAGGAGCTGCCCTCGACCGCGTGCGGTGCGATTCCTTCGGTTCATCCATTTCTTCAAAATTCTTGTGAAGGGAATTGCTGCATCTGCTGTAACATGAGTACAATTAATCAATTTCGTTTTCTTTATTTTTGTTATTTTTATGTTTGAGTAACATTCACGTGAACCGAGTACATATCACGATCAAGTAGGCGCTCGACGTAACTGGTGAACATGAACAGTAGATTATGATAATGATAATCGTTATTCAAAGTATAAATACAAAATCAAAACTCTTAACACAGATAATAAAAGATCTTTAAGTTTGATGGAACACATTTTCCACCTCCCTCTTCATCTTGTCTACAGAAAAGGGTCATTTCCTCCCAAACAGTAATCCTTATAGTGATGTGCATATCATTACATTTTCTTTAAAATGAAATGAATATGCAACACAAGTACCCTCGAGATCTTGTTTCCATTTTGTAGATAGAGATCAAGAATATTTCCAAAAACCATAGAAATAAAGTTTTAAGTTATCTTACCAAATGAGTGAATTTAGAAATAACAGAATTCTAGCATCAATCAAACTACTTCAGTAATTTATTGGCAACATAGAACTTAAGTGTTTACTCAGTCTACATATATTTAGACAGAAATGAATATAGTCAAGTATGAACATTCAGCTCATTTCAAAGAAGGTGCATTTAGTTCCATCAATTATGACTGTCTGCAGCATCCAAGATTAAGACAATTACCTATCTTCATTTGAGCTCGAATTTTCATTTCCAAAAACACGCCCAACAACACCCTGCAGTAAAAGTCATTAGAATAAATGGCATGTTTTAGACCACAATGAAAGTATCAGAGACAAATCTAATTTGCAAAAAAGAACCCAAACTATCGGAACCAAAGATGCAAAAAGAAAATTAAATTTTTTAATAATTATGCAGCAGTAAAGCTGATTAACAGTAGATTTAGCCGAAAAATAATAGAAAAATACCTGGTACTTAGATACAAAATCCATATTGCGCCGGCGGAAAAGACAAACCACTAGAATTTCAGCAATGCATCGACAACCAGAGATCATCAAGTTTAGAAATCAATAATCAACAAACAGAAGTCAAAGTTTTGATTTCATATAATTCGAGTAGCATAAAACCATCGGGACGCACAAGATTCACTTGGTTCGAATAAAAACCGATCGCTAAGCATAGGGCTGGAGTCGGTACGGTATACCGAAATTTCAACACCATACCGTACCAAAATTTCCGGTATGGTTTAATACCATAACGATACCCTACCGAAATTTTCGATATGCCAAACAACATATACTATATTGTACCGAATGATTGGTATAACAAATTTCAAAAGCGGTATCCGTAAATACCATTTCATACCGAAATGTCGGTATAACAAAATTCAAACAATATGAATATAGGTATATACTGATTTATAGAGAACCAAACCAAAATTTCCATACTGATCCGAAATTTCCAGTTTTAATTTTTTAATCAATTAAATTAACAATTCAATACAAGACTTCAATTCAAAACAACAATATCATGTCTTACAATCCAATAAATGACAATAAACAATTCAAGATGCATTACAATCCAGTACAACATCAAAACAACATAATTATCAGCTTGATGAGCTTAAAAATAGTCACATGAGTACTTCAAGTCTTCAACTAATACACCTACACAAACACACTGGAAAGCAAGGGGATTTGCCATAAAAGGATGTCATCTCTCCAGTTTTCACTTCGGTACTAATTCACAGAATCATGGATTTGCCATTAAATATACTAACAGTAACAATTCACAGAATTGTCTTTCAGCATCTTTTTTTTTAAAGAAACACTATGAAATACATATATATACGTGCATATACATATATATAGAACTGCATATATTGTCATCAAGAACCAAAAAAACGAGAATGGAAATAAATAATTATTCAAAACTCAAAAGTCCTTATCAACATTATTTACGCTAAAATCGAATAGGTGTAACTAAAAAAATGTAGTCTCAAAGCTAATTTATTCAGAAACTTACAGATCGCAGCTGAGCTGAAAACAAAAGCCAGAAAAGACATAATCAAATAGTTGCATAAGCAGATCTCAAATTACTCACATATATCCGCACAAGGAAAATCATATTAAGATCCCATATATACGTACATATACATACATATATATATATATATATATATATATAGGGGTGGGGTTAGGGGAAAAACTGCATACCTGTGAGGCGGGGTTCGGCTGTCTGAAATCGGCGAGGGCGGGGCGGCGAGGGTCGGCGACGGAGGGTCAACGACGGAGACTGTGGCTCATGGGTGCGGCGCAAGGAGTTAGGATGGTTACGGAGAGGGCCGACTAGGGCTAGCGGGGACGGCGAGGGCTGGCGGTTGCGGCGAGCGGCGGCGAGGCAGAATCGCCAAGGAACGAGAACGATTAGGTTTTTAGAAATTAAAATTCTGATCTATACTTCGGATCCCCAGTACCCCTGCACCAGATGCTGGATAATTAAACGGTGGCGTTCATGTTTTTATTTTGGTAATTTTGGTTTTTATTTAAATATTGTATTTCTGAATATTTTGTATGAAAACACCGTGTAAGTGGAAGTAGACATGTTCAAACCGAAATCGAACCGGCGGTTCGGGCAGTTTTTCGGTTTGAAACCGCCGTTCGACAAAACCGCGGTTTCGGTTTATAAACCGGACTTGAAGCAGTATTAGGCTGATCGGTTCGGTTTGATCATTCTGGCAAATAAACCGGTTGCGGTTTAACCGAACCGCTGATTAAACTCGAGCCGTGATTCGCGAAACAGCGGTTTGCGGTTAAACCGGTTTTCGGTTTTGTATTTTTTTTTAAATTTGAAATTTCAAGCGGACGGATCGATTAGTTGGCCGTTGGAGATCAGCGGCCGAATCATCGGCGGTTAGATGGAAACCGGCGTTTGAACCAAAGCCGCGGTTCGGCGGTCAAACCGCCGGTTTTGACCGTTACATTCAAATTTTTTTTTTTTTAATTAAATTTCCCACCTCTATAAATACCCCACACCTCTTCTCATTTTTACTACACCAATTCTTACTCTCTTACTCTCAATTCTCAATTCATACTCTCTCAATTCTCAAATTCTCTCAATTTCAATTATTATATTTATATTATAGTTATATTAGTTTAGTTTACTTATCTATTTATATACTTATATTATACTCAAATTCTTATATAGTTATATTATTATATACTTATATTATACTCAAATTCTTATATAGTTATATACTTATTACTATATTATATTATATACATTATACACTACATTTATTATATTATATACACTTATTTAACATTATACACTACACTTATTATTTTATTATACACTTATACACTTTACAAAATCAGCGAAAATGTTTTGAAAGTCGAAGGGCAAAGGCAAAGCTTCCACCTCCTGGTTCTCAATCATCTCTTCCACCTCCTCCTAGCAATGTAACCAATGCTCCTATTTTTTATCTCGACGATGATCGCGATGATGCTATTCGCAAAACTCTCGGTGTTGGTTACGAAGATTATATATTTTATGATGATCAACGCCGCCACTCAAATGCCTCCACCACAACCACGACGAGGCCGAGCCACCACTCGAAGAAAGTGACGATCAAGAAGAAACGCCAACTCAGGATTCAAACCAATCGAAAGGTGTTGAAGTCCATGCGTTTGTTCATCATTTTAAGAAGAATTACGTGGGGAAGGATTCAAAAAGGGAGGGACAAGTTCGAGGCGATTTTGCAACTACTGCAACATGAAATATTCGTTTATAAAAGGAAAGCAGATATGGAACGTTGAATAGTCATACAAAAGTCAAGCATCCGAGCGGAGTGGGGGATTGCAACGAGGCAAACGCAACTTTCAAGTCACGGATATACCGAGTCCTTCGGTGGTGGAGCTGAGGCGCTGTAAGTACTTCTAACACTAATATTTGGAAATATGATCAAATTGCTTATAGAAAACTTTTAGCAAAAATGATATGTGTGCAACATCTTCCTTTTAGTACTCCCGATAATTTTATGTGGACCGAAATGGTTCAACTTGGTCTTCAACCTTGTGCGAAAAAAGTTTCTCGTAGTACTACTACTCGTGATGTAGCTAAAGTTGTAGGAGAATATAAATATGCTTTGATTAACCGTTTTGCCGATTTTGATGGTAAAGTTTCAATTTGTGCCGATATTTGGAGTGATAATTTTCAAAAGCATTCTTATATTGGAGTTACTTGTCATTGGATTGATGAATCATGGACTTTAAACAAAAGATTAATAGCTTATAAAGATTTTGATACCGATCACTCCGTTAATATTAGAGATAAATTGCATGATATATTGAATATGTATGTTTTAACCCCATAAAGTTTTTTCCATTGGTTTTGATAATGCTAGTGCTAATACCGCTAGTATTGAAGATTTAAAGCGATTTGTCAACCGTGCCTTGGAGGTAAATTCTTTCATATTAGATGTATGTGTCATATTTTGAATTTATGTGTTCAAGATGGTTTTGCATGCTTTAAGAGAACAAATTGCTCTATTAGAGATGTTATTTATTATATGACTCGTCGTTCTAGTTTAATGAAAAAATGGAAAATTTTTTGTAGAAATAATAAGCGTGCATCCAAAAAAATTTCTCTTGATGTTTCTACACGTTGGAATTCTACCTATAAATTATTAAATGAGTCTAATGAATATAAAAATCATTTATGTAATTTTTTTGCTAATGAAAATATTGGTTTTCGTTTATATCCTCAATATTGGGATCCTTGCGTGAAAATATGTGAAATTTTGGGTATTTTTAATGATGCTACTTATGCGATGTCTAAAATTTATGAGCCTACTAGTCATATTGCGGTTAATTATTGTCTACAAGTTGTTGGTGTTTTACGTGAAAATTTGCATGATACTATGTTACATTCTAGCGTGCTTTCTATGATGGAAAAATGGACAAAATATTTTCACGAAATTCCCGATTTATTTTTAGTTGCTAAAGTGTTTTGATCCTACGTTTAAATTAGATGGTTTAGAAGATTTGTTAAATTTTTATTATGAAACTTTGTATCCATGCGGTGATGTGACGGAATTTGATCAATTTAGTGATATACGTCCTAATGTAAGTGAGATAGTTGCTAGAGTTAGACAAATTATAGTAGATTTACTTAGAGAGTATGCGGGACCACCTCAAACTCAAACTCGTACTACTTCTTCTTCATCATCTTATAGTTCTACTTCAATGTCTACATCATCCCAGGTCCTATTCTTAGTCGAATTAATACTTTTTTGGATAATCGTTACCAAAAAGGGCACGATCTTCTTCTAACACTTGTCGAGATTTAGAAACATATTTGTCACTTAATGTTGAGTATGAAGCGGGCCAGAACAAAGTGAGAAAGGTGTCGGCGTGCTAAAGTGGTGGGGAGGAGAGCAAGTATACTTCCGGTGATGTCTAAGGTTGCTAGAGACATTTTTGCATGTCCCGCCTCAGCGGGTTGCTTGTGAACAAGCTTTTAGCTTGGGGTTATACGTTGGATGCGGCGAGATCAAACATGACTGCCGTGGAAAATGTCGAGAACCAATGCTTGCTTCGATGATTGGGTAGAGCGAGCATAGAGCTCAAGTAGCTCTTGTAGAAGATGAAGATAGCGAAGAATGGGCGACATCCTGACCCACGGAAGTGAAGGGTAAAGAATCGAGCATTCAACCGTATCAGCAGAAAAGGTAAATTTTGAGGTAAGAGAACTACGTGGACTTTGATTCCTAATTGGATACGTAGGCACCTTAATTTTAAGTTATATACTTAGAATTTCTAAGTTAATTTCTTAAAATTAAGCTCAAGTTAAATTTCTTTTATCCCTCCCCCTTCCCTTTAATTGTATTTAATTTGTAATTGATCAATATTCTAAAGTTGTAATTTGTAAGTTGTAAATTTGTAATATTTCAATTTCAATATTCTAAATTGTAATATTTTTAATTTTGTTGTAAGTTGTAACATTTCAATTTCCAATATTTTTTATAAGTTGTAAATTCATTTACATTTTAAGTTGAATAAATTCATTTATATTTCAATTTCAAATATTTAATTTTAAGTTGCAATTTGCAAACTTGCAATGTAATTGTAAGTTAAATTAAAATCAAATTTCAATGTAAATATAAATTAATTTGTACATGTAATGTAAGTTGTAAATTGTAATACTATTTTTTTGATATTATTTCTAAGTTATAACAATACACGTAATAACATGATTAAAATTTAAAAGATAAAAAATAAAAAAACAAAAAAAAAAAAAAAAGAACCAGCCGGTTCGGGACGAACTGGTTCGGGACCCAGGCTAAACCTTAGAACCGGGGTTTGGAGCCGGAACCGCGGTTCGGGCGGTTGGAGCACCTCTAAGTGGAAGGAATTACAAATGGGCTTGGCTAAATACACATCTATTTTTCATAGATACATATATCTTAATATTTTATAATTTTAATGTAATTATTAAATACCTAAATTACCCTTACAAACTAAAAATAGGAAAAATGTATTTTAGATACACACAACTTTTTCCTACACTCCAACTCCATTTTTAAAATCATCATATTTGTACTATTTTGTCTATCAAGTAAATCATTGTTGTGTTTATTGAAGGAGTAATCACGCATGGTTAGGGATGGCAAAAGCAGCCCGCCTGATCGCCGCCCCCCGCCCCGTTTGCTCCGACCGGGTCAGCCCCGCCCCGCCCCCATCTTGAGAATAGGGCAGGTCAACCCCGCCCGCGCATGGGGGCAGGTCGGGCATGGGTTCTTATATTTTACCGCCCGCTCTTGCCCCGCCCGCCTCGCCCCACACTATACATATATACATATTTATATAATTATATATATATATATATAAATAATATTATATAATAAATAAATCAAATAATTATATATCTATTAATAATTCTTGAATTTTGAACAATTGTATATAATAATACTATTCAATTTTGTATTTTAATGTTGTTTTATATTTGTGGACTTGATTATGTATTTGTTTTGGACATGAAAAATTTTAACTTTTATGTAGTCATTTTGGATATGGTTTTTTTATAAAAGCAAAGAAAAATATTAATTGATGTTTTAATTTTTCATTTAAAAAAAAAAAAGAGAGAATGGGCGGGGCGGGCTTGGGGCACAACTTGCGCCGCGGCGGGGGCATGGGGGCGAGGCGGGGTGGGTATAAGGCGCGGGCGGGCATGGGTATCTAGATACCCGCCCGATCTCGCTCCATTGACATCCCTACGCATGGTACCCATTAGAGAGTCTCAATATACATATGTAAGTTATTTCAATGGGTTTGTGATTTTTTTGTATTTTTTTATGTATTGTGTATGTTTTGAACTTTGAAAGTTGTTAATAGGTGTATTTTGATCTATTGGATATTAGATATGATCGCTCAGCCTAAAAATAGGATGTGTATGGTAGTATAAGTCTTCCGCGCATTTTTTTAAAATTTTTACGATATTTTACTTTCGAACACAGTCTGTTGAAATATAAGCAATATTTCGGAAAATGATGTATGAATATTTGTAGAAAAATCGAAAACAGAGTACCGAAATCGAAAATTATTTGAAAGATATTAGCCGAAAGATTATGTAACTTTCAAAGAATCGAGTCGATAATTGTTCAATATTTCCACAACTATTGACGAACAAATTCGATAATTGTTGATTTTCTTGAATTTGGCGGACGAAGATGATAATCACTCATATGATAACGAAAGTTTTGAAAAAGCATATGCCCAAAGTCAGTATCAACTCCGAGGAACTAAATACCGATGAACATTCAAAGCAACCAAATGCATATATTTACTTTCGGCAACATATTTTCAAATATTGCTTCAACTTCAACAACAATTTGCCGAAATATTTCTTTACTTTCGGCAACATATTTTCAAATATTTCTTCACTTTCGCAATATGTTTTCGAAATATTGCTTCAACTTCGAACAATTTGCCGAAATTGAATGACAAAGACGGCAAATCAGGTTCAAGTCAATTGTTTCAAACCGATAATCCGTAAACGTTTTCGCACGAAACAACAAATACCCAAGTCGAGTTTGCGGCCACGACCTTCCTCTCCGTCACGGCGTCGCCGCCGCTTCCCATTTTGCGTAGATGCCGCCTCCCGTCGATCCAAGTCGTTGGTGTGTGTATGTTATTGTGTTAATTTTGGTGTGTGTATGTTCTGTGTTAATTTTGGTGTGTGTATGTTACTTGTGTTAATTTTGGTGTGTATATGTTATTTTATTACAACAGGGGTATTATGGGTATTGGAGGGAAGTGTATCAATAAAATTAGAATAATATAGAGGAGTGAATCTATTGGGTATGTGTATCTATGAAATATGGATGTGTATTTAGCTGGACCCATTACAAATTTAAGCAGATCGCAGGTTACATGCGATTTCAATGTAAAGTCAATAAAAGCTAGCATGCGAGTTCATATACTATCTCTGCCTTAGAAAATTTTTTTAGGGAAAAGGTTCAATCAGTACCCTAAATTATTGGTTCAGTGTACAACCAAGATTCTAAATAATATTTAGGTTCAAATAAATTTTTTAACTTTAATTTTTGAAACAAAAGCACTTCTTAAAATTATTTAAAGGGCTTAACGAATTGATTGTCCAAGTCCCAATTGACATAATTCCCTTAAATAATTTTTACTATATTTAAACCCTTACAACGCTCAACCCCTTGTTCCACCGGCCATCTCAAATATTCAATCTCTCATCTTAAATTATATATTAAACTAGTGGTCCACCGAAGAATTTAGTGTATGGATTAGAAGCTAGTTTATTATGTTAGTCCGATCAAAAAAAAAAAAATTTATTATGTTAGACATATGTATTGGTAATTTTTGTTTAATTTTAGAATTGCAATATTTTTTTATGGATTGAACTAATTACTTGCTTTTTTTTCGATAGCTAAAGCATGAAGACTTTGCATTTGGTGTATCATTATATGGGTAGATAGGTTTTCACTCCTAAACTAACATATGTTGAGGGGGAGAGTGAGACAGGTTGAAAATTTTGATATATATTTTCTTTCATATCCCCACATTGTGAAAAATATCTTCAAGAATTGGGTTTGTCAAATGTCACAAAGATTTACATCCAAAACCAGAGACTCATTAGAAAATAGGCTTAGCTTAATTGAAGATGATGGTGGTACCGTGAATATCACAAAATTTATAAGAGAATCAATTTTTGTCCCATATTTACATATTTATACATTTCAAGATGTTGATGAGGCTTATGAAGAGCAGCGGGTTGAGAACCATTCAAGTTTACCATTTAGCATGGATAAAGTGCGGGAGAACTCTCTCTCTAGGAAATCAACTTCCCCTCTGCCAAGAGCCGCCGCCTCCCTCTCCTTCACTCATCAAGCGTTGCTCCGTCAGCCGTTGCCGCCCGTCGTCCTCGCCGCCCTCTCGTGTCTTATAGTACACGAGAAAACTCTCTGCCGTAGCTACTGCCGTCGCCGTCGCTGCCGTTGTCGGCCACCGGCCATTCCGTCGACCTTAGCCGTCGCCTTCTCGTCCGTTAGTCCGCTTGTGTCTTTGTGTTTGGGCCAACACGACGACCCCGTAAACGATGTCGTGCTTATGACGGATCGTTCTCGGTCGTCCGTTGTCCCCTTTTGTTGCTTTTTATTTTGTTTTGTTTTCTATTTTATTGTTTTCTAGTTTAGCTTCTTTCTTTGTTTTCTTGTGTTTTTTTCTTTTTCTTTTCGGCGTTTTTTTGTTCGTCTTCCATGGTGAAGTCTCGGCGCTTTGTGCGGTTCCTTCACCTTGTGTGTTCTTTCCTCCCTTATGGAGGTTTCTTGGGGTCTCGACCCGTTGGTTTTCGGCTCTTAGTGGATCTTTGTCTTTTGTCTTTGATTTCTTGGAATGAGATTGCACGAGGTATCTGGATTTTTCTCTTCTAAGGTCGAAGACTAGTTCTCGGCAGCAGAGATTGTCTGGTCCCTCCACTCCTCTTGATTGGTTTGAAGCGATTGTTTGAGCCCAGAAATAGCTTGATTGTACTTGTACTTGTTATTTTATATAAGCTATTTCTTTCTTTGACCAAAAAAAAAAAAAAGTTTACCATTTAGCCGCATAGGTACCCAAAATACATCTGTAAAATCAAGTGAACATGTTCCTAGTTGTGGAGATAAAGTGATGGGTTCTAGTTTTGGTGGATGGCTTAAAGGATCATTTGATGAAAATGATCCATTTTTATCTCGAGGTCTTTTATGGGCGAGCTACTAATGGAGATAATTTAAGTGGTGAACTTAATTGTATTTATGACTTAAACTCATACGAAATTGGTTTTGAGGTGGGTGCATGGTAGTGACGCATATGGAGAGATATGAGTTTAACAGTCGATCAAGGGCAATTGGGCATCAATCCGTTAAGCCCGTTAAATGATTTTAATAGAAGTGCTTTTTTGTTCAAAAAATTAAAGTTAAAGGGCTTATTTGAGCCCAAATATAGTTTAGGATCCTGGTTGTACATAAAGGAATAGTTTAGGGTCCCGATTGTACCTTTTCCCAAATTTTTACAAGTAGGTGGCGCACACTTTAATATAATAAGAATAATGATTGAAGTTTTGAGGGACAGTTTTGTAAACTTTTATGTATAAAGTAAGAAAATTTATTGGGATATGTATATGTGTGAGTTAAAAAGTAATGGTATTTTGTGTAAATTAGTGAAAATTGTGAAATGAAATTTATAAAGAATTTTCTATTTTAAAGGTGTGAAATTTAGTGGGACGGACGAAAAAGAAAGTGTGAAAAGTTTCACGGATTTTAAAGGTGTGAAACTTAGTGAGACGGACGAAAAAAAGAATGTGAAAAGTTCAAGGGAAGAGGTTGTACATAATTTTGTATGTCGAAATCGCATGCGTAGACCGGGAGTCCACATTATAATTCGGTGTCTTTCTTGATTTAAACAAAATTTTAATTAAATTATTAAGAGGACCAATGTATGCAACCATTAAACCATGCACTCGATTTGAAAGTTGAAAGGAACAAATATATACGGCGGAGCATTAATTTGCTCCACACACATATATTTTTATAAATTATGTTTTTTTTTCGAAAATATTTTATTAATTATGTTAGGGAAAATAAAAAACTTTTTTATTACTTAAAATTAAAAAAGCAGACATTTTACCAAAATAACAAAAAAAAAAACGACACTATTCTCTTAAATTAAACTCTTACAAATATCATTTATTTACACCTCAATGTCGTCACTCAATAAATCCTTTGAATAAAATTACTTTAAAATAACTTATTTCAATAAAATTGAAAATAGTCATTTATCCCTTCACTTTAAATTTTTAATACTACTCCCTCTTTTTAATACTTGTGTCATTTTTCTTTGATCGATCAAAATTGGAATAGATGGAGTACAAGAGATCTGCTAGAGAATTAAGTATTGAAAAATTAATATAAATGAATTAATTTTACAATTTTCTATAAATTTAAACTCTTAAATGAAATGAAACTTTTTCATAAGAATTTTATTGTCATACAAAATTATATTCCATCTGTTATATTTTTTATTGCTCAAAATTCCAAAATAAATATTACATTTTGATTTTGAGTAATTTTAAACTTAATGTAATATATTCCATTAGTCCGATTTTATTCTTTTCTTACGATTTTTATTATTTTCTTATGGATTAGAGTTATATTAATGAGAAAATTATTAATAGGTCAAAATTCCAACACCCTTTTACAATTAGGTCAAATTCTAAAAATATATTACTAATAAATAAAAAAGGTACATTTCAATCCCCAATTTACCCTCAACTCCCTCTCTCATTTTTCCTCAGCACATTTCCCCAATACTCTTACTCATTTTCTAAAAGTGATCTCTCTCTCTCCTTATCTCGCGAAATGGTACAGAGGGAACGTCCCATCCTGGGCTTTTTTTTCAATTTTTATTTTTCAATTTTCTCTGCTATTGAATGCTCTACAATCCAGTGTTTTCATAATCGAACCAGAGATCAAATCGGACTGGGCACCTAAAATAATTTATACTAAATTTTATTCAACATTCATATCATTCCTATGCTACATTAAAAATATATGCACTTATAAAAATTAAAAATAATTTATAAAATTTGATTAAAATCACAAAATAAATTCATAGACAACACAATAAAAATTTTAATAGAGTCATAAATAACATCAGAACAATAAATTTCGTGTAATTAGTTTATAAAAACACGAAAAGTTTACAATTTAATTTAAATCGATTAAACCGATTAAATTTTAGCGGACTCTAGCTCTAGATTTGATCCTCTAATTCTTCTCTTTAAAGTTGGTGTTGACTTGGATGATTTGGCGGATTTGGTGGTGAAATCTTCGGGTTGATCTCGTCCGAGGTTGAATTTGGGGATTTATAACGTTAATCCAAGGGCTTAAGAGCCTTATCTTGGATTAAACGCTATTTACGGAGACTTTCCGGATAAACGCGTTCTTGAAGACCGGATGAACGCCTTTGAATCTTCAAGGGGTCGTGATGAATGCCTTTGAATCTTCAAGGAAAAAGTCTAATCGGAGGGTTGAATACCTTAATCTCGGATCGGACGCCGTTCCCGGTTGACTTGCTTGAAGAACGTCTTTGATGCCGCGAAGAACGTCTTTGAATCTTCAAGAATGTCTGAAAGTCTGCTTTCTAAACTCTGGAATTGAGTCTGGAATTGTGTCTCGAAATTGTGTCAAATGAGTGAATGAAGGCCCCTATTTATAGTTGTAGCTGAGATTGATTTAATGGGAGGCTTGGAAGCCCATCGACTTGATTTGATTTGATTTGATTTGTTTCCATGTAGGGCATACTTGATTTAACTTTCCATTTTAACGAATTTTGTACGTTATATAGTAAGTTAATTACTTTGCCACCAAGTTACGAATATTTAAATATTCGTAGGATTTAATTTTGGCTTTTACGTGTATATTATATATCAATATATTATTTAATTTGAGAATTAATTTAATTAAATTCTCAAAATATAAATAATTAACTTTATTTGATATTAATATTTATTTTTCACGTGTTGCCATTTAATTGGGCACAAAATTAATGTGCTTACAAATGCCCTCGTGCTTTGTTCACGGTCATTTGTGACTTGAAGTGAATTGTTAGATATCTAGAATGTTTTGATGAGTTAAAAGCTCGGTTCGGATGATCGACGACCCTCGAAGAACAGTGAGATCAAGTCCTTATACTAAGCTAATCGGATGAGGTCGAGGACCGAACTAGTCACCAAGACTAGGAGTTACAAGTCATCTCAAGACCAGCCAAGTCTAGTCATCTGCAGTGAGACGATTATGTAGAGCTCGACGAGGTCAAGACACACCGAGTAAAATAAGAAAGGCGAGTCTTCACCAAGTCATTTCTGCAGACGAGTAGGATAAATCACCGAGGAGCAAAGCGATTTTCAAGATTAAGTTTGTTGAGCAGCTTTTCATTGTTAGAACCGACTAACAAACTAACTGTCTTTTCAGATTTATAAATAGGTCTAGTTTTTATTTTCCAAGACACTTATGCAAATTTGATTTACACATTATTCACTACTCAGATTCCGATCACAATCAATTCACAAGTTTTTCAAAAGAGTTTTCAAAAGTTCTAAGTGTTTATAGAACACTTCACTTGTAATCTTCAAAATCCAATATTCACCGTAATAGTTAGATTTTAGAGAAGGATTTAGGAAATTGAAGATTTGAAGATCTTTACGAATTGTAAGTTGTAAGTTGAAAGTAAGTAAGTGGTAAGCGGAGTCCCTTCTTCAAAGTTGGAGAAGGAGAGTGGATGTAGGATTATTCATAATCCGAACCACTATAAATACAGTGTTCGTTATTGTTTTCTTTTACTTACTTATTTCTTTCTATTTCTTATTTATTAATCAAAGACTAAATTTAGAATCAAAGTTAAAACTAAAATATCGGGTTGCTTTTGATCTTAGTAAAAGTTGAGATTTATATTGAATCTCCGCCGTGTTACTTTGGTGCTTTGAATAAGTTTTGGAAGATTAGTAAAAATCTAAAAAAATCTATTCAACCCCCCCTTCTAGATTTTTACTAGAAGGTCGACTCAAATTTCATTTAATCTACTCAACTAAACAGACCAACAAGTGGTATCGGAGCGGTGTTAAGTCAGTTACGATATTGATTTTAGGTCTTAACCAAGATTCGAAATTTGTTCTTGATTATCTTCATCTTCTTCATTTTTACTAATCGTGCTACTAACAAGATTGTGGAAGTGTTTTGTTTTTCTATCTCATCATGTCTTGAGGCAAGAACAAGAAATCCAGAAATCTACCCGAATTTTCAATTGAAGAATATGACTATTGGAAATTCAGAATGAAAAATCATCTCAAGGCTATCCATGATAGGATGGAGGAGGTTCTTGAAGAAGGACCTATTAAATTTTATCATGGAGGCACCAAAGAATGACACCGAATCACCAAACAAGAGTGAGGCAAGAAAAGAAAAGCTCGTAACTCACAAGTGATGAAAGAAAGATTCATAACTGGATCAAGTTGCTAGAACGAGAGATCATTGAAACATTGAGTAAGGATTGGATTGAAAAGGTAAAAAGATGCAAGATCGCCAAGGAAATGTTGGAAACTCTTGGGAATCATGAAGGATCGTATCGAGTCAAAGAAAACAAATTGCAATCTGCTCTACATGTTTTTGACACTTTCAAGATGAAAGAAGGAGAGTCCATTGATCAACTGGATGTTAGCCGACTAATCTACCGAACAAGGCGGTGATTTGGGTAAAACCTATACAGAGAAAGAAATCAACAATAAAGTGTTGAGGTCACTAAGCAAAAGATGGAGAGAGAAAGCTAATATTCTCGAAAGCTACTCAATCTATCTTCAATTTCACATCACACTTTATTTTCTCATCTGAAGGCATTAGAATATGACATTCAAATCGAAGATGAAGAAGATGAAGCGAGAATCTTCAACATCTAGAAAGATCATAGCATTTGTTCATCAAGATGAATCTGAAAATATCTCCAAGGCGTCTCGATTTGTCTATTAAGGAGGAAATGACTCTTCTCGTTAAAAAGATATGAAAGGCCGAGAATGAAGTACAAAAGAAACAAGAGAGACAGATCGTGTCGAAAGAACTACGAGATCGAGATAAAGAAGAAAAGAGTTCGAGTATAATGATAGGAAAAAGGATCGGACGAGGAAGCATAAATCACCAATCGACGAGGAGATAGTAGTCCTAAGACAGACAGAGGAGATATTTGTTATACATGCAACAAGCCTGGTCACTATAGCTATGATTGTCCTCAACTCACTCCCAGAGAGAGAGAGAAGAAAAGAGAAAAAATAGAGAGAGAAGGTATGCCGATCGAGAGCTCTTCCGGCCGAGAAAGAAGAAGTTCATGAAACATCATCATCCTCTTCTTTATCTCGATTTTGGATCAGATGACGATATCTGTTTAATGGCAAAAGAGGTACATTACTATTCATCCTCTCGAGATAATGATTGTGATACCTTATCTCGAAACTGATCTTAGTCTTATTGATAAACTTTTGAAAGATTTGGAGACTGCTCTATCTCGCTTATAAACAGATAGAGAGACTGAAAATATTAATTTAAAGAATCAAATTACTGATCTAACTAAGGTCAATCAAACTAAGGAAAGTGAGAAACTGCACTGTACATATCAAGGGGGAATGTCGACCGAGATGATCACTAGTACCTTGTCTCGATAAGACATGATAAGTTAGAACAGGAGTTGAATTCATTGAAAATAAAATTTTCAAATATCTATTCGAGAATGAGAGTTACAAGAAGACTAACAGAGTTAAATCTCAAGTTAGGTCTGCTAAATAACACTCATACTACAATAGATAAAATCTTCAATACTTCACAAAAGTCAAGTGATAAAAGCTGGATTAGGTTTTGATAGGAGTAAGAAAAAATGATCCAATACAACCTAGAGTCTTTGTTAAAGCAACCAAACCAAAGATAGGAACTAGATTTAGTCTCTGGAAACCAAAGGAATTAATTACCCCATCCGATACTTCGAAAAGAAAAAACAGACGAGGAAAGTAACTCCTAAGGTTAAACCTAAGACTAAGTCAAAGTCCTATCCCTGTATAATGGCTTTGATGGAAGAAGCAAAACATATCCATTTTTACCAAGATTTAAGACAATCTCAAAAGATCGATTAAATAAGATTGATCTTGAAAGTCTTATCTTAGTAGATAGATATGGATGTAAACTTCAATCTATGGTTTTAAGGAACATTGATATCTTTGTCTGATTCCTAAAAATCAACTTAACATGAAAGGACCCAAAGTACAAAGGGTACCTAAGCAATAAATTTGTGTTTGCATGAAGATAAGAAGATAGTTGATAGAGGAGACATTCTTGAGGTCATCCGGTACATTGACAATGGTTGTTCCAAGCATATGACCTATGAAAGACGACTTCTCTCTAACTATCGGACCATAGATGGACCAAGAGTAATGTTTGGAGATAACAACTATGGACTTACCAAAGGTGTAGGGACACCGATGATAGGAGATATTCAAGTACATGAAGTCTACTACGTGGAAGGATTGAATCACAATTTACTATCTGTTTCACAATTTTGTGATAAGGGATTTTGTGTCAAATTTACTCATAATGCATGCTATGTATTAGATGGTATCAATGAAAATATTCTATTAATTTGAGTCACACAAGGTAACATTTATGTTGCAAATTTCAAAAGTTGTCCTAAAGATACTTGTCTTGTTGCTAAGAGTTCGGATGACTTAAGTTGTTGTGGCACAAACGACTTGGTCACTTAAACTTCAAAACTCTTAACAAAATAGCAAGGAAATCTTTAGTTAAAGGACTCACGATAAAGTATTTTCAAAGAACCATGTGTGTGATTCTTGTCAAAAAGGAAAACAGACTAAAGCTTCTTTTTAAAACAATAAGTAGTCCTTCTTCAAAAAGAATTCTCAGAACTTCTTCACATGGATCTTTTTGGTCCAAGATTCACCTCTCGGCTTTAGTGGAAGAAAATACACTTTGGTAATTGTTGATGATTTTTCAAGATTTACCTGGGTTATTTTCTTATACAAAAAGAATGAGACTATGATTAAGATTCCGTAATTTCTTAAAAAGGTTCAAAATGAAAAAGGATTAACTATTATTAAAATTAGAAGTGATAAAGGTCTTGAATTCCTTAATAAGGCGATTACTAACTCATGCATTGAGAATGACATAACTCAGAAACATCTCAAGCAAGGACTCCACAACAAAATGGAGTAGTTGAAAGGAGAAACAGAACCTTGAAAGAGGCAAATAGAACAATGTTATCCGAGTACAACACTCCTCACACGTGTTTTAGGGGCGGTTAATACAAAGATGTTTTGTTCAAAATAGAAGTTTGATTGTCAAAGATAAATGCAAAACTCCCTATGAAATTTGGAAGGAAAGATCCCCAAAATTTCATACGTTCATATATTTGGTTGTAAATGTTTCATACACAACAATGGTAAATCTCAATTAAAAACCTTTGATGCCAAGATAGCAGATGGGATATTCTTGGGATACTCATGTATCAAAGGCATATAGAGTTTTTAATAAGACAACCTTGTGTGTGGAAGAAACACCCCATGTGGTATTTGATGAATCTTCTTTTGAGTTTAATAAGACAGGGACATCACAAAGATATCGGATGATCTGGATCGATAACTTTCAAGAGATCAACCATAAAATTCTACAATCAAGAATCGACTCGGATGAAGAAGAAAAACCAGATTCAAACACGAGAGAAAGAACACGGAAGCTCTTCCACACCGGTGATCGGGACGACCAACAACTCGGATGATAAGGTTGAGTTATCGAAGGTAACATAAGACCATCTGAAATAACTAATTCGCACAAAACTTCATCCACTGTAAAAGATAAAGGTAAGAAAGTAATGTCATATCACCCAGTGAACAAATAATTGGAGATTTAGACTCGGTGTCCAGACGAGGACCCAACTAAATCAAGATTGTATGTTCAGTTGCTATGTGTCATTACTTGAACCTAAATCTATTACGAAACTCTAAGCGATTCCAATTGGATTAATGCCATGTAAGAAGAACTAAATCAGCTTTCAAAGACAAGATGTGTGGGAGCTTGTTGAAAGACCTCATCATCAAAAAGTCATTGGAACTAAATGGGTCTTTAAAAACAAAAGGGATGAAAACAATATTGTGGTTAGAAATAAGGCCGGACTAGTTGCTCAAGGTTATTCACAATCGTAGGGATTGATTATGATGAAACCTTTGCACCAAAGAGGCTCGCCCTGAAGCCATGAGATTGTTTTTAGCCTATGTTGCTTTTAAAAGATTCATAGTTTTTCAAATGGATGTTAAGTCGACATTTCTTAATGGAATCCTTGCCGAGGAAGTTTATGTAGAGCAACCTCCTGGTTTTGTCAAAGGAGACAAGGTTTATAAACTAAGGAAAGCTCTATATGGACTTAAACAAGCACCAAGAGCATGGTATGACACCTTGTCTCCGATTATTTAATTCAAAATGATTTTGTTAAAGGTAGAATTGATAGAACTCTCTTTAGAAAATAATATGGTTGTGATCTTTTATTAGTAAAGATCTATGTTGATGATATAATCTTTGGATCAACTAACATAGCTTTGTGTGAAGAATTTAGTCATCTTATGAAAAGCGATTTGAAATGTCCATGATGGGACAGATGACTTATTTTCTTGGACTCCAAGTCAAACAAACAAAGAAGGGAATATTCATCAATCATATAAAAGATCTCATTAAAAATTTGGAATAGGTACCAAATGAGAAGCTAAGATACCTATGATGACAAACTTTTCAATGGATCCGCATTTGAAGGGAGAAGATACTTGATCAAACCGAGTATCGAGGTCTAATTGGTTCGTTATTATATTTAACCTGCTAGTAGACCTGTTATTTCATTTTGCGGAGTCTGTGTTTCGATTTCAAGTTAATCCTAAGAAAAGCCATCTTGAAGCCGCAAAGAAAATTCTTAAGTATCCTGAAAGGAACGAAGAATGTTGGATTGTGGTATCCAAATTGATGACAACTTTGAGCCGTCTGGATACTCGGACTCAGATTTTGGTGGGTGTAAGATAGATAGAAAATCTACATCTGGTACTTGCCAATTTCTCGGTAGTAAGTCGATTTCATGGTTGTCTAAGAAACAAACCTCTCGTAGCTACTTCCACAATCAAGCCGAGTATTTGGTTTTGGAAGTTGTTGTTCACACCGATCTCGGATAAGTCAATCAGCGATTAAGGGACTATAACATTATCACCAAAGATGTACCAATCTTTGTGATAGTAATAGTGCCATAGCTATTACCCGTAACCAGCCCTACATACTAGATGCAAGCATGTAGATATCGGACAACATTTCATCCGAGACCATGTAGAGAAAGGTGATATCGACTAGAGAAGATCTTGACCGATTTCCAAAGAGCAGACATCTTGACAAAGCCACCGCGTAAATAAGGTTTAAAGAACAATCTATAGAATTAGGATTATTAGATGCTTCTTTAGTGAATCTATAATTCTATGTTTTTCATTCTTTTGTTTCTCTCAATTTAGTTTACTATGTCTAGAAAGAATTATCGACTAGATATGAGTCAAAGGACAATCAGTAGCATTGATATCATTGATTTTTTTTTAAATCAAGAATCAAAGATTAATCATATTGACCTTATCCGACATGATGATTACTTATTCGACATTCGGTAAATCGGACTAGGGCACACTAGTCACCGATTTCTTGAAAAAGCAGATGACTATCTCGCACCCTATCTCGATCTACCTTAGCTACTAATGGTTTTCTTCAAGTTAATGTTTTTGCAGAATAGATCACGAGATCGATTGTTTCACCTCATTTGTTATAAACCCTCTCATCTAGACACATTTGCTTCTCGAATAATCTCCATACATTGTGTTTTATTATAAAACTCCTCGCTAGTTTATTATCATTTGGTTGAAAAACTAATCTTAGAAATTTTCTTTATTCAAGTCTTTTTTTTTGAAATAAAATGTTTCCTTAATCGTTTTTAAAAGTTTGCCAAAAATAAAACTAGTCGCTTTTAAAAGACGAGGTACTTTATCAGCTGATTTTATAAATCCATCTGTTTGGAAAACCCTTATACGAAGTAAAAGGTAACCCTAGGATAACGTCAGTGTACTAATTACCTCTCGTATAAAGTAGACCTATTAACCGTCTAATCCATAGGATAAACGGTTACTTTTACACAAATCAAGACGCGTAAAGCCACGCGCCAAGTTGAAGCGGTTTTCTCGCTAAGTCATTGATATTTTACACGCGCTTTCTTTAATCAACGGTTAAAATTCAATTTCGAGATCGTGCCACGTATCATCTTCCCAACTTTCCCTCTCTCTCCCTTCGTTTAAAATCTTACCTTCAAAAATTTCAAAGTTTCACTTTCACATTCCCTTATTCAAAAATTTCTGCAAAATTTTCTTTCTCTAAAAATTACTCAAATGGCTTCCTCTTCTTCTCAAACACCAAAACCCCCACTTATATAACCTCTGCAAAATCGATTTCAAAATGAACTCAGAACCGTGAAGAACAAACTTAAAGCCGAAATGTTTGTTGATTTTGACACAACCAAAGTGAGAGAATCCAGAGAGATCATAAGATTGTTAGAAGCTTCAAATTAAGAGGATTCTGCTCATTAAAGTCTCCGTAAAATAAAACGGCGGATTTCATTGAGCCGAAGTTCTGGTCAACAGTGTATTCTCGTAAAACGGGTTCGAGACAATCGTAGAAGGTACTTTGTTAGAATTTACAAAGGAGAATGTGGCTAGAATCCTTGACACCACGATGGAAGGGGTGAATCCACCGATATACAAGGAAGACGAATGGGAGAAGTCTTTCGATATTTTTGCGAGAATTACTTACAAAGGGACGAGAAGAGATCTCAAGAAGCATCTTTTGAGGAGAAAATATAGGTTGCTTATGACAATCGTGACCAAGTCAATTCTAGGAGATCAAAGCTCTCATGATGGAGTGACTAAGTCTCGTCTGTGTTGTATGAGAGCGATATACGATGGAGTTAGAGTGGATTGGGTAGATTTACTTTTCCGAAGGCCAAAGAAGAGAAGTTAAGATTACCGTATAATCCTCGGGCTGGAGGAGATCGATCGCTTAGCCAACTGTGAGTCTTTTTAACAAGATCACAAGTATTGATGGAGGGACCGAATAAGAGGATTGAGGCGAGAGAAGGTCGAAAAAAATATTCTAAGCGTATGGGATTGCCGACCAAGAATGAAAGGATAGGTGGGCTACCGTACTCTAACGATAATTCGACGAGGCTAGGATTCGTAGAGAACAAAGCGGCCTGCGGTAGCTCGGAGACAAGCACTGATATTAAAAAAGGAGAAATACCAGCACTGAGGTCTGCAGAGCCGGTGGTTGAGACCGGAGTTGAAGTTATACTAGCCAAGGATCCAAATGTAGTGGAAGTATCACCGAGGAGGCAAGAATCGCAGCAAGGTCTCCTAGGAGAAGATCAAGGAGGAGGCTTGTCAAAGCCTCTCGAGAAGAAGGCCTCGAGAGTCATCTGATGCCGTTGTACACCAACCATCGATGAGGATAATCAATTTATTCTCCAAAGAAGGCCTCGAAAGACATCACAAACATCCGAATCTTCGTGAGCTCAGCCGACAGACGGAAGTCTCAACACTACTTCCTAAGAAATACCACCCCTGAACATTGCACCGAGGTTGCTCAAATGGAGGTTCCTCCTTCACTAGCCAAGGAAGTCGCTGCTCTCTCCTATTCGGGAGGAAGGTACCAACTCTTCTCTCTCTTTATCTCAATCTCCACCTGCAATGAAGAGGTGTGCCCTACCGGCACCTCGAGCCTCTACAATGACCACAGCTTGTCCCAAATTTCCACTCCAACTCCCACACCCAAAATACAAACTCAAACCGAATCTGTCATAATCCCATCTCGAAACCATCCCTACTTCCACCCAACCCGAATCCATTCCCACTACATCCACCATCCCACCAAATTGAACAACCAACCTCATCCGCCATACCCGTACTCAAACTCAAACTTCCACCCCTCCACAAACACGAACCTCACCTCCTCCCGAAATTGAGATTCCTTCTTACTCATTTCTCGGAGGACATCCAGATGAGCTCACCAATCCCTTTTCCTCAAATATCTGAACCTCATATCCCCACTTCCTCCTCATCCGAATCCTCTTCGAGGATGAGGACAGTGACCTTAGCCCAACTTCAGCCATCTCTTCCATTGTTGCTCAAATGGAGAAGAAGATTAAACAAGCCTTTGCTAAAAGATGAAGAAGAAGACAAGGAAGATGGTGAAGGCAACAACGAGACAATGATTTCCAACATGAGGGAAGTAGAGGTAAATCTAATTCAAAAGATTACTTCTATTACTAACTCTGTCCTTGCCGAGAAGGTGGAAGCCTTAGAAGAGGAGGTGCAAGGGTTGAAGAACCAAGTCACAGTACTACAATGCGATTGTAGTAGACTCATTAGCTATGGATAAATTAGACTTCGTGAGTCAAATGCAAAGATCTCGAGACGAAGCCGACTACCCTAGCCGATGAAGTCAAAAAGGGGGAACAGGAGGTGCAAGAAAGAGAGCGGACCCTCACACCTGCCTCGGACGAAACCAGAAAGAGATTGACACCAAGGCTGGCCTCGAAATGAGGCAGCCAGGAAGAAGCTCGACTCAATCGATGAGTGCCGCACTACACCGAGGGTCACTTAGTTGGAAGAAGCCAAGGAGGACGAGACAAGAAGGAAGAAGGAAGAAGGAAGAAGAGGATAAGTCTCGCCTCACTTGGCAAAAATGAAAGAATCAAAAACAACCGAGGTAAAAGGAAAAGGCAAAGGGAAGCTAATTGAAGAGCCGGCTCCAAATCAAGCACTAGGTCTCAAGCCTACCCCGACCGAGAAAAGAAAAAGAGAGCTGACTACTCAAATCTCTCGGAAGAAGCGAGATAAGCATGATAAGGAAAGAGCATGCCTCTGTACGGAGAAAAGGAGAGAAAGCGTCAAGAATAAGAATAAGGGGTTGGAGATGAGGTGGAGCAGGGAAGTCAGAAGTGGGAAATGAAGGGGCAAGAAGCGTAATTAAGACCGTATCATCGGACACTTAATCCTCCGAAGGTCGTCGCTGGAAAATGGTTTAAGGAGTACAAAGAGAAGAATTTAGATGCTAGATGGATGTATCATTGGTACATCTTGAAGGGATCTCGATTCTGCAGCCTCAGACGAAGACCTTAGGTGGCATGAGTGGATCGAGAAAGAAGATGCAGATCTATATCATCGATCGATTGATGAAGCCGATAAAATCTTCAATGCAGATTTGTGCGCCCGGCTTATGAAAAAGGCACTCCAAGACCAACCCCGATGGCTCAGTAGACATAAACTGGATCAAAGGCATCGCCGCCAAGGCCGAGGTAGAATCAGGACTAAAAGGTGAAGAAGAATCAAGGAGCCGAGGAGAGGAGTCTTCATCGCTGGCCATTCCGAGAAGCATATCGGTGGGGTGCCTAATAGAAACAGGACTTTACTTTTCCTTACTTCTCTTTTCTATTAGTCTTCCTTTGTAATCTTTATAAATCCAATATGAATATACTTTGATCGATGTGTTTTACTTGTCTTATTTCTTAAAGTTTTTTTATCGCTTTTAAGAAATCTTAAAATTTTTAAGTATTAATCATCCGAGAAAATTATCATCTCGTACTTAAATTTTTCTAAAAAATTTTCTAAGCCTAAAATTTTCTAAGTCCTATGACTTAAATTTTTTTCTAAAAGAACTTAAAATTTTTTTGTGAATTAAGTGCTTTAATTTGAATGAATCATTTAAGGTGAAAATGTACTCGATATACCTATCCGATAAATCTTGATTAACTTTCAAAACTAACTTTAGTTTGTGAGTATGTCTCTTTCTTGTAGGTTTTAACTTCATTAAAAAGGGAGAAATTGTTAGATCTAGTTTGATGAGTTAAAAGTCGGTTGAGATGATCGACGACCAAGAAGAGCAGTGAGATCAAGTCCTTATACTAAGCCGATCGGATGAGGTCGAGGGAACCAGAACTAGTCACCAAGACTAGGAGTTACAAGTCATCGAAGACCGGCTCAAGTCTAGTCATCCTGCAGAGACGATTATGTAGAGCTCAGACGAGGTCAAGACACACCGAGTAAAATAAGAAAGGCGAAGTCTTCACCAAGTCATTACAGTAGACGAGTAGGATAAATCAGCCGAGGAGCAAAGCAGCTTTTCAAGATTAAGTTTGTTGAGCGGTTTTCGTTTGTTAGAACCGACTAACAAACTAACTGTCTTTTCGCATTTATAAATAGGTCTAGTTTTTATTTTCCAAGACACTTATGCAAATTTGATTTACACATTATTCACTACCCAGATTCCGATCACAATCAATTCACAAGTTTTTCAAAAGAGTTTTCAAAAGTTCTAAGTGTTTATAGAACACTTCACTTGTAATCTTCAAAATCCAATATTCACCGTGATAGTTAGATTTTAGAGAAGGATTTAGGAGATTGAAGATTTGAAGATCTTTACGAATTGTAAGTCGTAAAGTTGAAAGTAAGTAAATAAGTGGTAAGCAGAGTCCCTTCTTCAAGTTGGAGAAGGAGAGTGGATGTAGGATTATTCATAATCCGAACCACTATAAATCAGTGTTCGTTATTGTTTTCTTTTACTTACTTATTTCTTTCTATTTCTTGTTTATTAATCAAAGACTAAATTCAATCAAAGTTAAAACTAAAATATCGGGTTGCTTTTGATCTTAGTAAAAGTTGAGATTTATATTGAATCTCATTGTGTTACTTTGGTGCTTTGAATAAGTTTTGGAAGATTAGTAAAACTCTAAAAAAAAAAATTTATTCAACCCCCTTCTAGATTTTTACTAGAAGGTGACTCAAATTTCATTTAATCTACTCAACTAAACGAGACCAACATGAATTAAGCACGAATTTATTTGTTACCTTCACTTTGAAGATTCAAATATTAATTTGCCTTGAGCCCATCATTTTTTTCGTATGGCCGAAGAAGTATTTCTTTGTATTTAACTTGAGACATCAATTTTCTTCTTTGGCCAAGAGATAGGCTACCCACCTTTAATCTTTATTGGTCCAATTTATTTTGACCATGAAGTGGGCTGTAATTTTTCTTGGGCTTAACGAAGCAAATTTTTGCTTGGGCTTAATGAAATATACATATTTCTTGGCCCAGTGAGAAAAAAACCCCTTTTTTTCTTCGCAGCGTTTTCTTTTCTTTTTTTCACATATTTACTTGCAGCTTTTGAAATAATTTCACAAGGAAATTAATTTTCATGCAAGTTTTCTCTCAGAGTGAAAAAATGCCAGCAAGATCCAATTTTCCTTCTTCCATTTCTTTCCTTTTCTCATCAACCCTAAATTACTCTATAAAAAGTCATCACCTTTTCTTTTTTCATCTTCATGGTGCAACAAGCAAGAAGAAGAGTAGGAGGTATAAATTTTTTTCATATACCACAGCACAAAACCATACATATACGTATTTTCTCTGTTTCTGCATATTTTGCAGGCTAATTTCACTGGATTCAATCAGCAACAAGCTTTGGGTAATTTCTAACTCCTTTGACCCCCTTTTTTCTCTCTGTATATTGCATATATCAATCACATAAACATACTACAAGCATCAATCATATACCCAAAACTGTTTGGTTGAATTCATGCCACTGCAATTAGAGGAGTTTGTGATTCATTACCACTACAACTACCTTCGACTATCAACGGCCACCACTACAACTACCTTCAACGTTCAATGGCAATACCACTAAAACTACAATTGAGAATCAACGGTGACCACTACAACTACCTTCAATGTTCAAAGGCAATACCACTACAACTACCATTGAGCATCAACGGCGGCCACTACAACTACCATTTTTGGACTCATGCCACTACAACTACCCCAATTTTGCAGTCAATCAGACATCAAACTTACATCAACGTGGCATTAATCAAATTATGGGTTTCTTGTCCTGGGCATTTCATCGAGCAGTTGGTGTGCGTGGAATTTGGCTTCGGCTCTACAACATCAGAGCGGCGGCGACGTATCCCTATTTGCGGTCGGCACTTGGAGGCCAGCAACGGCAGGCGGCGGGAATTTGGCGTAGCCTGGGCGAGATTTGGCGAGACAGAGGCAGCGAGGCCGATTTCTGATGCGGCGGTGCGGTGGTCTCACGGCAGCGAATTTCTGGTGGGCGTATGCAGCGGCGGCGAGCGTCGGAATCCGAAGACGGCGGTGGCTTGGGAACGGCGGAGGCTCCAACCGGTGAGTGGATGCGACAGCCTCCGGTGGGTCATGGCGTGGTTTCTCGACGTGCGGCACATTAGAGGCGTCGCTTGGCTCAGACGGTGGCGCATTAGAGGCGGGGATTTCCGGCGAGACTTGAAGTTTTCTGCTCGTGATTGCAAAAATGAATTTGGGGTTTTCTGCTCGCTTCAATCAGAAAGGCAGAATTGAGTTTTCCTTTTGGGTTTCTGGCATTCTGCGTTGATTTTGGGAGGAAGCAGATTTGAGATTTCTGCGTGCAGTGATTTTGGAGTGGAACTTGGGCCATTCTCAATAATATGAGGGTTCAGGTTATTGACACCACCATTATTGTTAAAGACACCACTCCGATCAAGACACCGCCCTGTTTTTAATAATTGTTAAAGACACCATCTCTAAATTATCTATTCTACCCTTCTGGGCGACTTTTACTAGAATGAATTATTGATTAACACACCACTCCATCAAATTATTGATTAACACACCACTCCACTCCATCAAATTCCTTAATTTTAAAAGCGCATCCGAGAACAATTTAAAAAAAACGCCTCTTCTTCTTCTTCTTCTTCTCCGTCGACGTCAATCCGTTTCGCCGCGCGTTCGCGTCTCTCCGTCGCCGTCTCCCAATAAGCGTCTCCCGTCGCCGCCGTGTCTCCCCGTCGCGTCTCGTTCCTGTCGCTGCCTCCCGATGGCGTCGCCGTCTCCCCGTTGCCGTCGCACACTCACCCTAACAATCGATGGGTAAGTTTTAATTTCAGTTTTAGTTATAGTTTTAGGTTTTTTTTTTGCAATTTCATATGGTTGTATGTTAATGTTAACATATATTGGCAAAGAAGAGAATGCCTATTTTTGATAGTAGAATTTCTATTTTTAGGGTTTATTTTTGTCTAAATAGTGAAAATGTGTAGTGAATAAATCGGGTTTTTCGTGAAAATGTGTAGTGAATAACTGGGTTTTTGTTCGATTTTTTGTTTGTTTGAATTGGTTGAACATGCATTGTTCGAAGCGTGATTAATGAAATCAACGGTCAAAGTTCGGAAATAATTTTCGAACAATGCATTGAATTTCGGTTTTTTTTTTTTTCGAGCGAGTGCACTAGATTTCGGGTTTTTTTTTGAACAATGCACTTGTATTTCATTTTTTTTTTTTGAACAATTCCATAAATTTCGGTTCTATTTTTGAAAATTAGATTTCGCTTTTTTTTCGAACATTAGTCAATTGTTGGCTATATGTTTTCGAACAATCATCTAGTTTTCGGTTTATTTTTTCGAAAATTTGTATTAATTTCGGTTAAAAGTTTGAACACACAAACGGATGCACCGACCTTTTTTATTTTTATCTAAAGTGTCTCAAAATGATGATAGGATTCGGCCCACCGCTTCAAACAGGAGGAAAAGAAATCAACCTGAGTCATCACATCATCAAAGTATACCGCCGCCTCCAATCAAAGCCACTTATGCAAGGAAAAGAAATCGAGTAGAATCGTCAAGTAGAGCCGGAACCACAACAAATAGAGCCGGAAACAGAACCCGAACTCTGTATTGGAGGAGGGGGCCGGATGACGGATCGAGGTAGGGGGGTCTGAGGAGCGATCGAGGCGAGGGAGCCGAGACGTAGAGGGAGAGGAACTTGGAGGAGAAGGCGGAGACGTACAGCCGGATAGATGGCCAATAGCCTCCCGCCACTTTTGAATGGCTTTCAAAACACGCCGCTAAGTTCATATATCAAGGAACCGAGCGGGGTGTTACTGAAATGTCATGGTCACGTAGTGGGAAATTACTATCGTGGGAGATGGACGATGAAGATGACCTACGAGATTTCCGCTCCATTTTCCGAAATCCAAAATCTTGAAGATTAGGCGTGCATCTTATAAAATTCCAAACAAAAATCTAATCTCTCGCATTTGTCGAGCGATGGCACCTGAGACCAACTCTTTCCACTTTCCATTTGGAGAGATGACTATCACGCTTGATGATGTTTCTTGCCTCACCGGATTATCGGTAGATGGTCTTCCTCCCAGATGTACCCAAAGCGGGAAGAGAAAGTAGCCGGTTGGGAAGATGTGATGAATCTTCTAGGTAGAACTGAAAATGAGGCGAGACCGGCAACCGGTGGGAAACGTGGCTCCTCTGTCAAGCTTCGGTGGTTGAAGGATACATTTTGAGCTTATGAAGTCGGAGAATGAAGATGAATTGTTGTATGCTTTGCTAGAGCATATGTTACTGCACACGTTTGGTACCACTCTGTTTCTTGATAAGAGTGGTACCCGTGTTAAACTGTTTGTGGTTGCGATACACGGAGGACATGGTCGAGTTTGGCAATTATGCTTGGGGTCTGCATGACATTGGCCTACTTGTACAAGCAATTAGGGCTGGCCTCTCAATTCAAAGTCGAGACAAATTGGAGGATACTTGACATTATTAGAGGTATATTTAAGATTTAGTGGATTTATGTGTTATATATATATATACATATGTTTATTAATTATACATACTTTTAATTACAGGCATGGATTTATGAAAGCACTTTCCTAGTTTGATTTTGCCTCCTCGGAACCACGATTTTGAATACCCTCTTCCGCTAGCAATTCAATATTCTCCTGAAGCTCATACGGGTCCAAATCTCGACCGTGTCCGTGGTTTTAGAGAGGCTCTAGATGTATTCCTTGCTTCGCAGGTTAGCATTGAATGATTATAGTTCTTGATTTTTCTTAATTTTGTATTGTACATCATATCTTATGCTAGTTGTTAATTATAGGTTAAGTGGACTCCGTACTCTGCTATTCGAGATTCATATCCATTGCGAGAGGGTGACATTCTTCCACGGGTGCATCGTTTGTGGAGAAATGGTTGAACCGTATATGCCGATCGAGTGCTTAGGGCAATACGGTTACGTGCGAGGCGATACCGGAGAAGCCACTCGCCGTTGGTGCTCGTTTCGGAAGGATGGTGCTATTTCTAGGAGAACCAGACTTGTATGGGGTGCAAGTGGCGGAGTTTTTCAAAACGTGGGATAGTCACCTACTTACGAGTGGACGGCTTGGGGCCGAGGTTTCTGCCAAGCACTCGGGACTGTCTGAGATGGTTACATGGATTGGTTCCTCTCGAACGGTACCCCATTGTCTCAAATCCGGCAATGGTGAGGCTAGCGGCTCGTGAGTCTGCTCAATCGACCGATCCACGGGAGAGAATTGAGGCAGCAAAGGTGGAACTCCGAGGATCTCATGGATATGTCCGACGATCGGTCATTGACTCTCGAGTCACCATGCAGGTTGTGAATCGTACACCGACTATCTTGCGCGGACTGCAGCCGGGAGGACCTTCTTCGCTGTTGAGGTTGGACCGAGCAGCCCGTTAGAGAAGGAGGAGGTGGAAGCGGTCGAGGACCAGGGCGTGGACGTGGTAGAGGACGCCGACGCAGGAGTTGATTTTTTTATGTAGGTGCCTTAACAAACTGTGTTTAATGTTTTGATGAAACTTTGTCTTGAACAACTATGATCTGTATTTTGATACTTTGTTAGATTTACTATTATTTGCGAACATTTGATGATTATTGAATTGGTATACTCACCACCCAATATTACTATTATTGATTAATGTGGTCAAAAAGTCAACTATATGTGTTGTCATATCACCATCGTACATGAAATTAGTAAACTCACCACCTATTATTGACTTGTCACATAAAGTTGTCTTGTCTCCTTTCTGCAGTGAATTGTCATTTCTTCAATTGGTAAACTCACCACCCCTAATTTTCTTTAAATATCGCACATTTTCATCATACACAAACACCCTCATTTATTGTCATTTCACTAAATAATTCGGATGGCGAGGTATCCGCAAGAAATGTTTTTGTATGGTGAGGGGTGGGATGCTACGGCGGACGAATTGTTTGCCGAAGCTTTATCGGATCTAGTACTCTTCGGAAACTTTAATTCAAGTGATGATAACATGTTAATCAACTCGGGAACACCGATGCAATTGAGAGTGCACCGTTGGCCGTGAAATTGGTCTCAAGTAAGAAGACGTTTGAGTACAAAGACGGCTGGTTCCATGCTCGAAGCTTCGTAAAGACATCGGGTGTTTTCGTGGTTGATCACTACTCCCGGGTTCGGCACGATGAAGCAACAAACCGTGTCCACGCTGATCATGCACTCTGGCGTACACTAGTTGAGGTAAGATTTATATACATTCTCGTAATGAGGAATGTTTTTTCACTAGCATAATAAATTTATATCATTTGAACTTTGTAGATGGACGCATTTGCCAATGCGTATGAGACTCATGTGACCCTTGCTGGGAGTGGCTAAAAATACTATTTAGAGAACCACCTACTCCCCGCTGATGAACTCGTGCGACCTAACGAGGACAAAGAAGAAGCTAAGTTACCTCAACCGCACCCACCGCTCGTGATGATACCCCGACCACTAGCGTGACTAGTCCTGCATTTTGGGGTCGATTCAAGAAATGAACGGTGTAATAGTTTATGTATATGTCCTAACTGCATGCGTATTTGTGTTTACGTTTGTTTTAAATAATTAGGACAACTATTTAGGTTTATGAACTTCCGATTCCAAATCTGTACTAATTAAATTTGCAAGGCTAATTGATCAAAAAAGCGATTCAAAAAAATATGAACTCGGTTGTTCTAAATTAAAACCGAACAAATACAACATGTTCGACAAATATTGTCGAACAACTCCACTTTGTTCGGTTTATTTTTTGAACTAAGAGATGCCAAGTTTGTCCGTAAAGTTTTGATCAAAAACGATTCAAAAAAATATGAACTCGGGTTTTCGGAAATTAAATTCGAACATATTGAAAATGTTCGAGTAATATTATCGAACATGATTACATTGTTCGATTATTTTTCTCGATCTAAGAAATGCCAAATATGAACACAGGTTTTCGGAAATTTAAACCGAACAAATACAACATGTTCGAAAATATTGTCGAACAATTGTACTTTGTTCGGTTTATTTTTTCGAACAATGAAATGCCAAGTTAGTCGAGAAAGTTTTGATCAAAAAGCGATTCAAAAAAAATATGAACTCGAGGTTTTCGGAAATTAAATTCGAACATATTGAAAATGTTCGAGTAATATTATCGAACATGATTACATTGTTCGATTATTTTTCTCGATCTAAGAAATGCCAAATATGAACACGAGGTTTTCGAAATTTAAACCGAACAAATACAACATGTTCGAAAAATATTGTCGAACAATTGTACTTTTGTTCGGTTTATTTTTTCGAACAATGAAATGCCAAGTTAGTCCAGAAAGTTTTGATCAAAAAGCGATTCAAAAAATTTTCAAAGGCAAAAACTCGGAAAATATGCTCAAAACTATCATTATGTTCCTAAGAAAATTTGACGAAAATGGAACATGATTTCGAAAAATTTTGCGAACATTTTATGTTCGAAATAAAAAGTCGAAAAGGTTTGATTCGTTCGAATTTTATGCCGAACAGCTGTGTTATCTTTAACAAACTCGAACATTCGAAAACGAAATTTGCCAAGACATTACAAAAATACCGAGAGACATACACAAAATGATCTTTCAACAAAAATATACACATTGTTCATTCACAAAACATATGATCGGTATGTTTTGATCAAAATATACACATGAAAGATTCGTGTACATTCGAATATGTCAATTTTCCAAATCATCGGTTACTAATACGACCTTCATTATAAGTCATAGCCATCCTTCTGCAGATCGGGTGCACATGGTCCTTCCAACTTTGGACCACGGGAGGCATAGGCCGTCCAACACCTAAATCAACTTTGAAAAGGAAATCGTTTAAAAATAGAAAGATATAATTCATGTATAACAAGAAACTCGATATACTATTTAGAAAGAATACCTGAACAAAATGGTTATCGCTCACTAACGCCATACATATGGATCTTGGACGTTCGGGAACAAAGACTTCTAAACGGAAGTGTGGTGAGGGATATTTGCTTGGGACAAGTGTAATGAAAGCAATGTTATAGGTGGATGCAACCAAGAACCCCATGTACGGCAACATAAACCAATGCTTTCTTCCGGCAAATGGCGTAAAGCAATTCGAGCTTTTGATACTTCGCCGACTATGTCCTTCAAGTAGAACGCCGTCTCGTCTAAATGCAGATGAATGTTTTTGCTCAATTCCGTCATTAGATCTTGTCGTACACGTGCCCGATTCTCCTCACCAAAACCCATCATTGAAGCCACGGATCTAAACCGCAATGACCATCACCTTTGACATTCACTATATTTAATATGTACGGGTGATATAGAGATGGAATAGATTCAAGGAAGCCTGTCTTAGCCGTGGCTCGGGTTTTTTACGAATGATCGATAACATTTGCAAAAATAATTAATTTCATTGTAACATTATAGTTGAATAATTAACTAAAGCAATAAAAACATAACTAACCGGTTGTTTTGCAGGCATTCCTTTGCTTTGAAACAAAGGGGTGGTTGCGTCTCATCAATTTCGTAAATGCGCACGTGATCCATCTTCGACCATGCGAATCGGCCCAACCGCCGATCCCACGTATTCAAACAAAGCGGGGTCGCGCTTGGTTGAACTTTCATGTAGTTTCTTCCCTTTGCCTTTTCCGCCGGACGGCCACGTGTGCTTATTTTTGGAAGCGGCTCAACTATAGTCGTGGTCTCGGATTTGCCAACTCCCGCATCTTCCTCAAGTACAAATTTTGCTCATCCGAGTGAACCTTTCAAAGACATCTGTGATGTCTTTCATAGCGTCGCTAAACCGACTCTTCATATCAACCTTCACATCCTCGAAGCGGGGAGAAATCCAACTTTCGCGGAAGGAGTCAACGGTGCCGATGGGTATCGGTTTGTCCAAATACACATAACTCTCTACTTCGTGCCCTTGGCAAACCGTAAATGGTTCTAAGAGTGTGCTTGCATTCGCTCGGGTTGAAGTACGGTTGACGCACTTCTTTGATTTCTTCAAATATCAACTCTAAGGCACAAACAGGACACCACTCCTCTAAGCATCTTTGAAAAGGTTGGAGGAAAATTTATGTAGTGCAACGTTAATACTCCGCTCAAAACTCGGCTTTGATCTACGTGTGACACGCTTCGTATAGTGTGTCACACTTTGCTAAACAAGTCTCAAAGTTGCCCATAGAGTTTCCTAGCATTTTCTTAAGTGCGGCATGATGACTCTCAACCACTGAAAACAACAATACAATTCAAAAAATAATTAAAAAGGAGCAATAAAAAGAACATAAATAAACAATAATACTAAAATAATTTAAATTACCTATTCGATGTGGTGTTTCCGAAATGCATAATTTGGTTCGTCCAAGCACAAACAAATCTGTCTTTTGTAAGGAGTGATCCATTCGTTCATGACATAGTTCACCGGTGGCATGAACGATGCAAAATCTGTGTGAAGCTCACTGACGGCATCATTAAACTCAAGCTCACTTTCACATCTCCATACCTTGTTCCATTGAGCATAGAAACTTTTCCAATCTTCTTGACCTTTGAAATATTTTTTACACTTTGCCAAGACATTACGATCAATATGCCACGTACATAAAAAATGTCGGGCTTGAGAAAACTTGATCGCAATAGCATTCATCAATGCTTTCTCCTATCCGTCACAATCACCGTGAGGCACCCACCTATCACCCAATACAACCCTCAGCACTCCCAAGGCCCAAGCGTAATTCTCTTCCTTTTCGGCGGCTAGATATGCGGATGCCACGAGAAAAAGTCATGCCGGTAGAAGTAACGCCCACGACCTCCATAAATGGTAATCGATACCTGTTTGTTTTGTAGGTGCAATCGATCATCAAAACCTTGGGAAATGCGTGCACGAGCTCAAGGGATACAGGATGTGAAAAATAGCTCTTGAATGGTATTCGTCTTCGTACAACTCCGATTGTAGTGGATGTATTTCTTATCCACGAGCTGGCTCATCAAATCGCAACCGAGAACGACCACAAACTTGCGTCATCTTGTACTTCTTTCGAGCGTTGTAGATGTTGCGAATGGTAGAGTGGTTTGCTTCGTGTCTTTTTTCAACTCTTGCAACACGAATTTTGGTGGAGCGTTGCATTTTGACATGTTGATGACGAACGCCTCCTCCTCGGGGCTTAGACGACCGGCAAGCGAGTGACCCTCCAAGTGCATGGCAATGGGATGATTATGAGTCCCGCACTTAACTTCCAATGCCCATTCGGATTCACTAATTTGTTTACCCTTGAGCAAAAACGGGCACCCACATTTTTTAGTGCCCGTCGTCCTTCCCTTCATTGATTTAGATTGCTCAATTTTGGCCTCCTTGGCTAAAACCAACTCCTTGCCCTTCCTCTTGCCCTTACTAGTGTCACGATATATTCCGCCCGCTCACAAGCCAAGAAAATGCAAGCCTTTTGTTCCCCATCCGTTGTCCGATCGTTTAACCACAATGACAATATTATGTTCATTTAGGTTTTGACCCATTGCATAAGTAAGTCACGAGATTCAAAGTATTCCATCGTTGTGAACACGGACGTGTAATCCATTACAATTTCGTTGGCATCGTCATCGTTTATATCATCTCTTTCAACAATATTTTGTTCTTCATAATCAACCATTTCATCTTCAAAATATTGTGTAATATCCAATACATTAACATCATCAAGATCGAAATCCTCTTCATCATCTCGCCAAGTCCTATTGAAAACATAACAAAAAAATTACAAAATCAGCTCTGTTAAAATAATTACCGAACTTAGTAACAATGTTCGACAATTTTATCCGCAATATTTACGTATGTTCGAAAAAACACGAACAAGTGATATTTGTTCGAAAATAATTGCCGAACAAACACCTGTTTTTCGGCACACCAGAGCCGAACGGGTGGGTTCGCGAATTTTTTTTTTTAAATCCAATAAAACGAAAGCAAAACCAAAACGTTATCATATACACATCATTTTATGCACTCAAACAACAAACATACATGTATTTATCATAAAAATAACCCAAAATCATAGCATTTTAAGAAATTTCAAAACCTAGTTTTAAAAAATATTAAAAACTTACGTATGAGTGAGGGAGGCTTGGAGGCTTCACCATTGTTGCAATATCTCACTCCTAACACCTTAGAATCCGCCTTTGATCGCGTAATGGTATGGTAGGAAAGCTTGGAGCTTCTTCCTCGCTTTTTGCCGAACAAGAATGTATGTTTCAAGGTTTTTTTTTTTGGTTGGTGTCTTTACTAATGATTTGGGAGGGAAAGTTAATTATTGTAGATGGTGTTTTTACCAACATGGTGTTTTTATTAATTGGAAGATCTATATTTTAATATACAGGGTAGTATTGTCCATTCATGTCTTATTTTAAAAAATCAAATTTGAGGGTGGTGTCTTTAACAATAATGGTGGTGTCAATAACTGGGCCTAATATGAGGCCCACCTTTGTTTGGGCTTCCATTTGTGTATTGTTGATTTAAATTGGGCCAACTTACTAATTTGAGGCCACAAATTAGTTGGCTCATTTTTAATATTATGGACTTAGAAATTAATTAATTTCAAAATATCTTGATTTAATAAAAATCAGTTCATAAAATTTATTCCTTCAAATTTAAATCTCGAAGAAATAAATTTTACAAGTCCACAAATTATTTATCACATTTGCCTCCTTTATTTATTTATTCTCTTTTCTTAACCCTTATTTTTTATTTCTCAACTCTTATCATGGTTTTCTTCTCGAGTACCACCGCATCCATGGGAAAGCGTCACTTGATAATTCTTGATGACGAGCATCAAACTTTGAACAAAGGGACTCACTTAGCTATTAAAACTCCTGTAATTGGCAAATATGCTCCGCCATGAAAGATGTTTCAAATGAATTTTGTATCGATGACTGGACTCGGGAGATATCACAGAGCAAAACATCTAAAGTCCGGGTCCTAAAGGCAGCTAACCACTTCAAACCCGCTCCGAAGGTGGTGGACCCTTTACCAACATTAGGACGGAATATCGTCATGGGCCGAGCGGAATGGGGCGAACCTTTGAAGTTTGCGAGTAAATTTTAATTCACCAAAGGATACCGAGAGTGGACCGAGGATATCTTGAGCAGATGCAAGAAAACTCTTAAGAGCATAAGAGTTTATGATGCTATTTTCGCGTCGCTTTTCACGTATGTACTGCAACTCTGAGATAATCAAGGCTTTCTGCGAAGCGTGGTGCCCTACTACCAACACTTTACTCACTAATCTGCGCGAGATATCCATTTCTCTATGGGACTTGCATAATTGGACAGACTTTCCTTGGCCAGGTCACATATTTGATGAAGTAGTACCGAGATGATGCCGAACTTCTTGGACGGGATCGGGACTTATGCATTCCGCATAGCCGCATACATCTCGCTTCGTGCCTATCATTTGCTTTGTGGAGACGCATACGAGCCCAAAGTCTCTATAGCTCAATGGGTAGAATTTTGGTCGATCACCAAACTGCAAAATACAAGCCACCACCGGCCCGTAATGAGAAGAAGAAGAATTCTCTTCCTAAGTCTCGCTTGCAATCCTTCCGGCATTTTCGAGGAACACAAGCCATGGACCTTCGCAGTAAATGGCGCCTTCAAAAAGCTAGATGTTGAACGAAAGCGGTAAGAGGAGACATACTTGGCTACTCACTTAGCTTGCTGGTTACGCACATTTGCCCTTCCGAATGACAACGTGGGTTTTATTAGGCCAAGCACGTTCAAGATGGCATGTTTAATGACTAAGGTTATGGCTAAGGGTAAGGAAGTTAGCCTCGTTGTCCCGATCTTAGCAAACATCTATAGAGGCTTAAGCAAAATTGCGCGCGATCAAGGCCATTTGAGGATTGAGTGACATTCCCGGTTCATTTTGTTTATGCTTGGCTGGCACAATACTTCAAGAAGCACTTCCCAACTGGCCATGGATTAAGTAGACCTGCAATGGTGTTTTGCTCTGAGAAAACGGTGCTCGATACTATGAACCTGAAAGTGCCCGCAAAAAGATTCACAAAGGAGTGACTACTTCGTGGCCTTGCAACCTAAAGAATGAGCGGACTTTGTATGTGGACGATGGGGAAGGAAAATAGGGCATGTGGAGTTACTTTGCGGCCCTTCGTTCTAATTGTTTTTCTTGGCGGCAATGTGATCATTTTATTATCGAGCCTTATAGTCCACACAGTTCGACGTCGCTTCGGTTTCTATCAAGAGGTGCCGGAGAATCGATGATGGGTAATCTGTGAGAGGTTTCTTTGGAGAAAGGGTTCCTCTATCGAAATGGTGCACTTTGCGCAAGACTCATTCCAAGGCGTATCTTCCGCTATCCGTTCAAGATGTTAGCAAGCTCTCTTTATCCGAGTAAAAGAGATGGTGGAATCAGTCCACAGAATTTACTTAGACACTCATATTGAGGATCCGGTCAGATCGAAGCCCAAGGAAGCATCACAAGATGAATTAGTGGTCATCGATTTATCAAGACTTGTGTGATGAACCTTCTCCACCTATCGTCATTCCTTCTTCAAGGCATGTTGAATTGCCACCTATTGAAACGAGTAAGAGAAAAAGTACTCATCAAAGTTCAAAGGAGAGTCGAAGTGATCGTCACTAGAAGAGGTCAAGCAAGTTGACAAGCCTCCCGAGCCGGCGGAAGATGATACTTTATCCCTCACAAAGAAGGTCCTACTCTCGTTTCTTTTCCTATGATCCAATTGTTTCTCATTTTGTCTCACACTTTGTCTTTTCTTTTCGTGCCTTACGTTTGGTTTTTGGCGGTGAGGACAAGTGATAGATCTGGTTAGGAAGATTCATCTTCCACTGCAGAGGGTTCGCGCATGCTTTTAAAATTCTATTTTTTATTTATGTGAATATCATGTGTTCCATGATTTGAATTTTCTTCGGGCACCTAGCGAGCAGCCGAACCGGAAATGCCACTAGCACTTAAATACGAATAAAAAACATAAAGGACTAAAATCATAAGCTAATGAAATTCAAATTTCAAATATGCATTTCAATGCCCTAAAATTCCTAATAATTGTTGAACGAAAAGAATAATTTTCGAAATCAAAATTCGACGAAAAAATATCGATTTTCGGCTATGAAAATCACATTGCATCCCGAATAACACGAAATGCCAAATGGCAGCCCTTCTTGCCCCATTGTGGGGAAGAGAAGACTTCTCTTAAGACCATCATGAGCCACCCTAGCATGTTCAAACTAAAAGCCCAAGGATTGTTGTAACGCCCTATTTTAATATATACTAATATTAATGTTGAGACGTTCTTGAATAATTACATTTATCTATTTCTGTATCTATATTTAGTAGGGAAACACATTCTACATATATATATATATATATATATATATATATATATATATATATTTTAACAAAAATAAATACTTGTAGTATAATTAAATATGTAGAGCATAATTATAAAAATTGGCGGAAGATATTTAATAATAATAAAGCTTATTTCGAATATGTAAAATTCATGAGTTAACCACATAATTAATTACAAGCCATAAGTCTTCTCTCAAAAATAAATAAAAATAGAGTAGTAGTAATTTATTATTTTCTTATTTCTTGTTTCTTGTTTCTTGTTTCTTGGCCATAGCATCCTGGTTCATCCTTCCATGTCGAACTCCTGACCGAAAATATTTAAGGAAGGGGGTAAGTGTGTAAAAATACACTTAGTGGGTTAACCTCATAACCGCACAAATTAAATTTTAATGATGTAAATAATATATAACTTGTAGAACTTGTAATAGTGCTTTGATAATTCCAAACTTTTAACGTGGAATTTCTGGTTGGGCAGACTTAACATGAGATTGCTTTGGTGAGTCGGGCTTAACATGAGATTCTTTGGTCGGGCCGGACTTAATATGAATTTCTTTGGCCGGGCCAGCGTAACATGAGATTCTTTGGTGGGCCGAGACTTAACATGAATTTCTTTGGCAGACCCAGGGCTTAACATGAGATTCTTTGGTGGGCCGAGCTTAACATGAATATTAATTTACATAATAAAATTTAATAAGGGCAATTATAATACTTGAAGGCCCAGTTTGGTGGCATTCATTTGTAGTCGGCCCATTAACAAATTAACTAATCGGCCCGAGATAACTCAACGCCCAATTCATTTTTCTCCATTTGATACGCACATAGTAAAGGTGCGATTAGGGCATCTTGCGTGCGGAGACTACGATCTGGAGGTGGGTAATTTACAATTCAATCCCTTTCAAATTCCTGGGTAATGTATGCGCCGTTTCTGGGTAATTCCCACTTGAGTAAATCACAATTTCACAATACCAAAGATCGACGAGGAGAATTTTGATTCAGATTTGTTGCTCCTCTCAACGTGTATGCGCCGTCAGTAATAATTGCACATTTTAGGTATGTTCAACCAATATATTGATACAAATTATTTGATTTGGTTGTGATTATAGAATAAATTATTTCTCATTTCGTTATAAATATTATGGCATTGTTCGATTTATGACATTATCGGTCTTTCTATGATTTGTAATAGACTATTTTTTACATGTTTTATGAGTTGGTGTTGGGTAATATACACACATTTCATGTTAGCTCGTACACACAATTTTTTAATTTTGTATGTTTCTTTGGTATTATATTTTTGAAATACTAATTCATAATTTGTATTTGGTATTGAATCTTGGTGTATTGATGATTATTTTATTGTGCAACTCTCAATTATTAGATATGATCATACTCTATTTGAGTTTTTTTACTACGCAACTCTCAATTATCTTTTTTTTTTTCTAGGCATATGTCAATTTCGGGGGATCCATCATCACCACCGGTGTGTGCATGTGGTATTGGTATGATGATAAAGCGTGTCTTTGGTGAGTACTCAAAGAATCCAGTAGGTATTACTACAAGTGTCCAAATAATTCAAAGCATCCCAAGAATTTTATATGGTGTGATGAATATCACACGTGTTTTCGATCTAAGACATATAAACATGAGTGCAATACGCCACAAGCTCAACTCATCCATCATGTGTATCTCAAAGTGGGGCGACTATCAAGCACCTCTCCATCATCGACGACATTTTCAAAGTCAAGTAGACGATCCACAAATTAACAACAATCTTTCATTCTCGAGCCCAGTGGGAAAGTGGAATACAATATACCTCAATTACACTCAATCATGTTATGGATATCAATTGTTACAATTATAGTTTTCCTTGCAATATCTCTTATATTGTTGGGTGTACTTTTGGCAAAACAAGCATGACAAAGATAGATGTAGTGATTAGTATTGCTAAACCAAGTGTATTAGTATTATTTGGGATGTTGTCTATTGATGTAAGTGGTATGACCACATAATTATCTTTTTGAACAAATATGTTCTTTGAATGTAGTGATCTGTTTGCTAAACCAAGTGCATATAATTTTTGTGACAATTCTTTTGTATTCTCGTGCATTTATCGGTAGTGTAGAAAGCGGGGCATATTGTCATTTTTTTTTGCTAATTAATTTATTGCAGGAATGGCTGGGGTGGTTAGCTAATATTTATTAAATTGCAGTTCATGGTGTCAATATTTATTAAGTTGCGGGAGTGGTTGGGGTAGATGCATTTTAGTTGTCTTTCATGTAAGTGCTATACCGCCACAAGCTACCAAATGAAACTAATAGCAGTATAACATCCATTCACACATTTATTTCATTTGCGAGAATATCTACCCTGACCATCATTAGATATTTTTTTATCATTAGTCAATCATGAAGATCAAATCGGCCATTAACTCATAGATGCACTACACAATATTTTCTTTATATAATGTAGCCAATCGCAAACATTGTGGTACCACCATCTTACAAGAAACACAAAATAGTTACTCTTGTGCGTAAAAGAATGGCGTTCCAAGCTATACCTCCACAAGAGTGTTTTTCTATGAGGGGAAGTGGACCGAAAAGACGGTGAATAAGTTCATCGAAAGTTGTTGTTGGATGAAAAGTTTGAAGGCTTCGGATTGTAAACGGCGACAATGAAGTTGCACTTTTAACGGCCCACCAATTCCTGAATGTGAGTATGAACACAAATTTCAATTGGGATGATGTCTTGACTCAATGTAATATGCTGAAAAAAGCGGTACATGGCGTTGAAATCTGTCCTTGAGCTTGATGGAGTTTGTTGGGATCAAAATTTCAACCATGTATACGCACTTGCATCACTGGATCCAAATACTCATGGTATTATGATTGCCTAGCAGCTTGCATATTTTTTTCTCATTACATAACTCATGTCATGTATTCATTTTTATAATCGCAATGTTTGTTTGTGTAGGCGAATCCTTTTGCAAAGCTTTCTACCACAAGGGGACATCATGTATGAGAAACTTGAAGCATTGTTTGGACGCGAACACACCTCCAATGAAATCATCCAACTAAGCTCAGGATCGGTTGAGAGGACTATACCGAAACCAAATTTTGTCTCGTGCTCCAATCTCTATCCTCGACTACGATGACGAATGCGAGGTTGACTCACCGGGTCTTTGTTTACGAAAACCAATCCGCAAAAGGTTATTTGATGCACCAAGGCTCTTCTAATAGGGCTCTTATAAGTGTGGAGTCGAACACCGCTAATGTTGATGAAGAGACGGTGAAAAAGGTTTCGCTTGTCGGTCCGTATCCACCGACAAATGCATTTCCTCGAAAACCACTTAAGTGGAGTATCTCTCTACATCCTCCCAAGAAAGATTCAAGTTCATGTGCATCCTCTAGCCCCCATAAAAGCTTCTACTCTCCTTCCGGCAAGAATTAATCTCAATTATCTAGAGGCCTATTTATATAGTATTTCCCTCATGTGATATATGCTTCTACTTTTTTTTCAACGCAATGTTTTCCCTAACCGCTTGTGTGGACATATTAAACGTTATTTAGTGCTTACGAAATTACTTAATATATAAAACGCTAAGTAGCGTGAATTTTCTGTTAATAATGTGTCCGAAGTTGAAATATCCAAAGTATTTATTTTTTTCTCGTTAATTTGGCTTTATACTCTTTCTTTGTGCAATAAGTATTGTTAAATATTAAATACTTTTTTCCATATGGTACAACACCGATAATTGAAAGGGTCAAAGAGGGACAATATTCATGGGTATACCATGAAGGGATAAAATCCGTAAGAATTTATTTATCTTGGTTCTTAAATCCACATAATTAGTGTATATTATATACTTGTGGATGTAAACATAAGTTCTAAATGCATCCCTCATGCAACTACACATCATTTGATGCATCAAAATTGGGGAAGAAAAATAATTAGAACCAACAAATTATGCTAGATAATTAAATTATGCTAGATAATTAAATTATGCTAGATTCATAAATTATGCTAGAACAATACATGTATATATTTTGATAGGACCATTTTCTTAATTAAAAAAATAACAAAAAGTGAAAAAATCTAAATGAAAAGAATCGTATTTTTTAGCTAGAACCAAGGAAGTAAATATCCCGATATTTTCTCGATATATCCTCGATATATCTATTTTTTGGGACTCCCGATATCGATATCTACTAGAATGATTTTTTCGAAAATATCGATAAAATATCGGGATATATTGATATCGGTATCGGTATATACTAGAATGATTTTTTCAAAATATCGATAAAATATTGGGATATATTGATATCGATATCGATATCGGTGAGTTGTAGTTCAAAATTTTCTGAATATCGAGATATTTTAGTGGACATATCGGTAATATATCAGTTTTTCTAAAATATCGGTTTTTTTTTTTTTTTAAATACATGTTGTTTAGATGAAGATGACATATATTTTTTTACATTTGAGCCTCATAGGACATCATTTTGGTATTAGTTGTTTAACATTAAATAATGATGAATAATTATTGTATCATTTTACACTACTTACGTATTTTTTTATTGATATGTTTATCATAAAAAATCATTTTGTTGAAATTTCAAGTTAAATTTGTGTAATAATGTTAGTAATAATATTATATAAAATTTCATGTTAAATTTTTATCATTTTAATAAAATTTTCATCAATTTTCTATTTTTTAGCGATATCGATATTTCCATCGATATATCCGTAAATTCAAAGTATCGATATTTTTATTGATATCGATATTTTCATCCTTGGCTAGAACTAAAATAGAAATGAATCAAAGAATCCAAATTTAACATAAATTGTCGAAGAGCACCACATAGTAATTAAATTTGTAAATTAATTAAAACACAAGAAAGAATCGATGGTGGTGCGGATGTTCTGCTAAATGCTTGCAGACAAAAATAATATATATCATGACTTAATAAATATTCAAAATGCCAACATAACAAGTTTGTTAAGTTCTCCCAAGACACTACCACAAACCAAAATACAATAATGTCTTCAAAATGCCGGTGATGTGCAAATATTTCACGTATAGTGACATTCATTTTCACAAAAATTGTCGTCCAACTTTAGCATATATCGACAACAAAAATAGTCCTGTATCAATTAGATACCATCTTCCTCCAAGATGTCCATAACATAAATTGCTCGGGCATCATCCGGGAAGTCCCATCCACATCTCTAGATCTTCGACCTTACGCCCAATTGTTTTAGCAACATTTTCGTGCAATTCCCAAGTCTTTATCGTATCCAATGCGATGAGCTATAGTCTCCAACCGTAAAGCGGTTGCGCGGCAAAAGTCTCCTAGCAGACTTCACAAGAGCAGGATCGAGCCTTGTTGTCTTGACTTCACGGTTTTTACTTTTATTTCGAAGTGGTGGGGCGGACCTTGTTGTTCACATGCCGTGCTATCCTCCTCACCGTCTTCACCGGATTGGTTTGGAGTCTTTATCGGGTTTGTTTCACCATCACCATATACGAAATTATCTCCATTAAAATCGCATCGATCGCCGAAGGCACGAAATTGGACGCCTAGTTTTATCGCCACGTTTACGTCCTCGGCATTCTCACCGTTGCACGATCTCTACCAAAAATCTCAATCCAATCCGGATAGAGAGTCCACTCTTTGTACCGCATACCTCGCATAGTTGGATCTTTCTACTCAAAACAATTGATTTTAATCAAGATAGTTGATATCTAAATATGAACATCAATCATTCTCGCTCAAAACAACCAATAAAGATCAAAAGACACAATAACATGTATTGCTAACAACCATTATATAATAAAACATAATTTATTAAACTTTACAAGAAGCCAAAAGAAAATAATCCCAAAGTAACTCAAACTTTCATACCTATAAAGACATATTAAACCGTAAAATAGCATAAGCCAAAAGATATACTTGACGTATTAAATATAACATCACCATGTTACCTTTAAGACCGACTCCCATTGCTCGTGCGTGCAATCGAGTTGGTTAGTGACATGATAAATCCGACACCCGTTGTCCCAATGGCAGTAATAATTGAACCATAGCTCTTTTTCCACGTTGTCAACTTTGAGGTAATGTTAGGATTCACAATTATATCTTGTTGGAAATTCTTTTTCATGGCTTCCTCAAGCTTGGTGAGATATCCAGACGAAATCCGTTATCACTTTTCCAGCCTAGATTAACGATTTCCTTTAGACTTGTTATAAGACATTTCTCCTCACGGCTAGTCCATACCCGTCGAGTTGCACCCGGTTGATTTCCTCGTAGCCCCTCTTCCTCGAATCGAATCGATGGTGGTGCAGATGTCATTTTCCAACCTCGAGCTGAAAGATTTTATTAGTCAATATCACAAAAGTATGCTATACAACCCAAGACCCTTCATATAGTAATAATACATGTAAAATCATCAAAGGTGATAATTTTCATACAAAGGCAATAATACATTCACAACAATACATTTCATAGCGATGAAAGTGATAATTGTCATACAAAGGCAATAATGCATTCTGTCTTCATAGCTAATAAGTAACACGATATAAATTTAGTTCAAATCATCATGACATAAACAACAATTGATAAATAACATTTCAATAAAAGTGCAATTGAAGGGTGTGGTTTAGATTCTAGCACTCCACTCGTGAAACATTTGTTGTGCCAATACATCCCTCCATGCAGTCCATTCATGTGATGTCTCGACAGCTTAAGATGACATCTATTTCATCATCATTGGCTTCAACGTCGCGATTAGCATTATCATACTCTCTTTCACCGAGGTCTACCGACATCTCATTACGTATGAAATTATGTAAAAGAAAGCATGCCATTATAAGTCGGATTTGGGTTTGGACGGTAAAAAGACGTGCTTCTTAGTATTCCCAACGCATTTTCAGTATGCTAAAAGCACGCTCGATTATATTACGAGCTCGGGTATGACGCATATTGAAATGCTCCTTGTAATTGTTAGGCCTTGCATTTTGCGGTCCCCATTCTCTTAAATGGTAACGAACGCCTCTGTACGGTGATAGAAACCCGGTGGAGTTGGCATAACCATTATCGCACAAGTAATAGTTTCATGTGAACAAAAAACTAAACAATAAGCATGACATGGACTGTGAAAAAAAAAAGCTAAACAAAAAACTAAACAATAACATTATATTACCGGTAGGGACCTTCAGACCATGTTGTCTATTCACAGAGTCTCTCAATACCCTAGCATCCGGCCGAACCTTCCCAACCAGAAGAACATACACAAACTTAAGATCTCGATCACAAAACTGGCAAGAACATTTGTTGATATCCGACCTTTTCTTGTTCGGTATCTACCTTTGTCAACGGCTGAACTTGCACATTGATATAGGTTCCATCTAACGCACCCAAGCAACCCTGTGTTTACAATCGATTTAAAATTACATCATTGTGACGACCAGATTACACAAGCCATATATATTATATCATCGACAACTTTGATATAAATAAAAAAATTTAAATACCTTGAACCATTTCCAACGAGGATCAAGACAATCATCCTGAACAGGTGTGGGTTTTACAAGGAGAGTAGAATGTAATTGTAGTAGAGAGCCTAATACAAGATGGATGTAGTGTGATACATCTAACCGGACCTCGTAAACCCGCACTTAACAATCTTATTTTTCGTGTGGTGAGACAACACCAGCGAAACATGGCGACTTGTTCCTCAACGAGACAAACTTACCATCCGTCAATCCCCTAAGTTCCTTAAAAGAAAACACAGACGTCCAAATGCATTCCGATCCATCCGTAGGTTATCAACACAAGCAAAGCATCACTAACACGCACTATTTTATTCATTTGCTTCACTTGATCGTGCATTCTCCCTATCATGTTGCAACTAACATCCCGCTTACGTTTCTTATTCCTATCCATGTTAATTAGCTCAATTATCATAGTGATTACCACAATGGCCTCATGTATTATCTCCTCGACCATTACATACACGGTTTCATTTTTCTTTCGTGACGAATTCATCTATAAAACAGAAAAGTATGTCTCTCGAACTGCAGACAAACAAATATATTAATGCCGAGGTCACCGCATATGTATAACACAACAAATAATGACCGCATTTAAGCAAGCAAATCCACCGCTTCCCTTCATCACGAGAATTTCCATTTTCACCCTAATCGAATCTATTTATTTTTACATAATTTTAGAAAACAAGAAAAGACAACAGGTGCAAACCATTTTAACCAAGATATCTTAATAGTTATAAATGCAGCATTTGAGTCCAAAAACATCATTAAAAATCACTAGTCAAATTCCCGTTATTTTCCTGACATAAGAAATTATTAAGAGATGGTGAATAACTGATTGATCAATTAAAGAGTAACACGTAAAAATTGCATCCCAAGATTTCTAAAATTAGAAGAGTTTTTCCATCAAACGAGAGAGACATGAGTAATGAAATTTTAAAGGCTCTTATTTAAATAAAGTTATATACCTACTTACTCCCATTCTACTTGTAATTAGCGTGTTTACTTAAATATTGTTGTTATTCATTAGTTTGGGAGTAAATGGTTCAAGCCGAAGGAGGCCTCCGAATTAAGAACAACTATACACACAAGTTACTAATTCAAGTTAAAAGGCAAATAAAGCAATTAGATTGGAAGATTCCGGATAGTTCACCCATCACTTTGGAGCTACTAATTCACTACCTCTCTAGACACGTATACATAATACTCAATAATCGCAAGAATATAATGCGAAGTAACATCTTAAGATCGAGTTGCAGAGATTTTTGTAGATTCTCATTCCAACTAGACGAATGGCGAAGACACGATCCGGTTACGATCAAATCTAAAAAGAACAAAAATAGATTGGAATCGCTTGAAATTAACAATACCTGAAATTTAATGTAATAATCAAACCCAAGAAATTAACAATACCGAGAAATTGATTACGAATGAAGTGAAATCGTCGAGTTGTAGAGAGCTCTCCATTGATTTGTGTGGTTGAGTTATTGGGTGAGGGTAATAATTGAGCATATATCAACGCTTTGGTTTGCCGCCTAATTTTAGGTCACATATGCTCAATTCTTTTTGTTTCCCTCCTTTTTTCATCTGCACAATACCGGAGGGGCTTTTTAGACAGAGCCGTGTTTCTTTGTTGAGATGAGACTTGAAATCAGACCAATTTGGGCGACAACTCTGCCATAGGTCAATGATAATTAGAAAGCAGGCACAGGCATTCTCTTGGGCCTATGAATTAACAACCAAACATCCAATAGCATTAGATAAAGAAACTATCGGTGGCTAATCTTAGCCACCAAACCGAATTCGAATATTATAACTCTATTAAGGGTTGAAGTAAAACCCCACCTTCAAATATATCACCTTAATAATATCGGTTATATTATAAAGTTGATTTTTTTTTTGAGAGAGTGCTTCTTCTCAATGGAGCTGAGTTCCATTGCTATTCATAACAAAATTTTTCTTTTTCTTTTTCTTTTTATTAATTACGCTACCGCTAGTCTACCTTCATCATATTGCCCTAGTTTATAGGATAAAATTGATGCAAGTTGCCAAGTGAAAACTTATTATTATGAATTCATGGACTTGGCGTAGGCTATGCATGCAACTTGGTTTATTTTTTTATTTTTTTATTTTTTTATTCATGAATATATATATTAAGATAAATAAAGAGTATATATATATATGTATGTATGTATTTATTTGCAAGAAAAATACTAGTGTGTAATTAAATAGATGCACTCACTTATAAGATTTAATAAACTTATGCATAATTTCTTTGGAATAAATTTTATGTCTAGGAAACTATAGATGTATTCTTTGATGTTTAGAGGATAAATTATGTGTGTGTGTGTGTATATATACATGTAGTTATTATTGCAACTTGTTAAAAATTCAGGATAAAATATTTATTTATATGTATATACTTGGTAATAGAAATAACTAAATGTGTAAATGTACACCTAATATATATATATATATATATATATATATATATATATATATATATTAATATTACACTTAAGTGTTATATTATGCATAATTATTTTGGGGTGTTATAGCCTCCTACTACTAAAAATTTCGTCCTCGAAATTATAGAAATTACCAGGCAAAAGTAGGTTTGGATATTTGGCTAAAATTTCATCTTCTCGTTCCCACGTCGCTTCTTCCTGCCCATCTACTACTCCATTGTACTTTGACTAAGGCAATGTCGCGGTTTCGCAATTTTTGAATCTTCCTATCGAGGATAGCTGTTGGGGTTTCTTCATATGTTAAGCGGCGATCGGTTTCTATTACATCCCGATTTATTATGTGGCTGAAATCGGGTATATACTTCCGTAACATGGACACATGGAATACATTATGTACTCCATCTAACCTTGGCGGTAGAGCTAGTCAGTAAGCTAATTCTTCTACTCGTTCGAGTATCTCATATGGTCCAATAAATCTTGGTCTCAACTTTTCTCGCTTTCTAAATCGAAAGACACCTCTCGTTAGTGACACCCTTAAGAATACTTTATCTCCAACCTCAAATTCCAAATCTTTACGTGGTTGGTCGACATATGATTTTTATCTGGTCTGAGTCGCTTGTATTCTTTCCCTAATTTTCTTGATCATCCTAGTAGTTTCTTCTACTAATTTGGGACCTAAAATTTCTTCTCCCCTACTTCGTCCCAATACGAGAGGTGATCTGCATTTCCTCCCATAGAGCGCTCCATAGGGTGCCATACCGATTGTTGCTTGGTAGCTATTGTTGTAAGCAAATTCGACTAGGGGTAATAATTTCTCCCAATTTTCACCAAAGTCGATTATACAACCTCTCAACATGTCTTCCAAGGTTTGGATTGTTCTCTCGGATTGCCCGTCCGTTTGAGGGTGAAAGGCGGTGCTAAAATTTAGCTTGGTTCCCATGGCATTACGTAGGCTCCGCCAAAACTTCGATGTAAATCGTGTGTCCTCGTCTGATGTTATCGAGACAGGGCACTCCGTGCAACCTGATGACTTTCTCCAAATAAATTTGAGTCAATTTATCTAAACCGAAGGTCATTTTAATTGGTAGAAAGTGTGCTAGTTTTGTCGGCGGTCAATTATAACCCATATAGCTTGGTTTCCTCTGTACGATCAGGTAATCCGACCATGAAATCCATAGCTATATGTTCCCATTTCCACTCGGGAATCTCGATTGGCTTGAGTAATCCTGAAGGTCATTGATGTTCGGCTTTCACCTGTGTGGCAGTCATGCATTTTCGTGCGAAGTCCCCAATGCTTCCTTTCATGTTTCTCCACCAAAATAACTTCTTCAGGTCTTGATACATCTTTGTTCCTCCTGGATGTGCGGTGTAGGGTGTGCAATTAGCTTCTTCCATGATTTCTTTTCGAGTGCTTCTACTTTTGGTACACAAAGTCTTCCTTTGTAAAGTATCGCACTTTCTCAGGTCAAGGAAAAATCTTTGATTTTTCCTTCTTCGACTTTATTCTTCATTTTCTCTAAAAATTTGTCTCCTTTCTGGTCTCTACGATTTTCTCCTTCAAGGTAGATTTCACCATCATGGATGCCACTCTTACTTGGGTGGTATTTGGCGGCACCACTTCTATTCTCATCTTTGCAAAGTCCTCAATTAGTTGTACCGATGCATTATGCAAACTTGTTGGTCCCAAATGGTTGAGTTGATTAAGAAAAACTTGAGTTAACCTTCTATGATAAAATCTAGAAGGGGGTTGAATAGATTTTATAGATTTTTGCAAATCTTTTAAAACTTATTCAAAACTTCAAAGTAACACAGCGGAAAACAATTTTAATCTCAACTTTAACAAGATCAAAAGCAAACCGATATTTTAGTTCTAACTTTGATTAAATCAATCTTTGATTTGTTAAGCTGGGATTTGTAAGAAACAAGTAAGTAAAATAAAGCAATAAAGAACACTGTATTTATAGTGGTTCGGATTATAACAATCCTACATCCACTCTCCTTCTTCAAACTTTGAAGAAGGGTCTCTTCTACCTGCTTACTTACTCACTTTACAATCGTACCTTACAAATTACAACTTTCGATCTTCAAATCTTCAATCTTCTAAACTATTCTTGAAAAATCTAACTCTAAAGTAATAGAAGAGTGTTTGAAGATGTATAAGAAAAGTGTTCTATAAACACTTAGAAAAAATCTATGATGAAATCCTCGAAAACAGTTTTTGTGCTTTTAGAAATCTTGTGAATTGTGAGAATTTGTTGCTAAAAAGAATAATTTGTGTGATCTCTCTATATTATCTTTTCTAATGAAGTGCCTAGACCTATTTATAAGTCTGAAAAGACAGGTTAGTTTGTTAATTAGTTTTAACAAACTAGAAAGCTACTCAACAAACTTATTCTTGGAAAGCTGCTCTAGACCTCGGTGATTTTATTCTACTCGTGCCTAATCGACTTGGTGAAGACTCGTCTTTCTTATTCTACTCGGCTTGTCTTGACCTCGTCTCGAGCTCTTCATACTTGTCTCCTGCAGATGACTAGACTTGAGTTCGTCTCCGGATGACTTGTAATTTTCCAGTCTTGGTGACTAGTTCGGTCCTCGACCTCGTATGATCGGCTTAGTATAAGGACTTAATCTCGGTTGTTCTTGGTCGTCTAATCATCTGAATCGCTTCTTTTAACTCATCAAAACTTCTTGATATAACAATTTCCCCTTTTTGATGAAGTTAAAACCTACAAGGAAGAAACACACTCACAGTGAAGTTAGTTCTAGAGTTGGTTAAGATAATCGAGATAGGTATATCAAAGCACATTTTCACATTTAAAACAGATTCATCCAACTTAAAGCACTTAATTCATAACGAAAATTTTTCAAGTCTTTTAGACTTTTCAGAAATATTTAGAAAAAAATAAGTCTTAGGACTTAGAAAAATTTTAGAAAATTTTAAGTCCGAGAGATAAATTTCTCGAGATGATTAATACTTAGAAAATTTTAAGTTTTCTTAAAGCAAAAAAACTTTAAGAAATAAGACAAGTAAGTCACATAAATCCAAGTATATTTATTCACATATTTACAATTCTACGAGATAGGTGAAGATAGAAATAAAAGATAAGGAAAAGAAAATCCGCCTATCAAATTCCCCATCGGCTTGCTTCGGAATGTTCGGCCAGTTGAAAATCCTCGCTCTGAGCCGTTTGAGTTCATTCTCATCTGTGAGCTCGGATTCTCTTTTCACTTTGATGATGACCGATTTGACCCATTCCATGTCTCGGAGATCCATCCTCGTTCAGCTTGGGAGAGACTTGCTCATAAATTTGGAGCGACAAGATCGCGATTGAAAACCTTGATGTGCCTCATTGGCGATCTTCCATATAGATCGGCATCCTCTTTTTCCATCCACTCGTGCCATTACTGTCTTCATCAGTGCACAGATTGAGATGCCTTCAAGATGTACCAAAAGTACATCCATCAGCATCCAGCTTTCTTTTTGTATTCACCGGTGGTGACCGATACACCATCTTAGGAGGAGGCGATGAGCGGTGGACGGAGTCGGAAGTCTGCTTCATCAGTGCCTTCGATACCCACTTCCGAGTGTCCCCTGTCCCACTCCCGGCTTCGCCTTACCCGGCTTCTTGACCTCTTCTTTTCCTGCTTCTCATACTTCTCCTTCTCAAAGATGGATTCTTTTGATTTGCTCACCGAGAGATTTGAGAAGTCGGGTTCTTTTCTCTTGCGCTCATTGCTGATGCAGGTCACCGTCACCGGTGATGTAGACTTCTCATTGCTTTGCTTTGCCTTTCCTTTACCACTTGCCCTTGGCCTCGGGTTTCTCATCTTCTTTCATCTTGGCCAGCCTTCTCGGTCTTCTCTTCTTCCTCCTTTCTCCTCTTCTCCTCATCCTCACGGATGGCCTCCTCAATCTGGGTCACCCTCGGTTGCAAGGCAGCCAGTTCGCTCGATTTGATCTTGATTTCGGCCTTGGTGCCTCCAACTCAGCTGAGTCTGTCTTTGAGTCAAGCTTGCATGAGGGACAAGACTCCATTGTGAGGGTGTCTATTCTTCCTTGACTTCTTCCCCCTTTTTGACTTCATCTTGCAGTGCAGCTATTTTTCCAAGGCGAGCAACGAATCCCAAGTCCGTCGATCAGTGAGAGCATTGACCGGGACTTCGTTGTCCGTGGCCACTTTTGCTTGAGCACCTTCACCTCCTCCTCCGGGTTACTCGGCCGGGTACCAACAGTAGTGTCAAGGTTGGCTGATAGGTTACGCGAGTGATGTTGACCTCGGCAATCTGCATGTTGGCGAGCATTGTATCGGTGATCGCTCGAATCACCTTCCTCGTCTTCCTCTCCATCAGCCTTTGAACCTTGGTGATAATCTGCTTGTGTAAATCCTCAAAGGCCGAGGAGATGGCAAAAATTGGATGGTCTCTTCCTCGAGAATCGAGATGAGGAAGATGGGGTGGGAGAAGTTGGACTTGGGGAGCTCATGTGGATATCTCCAAAGATGTTGGAGGTATCCACGGGTTGGGGTTCGAGAAGGTTGGGAGGAAGTGGGGGCGTCGATGGTGGTGGAGGAATCTCGGAGTGGGGGTGAAGATGGAGGGGGTGGTATTTCGGATGAAGTGGGTGGTGGAGAAGGGGGTTGGGCGTGGGATAGTAGGTTGGGGTGGGCTATGAGAGAGAGTTGGTGAAGATGAGAGTAAATTTGGGGGTGAGATGGTGGTTATGGGGGTGGGGGAGTAGACTGTTCCCGGCTAGGAAAGAAAAGAAATCGAGATGGGGAGGGAGGAGGAGATGAGGTTTGGGTTTGAGGAAGGGAAGATGAGGTTGTGGCTTGAACTATAGTGGGAGTAGGGCTGTTTTAGAGGCTCGAGGTGCCGGCTGGGTCACCTCTTCATCGCGCAGTGGGGCTGGAGAAGGGGAGGAGAGAATTGAACTGTCTTGGTGAAGGGGAGGGTCCTTTCGGAGCCGATCTCTGAACATCTTCCGATTGGACAACTTTGAGCCGCTATATCCGGTGTAAGTGCCTCTTGACCAGAAGGCTAGGCTGATCGTGAGAGGTTCCTCCCTTCTCTGAGGCTTTTATCGGCCTCCTCCTCTTCTTGGCCTTCTCCTTGACTTCATTGGTGTGAAGCCTCGGTGAGCTCACCGTCACGCTCTTCCTTTTCCTCTTCTTCTTCTTCAACCTCCTCGGCTGATGGATCCCGAGCCCCGACCTCGGTGCTCCTTCATCGAGTCATTTGGAGCCCAGAGGCTCATCCTTGGTCGGCAGCCCTTTTTGCTTTGTGTAGGCTCTCGACTCCATCAGCCGATTGATACGAGCTCACCATATCCTCTAAAATGATCACTTTATTGAGCAGTGGTGATTGATTTACTTTGCCATTTCCCACTAACTACCTCCGGTCTCTTCCTTTCCGTCTCAAACCTACCCAACAAGATCCCAACCCGGTTGGCTTGAACTCCATCAATGATGGCTCTCATCTGACATAGCACGGGTCACGTCGACCCATCATGGGAGTTACGCTCCCTAAAATGACCTTCGTCAATATAGTCATTAACAAACGATATCTCCGTTGGAGCATTTTCTTCTTTAATTCAGACCTCCGATCCTTCATTGAATTCCGGGCAATCATTTGAATGATTCTACCCGATCGTCGATTTGCATGAGAGGGTTTACTCCTTCGCAGCCTTGTATCAAAAATCCGCACCACCTCCGCCGAGTCACTTTGTCAACACCTCGCCGTAAACACGGGTTTTGAATATTCCATTTTCAAATGTCCCATTGACGTAGAACTTCGATGCCTCTCCTATCCAGAGTTTTATTGGAGGTGGATTTCTTGGAGCAGAATATCCTCAATCCCGACCTCTCCAATAAATCGAGAATCTGTCTCGATTCTCCATCGATGGTTGTATCAAAGTCGGCGTACATCTCCGACTTGATCTTCTTGTTGTATGTCTCGAGTGTGTACTTCCACCATTGTTGATGTAGTTGAGATAGTTTTACGGGATTTGCTCATAAAAATTTTACTAAGGGATTTTGAAAATTTTCAGAGTATAGGTATATTTTTATGAAAGTGAAAAAGTTTGATTGAAGAAGAAGATATATTTATAGGAGGGAAAATTGGAAAGAGAAACCGCTTTTAGAAAATCTGATTTAATCTAAGCCGTTTATTTAAAAGATTTCTTGTCTTTGAATCAACGGTTAAAAACACGGATAAGCGATTGAGATTCGGTGCGTGTGGGCTACTTGCCTTTGGAATGCGTAAATAGTTACTTTATAAAGCTGTTGATTTGTGAGATGTAGGTTACTTTATGCGAGAGAAGTAAGTATACTGACGTCGGCCTAGGGTTACCTTACTTCGTATAAAGGTTTTCAAAAGCAGATGGGTTTGTAAAGTCATCGATAAAGTAACTCCGTCGATTTTAAAAACTGACTTAGTTTTATCTTTTTAGTAAACTTAAAAAATAAATAAACGAGGCTCATATTTAATTTTCTAAAGTTAGGTTTTCCAACCAATCAATCCGATAAGAGTTTTATAAGAAAACACAATATATGGAGATTATTCGGAGGCAAAGGTGTACTGGATAAGAAGGTTTATGGAAGATGAGGTGAAGCAGATCGAGTTAATATGATCGTGACCTATTCCTGGAAAGAGATAGACTTGAAAAGACATTAGTAACTTGAGGTAGATCGGATAGGGTGCGAGATAGTCATCTGTTTCTCAAGAAATCAGCTGATTATTGTGCCACTAGTCTGATTTACCGAATGTCGAATAAGTAATTATCATGTCGGATAAGGTCAATATGACTAATCCTTGATTCTTGATTCCAAACTAGGAGATCAATGATATCATCTACCCGATTGTCCTTTGACTCATATCTAGTACGATAATTCTTTCTAGACATAGTAAACTAAATTGAGAGAGACAAAGAATGAAAAACATAAAATTATAGATTAACTAAAGAAGCATCTAATAGTCCTAATTCTACGAGATAATTCTTTAAACCTTGTCTCTGCCAAAGTGGCTTTGTTAAGATGTCTGCTCTTTGGAAATCGGTCCAATCTTCTCTAGTCGATGTCACCTTTCTCTACATGGTCTCGAATGAAGTGGTGTCGATATCTACATGCTTGCATCTTGTATGTAGGACTGGTTCTCGGGTAATAGCTATGACACTATTACTATCACAAAGATAGGTACATCTTTGGTGATAATATTATAGTCCCTTAGCTGTTGACTTATCCGTATCACTGTGAACAACAACTTCCAGTGCCATATACTCAACTTCAATTGTGGAAGTAGCTACATAGGTTTGCTTTTTAGACAACCATGAAATCAGCTTACTTCCAAGAAATTGGCAAGTACCGGATGTAGATTTTCCTGTCTATCTTACACCCACCAAAATGCTGAAGTCTGAGTATCCAGGACAACTCAAAGTTGTCATCACCGATACCACAATCCAACATTTACGGCCTTTCGAGATACTTAAGAATTTTCTTTGCTGCTTCAAGATGGCTTTTCTTAGGATTAGCTTGAAATCGAGCACAAACTCCCACCGCAAATGAAATATAAGGTCTACTAGCAATTAAATACAATAAAGAACCAATTAGACCTCGATACTCGGTTTGATTAGTGTCTTCTCCCTTCTCATCTGGATCCATTGAAAAATTTGTCATCATAGGTATCTTAGCTTCTCGGCTGGTACCTATTCCAAATTTATCAATAAGATCTTTGTATATTTGGCTTGGTTTATGAATATTCCCTTCTTTGTCTGTTTGACTTGAAGTCCAAGAAAATAAGTCATCTCTCCCATCATGGACATTTCAAATGCCTTTCATAAGATGACTAAATTCTTCACACAAAGATATGTTAGTTGATCCAAAGATTATATCATCAACACAAATCTGAACTAACAAAAGATCACAACCAAATTCTTTTCTAAAAAGAGTTCTATCAATTCTACCTTTAACAAAACCATTTTGAATTAAATAATCGACAAGGTGTCATACCAAGCTCTTGGTGCTTGTTTAAGTCCATATAGAGCTTTCCTTAGTTTATAAACCTTGTCTCCTTTGATAAAACCAGGAGGTTGCTCTACATAAACTTCCTCGGCTAGGATTCCATTAAGAAATCTTTGACTTAACATCCATTTGAAAAACTATGAATCTTTTAAAAGCGGCATAGGCTAAAAACAATCTTATGGCTTCCAGACGAAGCTCTTTGGTGCAAAGGTTTCATCATAATCAATCCCCTCCGATTGTGAATAACCTTGAGCAACTAATCCGCCTTATTTCTAACCACAATATTGTTTTCATCCCTTTTTTTAAAGACTCATTTAGTTCCAATGACTTTTTGATGATGAGGGCTTTCAACAAGCTCCCACACATCTTGTCTTTGAAACTGATTTAGTTCTTCTTGCATGGCATTAATCCAATTGGAATCGTTAGAGCTTCACGTAATAGATTTAGGTTCAAGTAATGACACATAGCAACCGAACATACAATCTTGATTTAGTTGGGTCCTCGTCTAAACACCCAGTCTAAATCTCCAATTATACGCTCATTTGGATGATATGACATTACTTTCTTACCTTTGTCTTTTACAATGGATGATGTTTTGTCTGAATTATTTAGTTCGGATAAGTCTATGTTACCTTCTCGACGACTCTACTGATCATCGATGTATTGGTTGTCTGATCACCGGTAGATCATTTGTTGAGGAAGATCTTTCAGTTCTTTTCCTTTGTCTAATTCTTCCTCTTCATCTGAGTCTGATTCTTGATTGTAGAATTTTATGGTTGATCTCTTGATAGTCATCGATCCGGATCATCGATATCTTTGTGATGTCCCTTGTCTTATCAAACTCAAAGAAGATTCATCAAATACCACATGGGGTGTTTCTTCTACACACAAGGTTGTCTTATTAAAAACTCTATATGCCTTTGATACGGATGAGTATCCCAAGAATATCCCATCTGCTATCTTGGCATCAAAAGTTTTTAATTGAGATTTTCCATTGTTGTGTATGAAACATTTACAACCAAATATATGAAAGTATGAAATTTTGGGAGATCTTCCTTCCAAATTTCATAGGGAGTTTTACACTTATTTTTAACAATTAAGCTTCTATTTTGAACATAGCAGGTGTATTAATACCTTCGCCCAAAACTGTGAGAGTCTTGTACTCGGATAACATTGTTCTAGCTGCCTCTTTCAAGGTTCTGTTTCTCCTTTCAACTACTCCATTTTGTTGTGGAGTCCTTTGCCAGATGTTTCTGAGCTATGTCATTCTCAATGCAGGTAGTTAATAATCAGCTTATTTAGGAATTTAGTACCTTTATCACTTCTAATTTTAACAATAGTTAATCCTTTTTCATTTTGAATCTTTTTAAGAAATTCTGGAATCCTAATCATAGTCTCATTCTTTTTGTACAAGAAAATAACCCAAGTAAATCTTGAAAAATCATCAACAATTACCAATGTATATTTTCTTCCACTAAAGGTGAGAGGTGTTCTTGGACCAAAAGATCCATGTGAAGAAGTTCCGGAATCCTTTCTCAAGAAGGATTACTTATTGTTTTAAAAGAAGCTTTAGTCTGCTTTTCCTTTTTGACAAGAATCACATACATGGTTCTTTGAAAATACTTTATCGGGAGTCCTTTAACTAAAGATTTCCTTGCTATTTTGTTAAGAGTTTTGAAGTTTAAGTGACCAAGTCGTCATTGCCACAGCCAACTTAAGTCATCCGAACTCTTAGAAACAAGACAAGTATCTTTAGGACAACTTTTGAAATTTGCAACATAAATGTTACCTTGTCGACTCCAGCTAATAGAATATTTTCATTGATACCATCTAATACATAGCATGCATTATGAGTAAATTTGACACAAAAACCCTTGTCACAAAATTGTGAAACAGATAGCAAATTATGCTTCAATCCTTCCACGTAGTAGACTTCATGTACTTGAATATCTCCTATCATCAGTGTTCCTACACCTTTGGTAAGTCCATAATTGTTGTCTCCAAACATCACTCTTGGTCCATCTATGGTCCGATAGTTAGAGAGAAATCGTTTTCATAGGTCATGTGCTTGGAACAGCCACTATCAATGTACCAGGATGACCTCAAGAATGTCTCCTCTATCAACTATCTTTTTATCTTCCTGCAATCACAAATTTATTGCTTAGGTACCCTTTGTACTTTGGGTCCTTTCATGTTAAGTTGATTTTTAGGAATCCAGGACAAAGATATCAATATTCCTTAAAACCATAGATTGAAGTTTACATCCATATCTATCTACTAAGATAAGACTTTCAAGATCAATCTTATTTAACTGATCTTTTGAGATTGTCTTAAATCTTGGTAAAAATGGATATGTTCTACTTCTTCCATCAAAGCCATTATACCTAGGATAGGACTTTGACTTAGTCTTAGGTTTAGCCTTAGGAGTTACTTTCCTCGTCTGCTTTTTTCTTTTCGGACTTATCGGATAAGGTGATTAATTCCTTGGGTTTCCAAGGACTAAATCTAGTTTCTATCTTTGGTTTAGTTGCTTTAACAAAAACTCTAGGTTTTATTGGATCATTTTTCTTACTCCTAACAAAACCATTTTGAATTAAATAATCGAATAAGGTGTCATACCATGCTCTTGGTGCTTGTTTAAGTCCATATAGAGCTTTTCTTAGTTTATAAATCTTGTCTCCTTTGACAAAACCAGGAGGTTGCTCTACATAAACTTCCTCAACATCGTTGCAAGGTTCATCATAATCAATCCCTTTCCGATTGTGAATAACCTTGAGCAACTAGTCCGGCCTTATTTCTAACCACAATATTGTTTTCATCCCTTTTGTTTTTAAAGACCCATTTAGTTCCAATGACTTTTTGATGATGAGGTCTTTCAACAAGCTCCCACACATCTTGTCTTTGAAACCGATTTAGTTCTTCTTGCATGGCATTAATCCGATTGGAATCGATTAGAGCTTACGTAATAGATTTGGGTTCAAGTAATGACACATAGCAACTGAACATACAATCTTGATTTAGTTGTGTCCTCGTCTGGACACCAGAGTCTAAATCTCCAATTATTTGTTCAGTTGGGTGATATGACATTACTTTCTTACCTTTATCTTTTGCGGTGGATGAAGTTTTATGCGAATTAGTTATTTCGGATGGTCTTATGTTACCTTCTCGATGACTCAATCTTATCATCCGAGTTGTTGGTCGTCCGATCGGCCGGTGTGGAAGAGCTTCCAGGTTCTTTCTCTATGTTTGAATCTGGTTTTCTTCTTCATCTGAGTCGATTCTTGATTGTAGAATTTTATGGTTGATCTCTTGAAAGTTATCTCGATCCGGATCATCGATATCTTTGTGATGTCCTCTGTCTTATTAAACTCAAAAGAAGATTCATCAAATACTACATGGGGTGTTTCTTCCACACACAAGGTTGTCTTATTAAAAACTCTATATGCCTTTGATATATATGAGTATCCCAAGAATATCCCATCTGCTATCTTGACATCAAAGGTTTTTAATTGAGATTTACCATTGTTGTGTATGAAACATTTACAACCAAATATATGAACGTATGAAATTTTGGGGGATCTTTCCTTCCAAATTTCATAGGGAGTTTGCATTTATCTTTGACAATCAAACTTCTATTTTGAACAAAACAGTCAGTATTAAACTTGCCCAAAACACGTGTGAGGAGTGTTGTACTCGGATAACATTGTTCTAGCCGCCTCTTTCAAGGTTACTGTTTCTCCTTTCAACTACTCCATTTTGTTGTGGAGTCCTTGCTGCAGATGTTTCCTGAGCTATGCCATTCTCAATGCGGTAGTTAGTAATAAGCTTATTAAGGAATTCAAGTACCTTTATCACTTCTAATTTTAACAATAGTTAATCCTTTTTCATTTTGAACCTTTTTAAGAAATTACGGAATCTTAATCATAGTCTCATTCTTTTTGTATAAGAAAATAACCTAGGTAAATCTTGAAAAATCATCAACAATTACCAAAGTGTATTTTCTTCCACTAAAGCCGAGAGGTGATCTTTGGACCAAAAAGATCCATGTGAAGAAGTTCTGAGAATTCTTTTGAAGAAGGACTACTTATTGTTTTAAAAGAAGCTTTAGTCTGCTTTTCTTTTTGACAAAATCACACACATGGTTCTTTGAAAATACTTTATCGGGAGTCCTTTAACTAAAGATTTCCTTGCTATTTTGTTAAGAGTTTTGAAGTTTAAGTGACCAAGTCGTTTGTGCCACACCAACTTAAGTCATCCGAACTCTTAGCAACAAGACAAGTATCTTTAGGACAACTTTTAAAATTTGCAACATAAATGTTACCTTGTGTGACTCAATTAATAGAATATTTTCATTGATACCATCTAATACATAGCATGCATTATGAGTAAATTTGACACAAAATCCCTTATCACAAAATTGTGAAACAGATAGTAAATTGTGATTCAATCCTTCCACGTAGTAGACTTCATGTACTTGAATATCTCCTATCATCGGTGTCCGTACACCTTTGGTAAGTCCATAGTTGTTATCTCCAAACATTACTCTTGGTCCATCTATGGTCTGATAGTTAGAGATAAGTCGTCTTTCATAGGTCATATGCTTGGAGCGACCCTTTGTCGATGTAATCGATGACCTCAAGAATGTCTCCTCTATAAACTATCTTCTTATCTTCCTGCAAACACAAATTTATTGCTTAGGTACCCTTTGTACTTTGAGTCCTTTCATGTTAAATTGATTTTTAGGAATCCAGCACAAAGATATCAATGTTCCTTAAAACCATAGATTGAAGTTTACATCCATATCTATCTACTAAGATAAGACTTTCAAGATCAATCTTATTTAAGCTGATCTTTTGAGATTGTCTTAAATCTTGGTAAAAATGGATTTGTTTTGCTTCTTCCATCAAAGCCATTATACGGGATAGGACTTTGACTTAGTCTTTGGTTTAACCTTAGGAGTTACTTTCCTCGTCTGCTTTTTTCTTTTGAAGTATCGGATGGGGTAATTAATTCCTTTGGTTTCCAGAGACTAAATCTAGTTTCTATCTTTGGTTTGGTTGCTTTAACAAAGACTCTAGGTTGTATTGGATCATTTTTCTTACTCCTATCAAAACCTAATCCAGTTTATCACTAGACTTTTGTGAAGTATTGAAGATTTTATATATTGTGGTTTGGGAGTTATTGAAGTCCTAACTTGAGATTTAATTCTCGGTTAGTCTTCTTGTAACTCTCATTCTCGAGAATAGATATTTGAAAATTTTATTTTCAAAGAACTCACCTTCTGTTCTAACTTATCTGTCTTATCGGACAAGGTACTAGTGATCATCTCGATCGACATTCCCCCTTGAATGTCGATGCAGTTCATGCTTGTCCTTAGTTTGATTGACCTTAGTTAGATCGGTAATTTGATTCTTTAAATTAAATTTTTCAGTCTCTATCTGTTTATAAGCGAGATAGAGCAGTCTCCAAATCTTTCAAAAGTTTATCAATAAGACTAGGATCAGTTTTAGATAAGGTATCACAATCATTATCTCGAGGATGAATAGTAATGTACCTCTTTTGCCATTAAACAGATGTCGTCATCGACCCCAAAATCAGATGAGGATGATGATGTCTCATGAACTTCTTCTTTCTCGGCCGGAAGAGCTCTACGATCGGCATACCTTCTATCTCTCTTTTTCCTTTTTCTTCTCTCTCTCTCGGGAGTGAGTTGAGGACAATCATCACTATAGTGACCAGGCTTGTTGCATGTATAACAAATATCTCCTCTGTCTATTTTCGGACTACTATCTCCTCGTCTCGATTGGTGACTTAAGCCTCCTTATCCGATCCTTTTTCCTATCATTTTCTGAACTCTTTTCTTCTTTGTCGATCTGTAGTTCCTTTGACCTAATCTGTCTCTCTTGTTTCTTTTATACTTCATTCTCAGCCTTTCATATCTTTTTAGTGTGCGTTTACTTTGAATGTTAACCCGGGATAACCCTTCTTAAAAGAGGTGTAACCCATGTTTACATTTTGAGTTAGCTTATTAAGGTTAACCATCCGACCGGGTTTATGACCCGTTTAACCCCTCTTATCCCATGATATGTAACCCACCTCCTACATGGGTTAATTTTTATCCTAACCTAATTAGATATAAAATTACAATTCAACCCTTATATTTGTCATGTGAAAATTTCAAATTAAATAAAACGAGGAGAAAAGATACGCACACTTCGGCGATTCAGCAGTAGCATTTCTTCGCGAGAAAAAAATGAAAAAAGCAGAGAGAATCAACATGAACCACTAGAATTTACATATGGAAGATCGATTGAGCACACACCTCCCTTGATTTCGTCGTTGTTCGTTCGTCGCTCACTCGCCACTCGTTGCTCGCTCGTAAATCGCTAAGCATTGCACAAATCGATCATCGTTCGCTCATCGCTTATACGTATTCAAGGAGAAGAGGTATTTTCTCTTCTTCGGTGTTAGTGTGATTTACTTTCATTTGGTATTTCTATGTTGTTTAGTTTCAGTATTTTGGTTCCTTTTAATGCGTTTATTTTACGCTTATTCAATATTAAATTCTATTTTTATGTGTGCATTTGTCGATTGAGAAGGATTTAGTGATTTCAATTTATTTGTTCTTAAGAAAATACAAACAAACAAGTAAGATATATTGCATTCTATCCTTTACAATTTTTTCATTAATCTGAACCAATTATGCGGATGTCTGATGCATTATCTTTATGTCTGAATGTTTTCGAGTTTTGTTTGTTTGTGTGTGTGTGTGTGTCTTTCTCTTACCACGCTGTTTTAGATTCTTCTTTGCCCGATCAAATGATGTGAATAATGCGTTTCAAGTGTTTGATCAAATGTCTCCAAGAAACATTTTCTCCATCCATGCTCATATACGTGTTTTTCTTGTTTTTTAATAATGTGTTTTCTTTGTTAATCTTCTCCTCTTAATGTGTTTGCTTAGAATTGGAATTTGGTTTTGATTTCAATCTCAAATTATCATCTTAGATTTCGTTTTGGTTTAGGATACTTGATTGTTGTTTTGATTGTTGGTGTTTTCCTTATGGATTCCAGTTGTTGTTTCTGGATTCTTGAATTGTTGTTTTTGATTATTGATTGTTGTTTTTTGATTTTTTGTTTGCACACTTGAAGAAGATGATTGAATAGTGTCTTTATTATTGCCGAGTTTGATATGCACTTTTTGTCATCCTTCTTAATTATATCAATTTTATTTTTAGTATTGCATTTTTATTCAAATGAATTAAAATTATGTTCTTGATCAAGATCTGATGGATACTATCAATTCTTTTCGATGCAGTTATATGCTATATCCCCTTCTCAAATTATTGTTTATCTTAAAGAATACATATTATTGTGATTGTTGAAAGAAAAAATTAATGATATTTGAATCATTTTTGGCATAGGATGGATGACAACCAGAGAGCCAAATTATCTAGGGATCAAGAAGTTTTTATTGTGTTAAGCGAAATGTTTAATATCTTTGTGGGTTTCATGACAATTGTTAGTGTATTTTTCCTTCATAGGCGTCGTACTTTAGAAAATGATTAAGTCTTGAAAATGCTATCCGATATAGCTTGATAAGTAGAATGCCAAAACAAATTCAATTTTTGCATCGTGTGACTGGTATTTCCGAGTGAGGAGTGTCATAATCATCTTAGGATGAATATGGTTGTATTCTCCCAGCTATGTCATTTGTTAGAAACATCGGGTGGTCTACAAACTAGTCGTAATAGCACAATACGGAACAAGTGGTACTGTTTTCTTGTCTATTCTTGCTCATCACACCAAAAATCGCATTGTTAGATCTAGTTGCAAAGATCTGGTAGAACCGTTAGCAAACACTTCCATAGAGTCCTAAACGCTATAATTCGATTACACCCGTTATTGCTAGTTCGACCACAACCCATTGATGATCGATTAATACGAGACAATAGGTGGAGATCTTTCAAGGTTAGCTTTTGAGACCACATATTTCATTTTATTTTCCTATTTATAGATAAATCTATTCAATCATATATTTGTTTAAGCATGCGAGAATTATGCAGGTGCATTAGATGGATCGTATATCAATGTCACCTTGTTCCTAAAGGTGATCGATCTCGCTATCGGAATAGGAAAGGTCATGTATCGATCAATGTGTTGGCCGTTTGTGACATTAATATGAATTTCATCTATGTACTAAGCTGGTTGGGAAGGTAGTGCAAATGATTCTAAAGTCCTAAGGGATGCTATTACAAAGAACCCGGTTTTCGTGTTCGAGAGGTTTGGATCTATATTGACAAATTTTTTTATTTTTTTAATTAAATTCCATTAAAAGTGAGGAATAAATAAAATAATAGTTTATTCTTGAACTTATAAATGCAGGCAATTATTACTTGTGTGATGGTGGATACCCTAATAGTGAAGGGTTTTTATCCCCCTATAGGGGTATTCGATACCATTTGAGCGAGTGGGGTCTTTGGTAACTCCGTCCCACGAAATAAGGAAGAATACTTCAATATGAAGCATGCTAGGGCAAGGAATGTCATTGAGAGGGCATTTGGGGTGCTTAAAAAGCGATGGGCCATTCTACGTAGTGCTTCTTTCTACCGATACGAGTCCAAAACCGCATTATTCTTTCTTGTTGTTTGCTCCATAATTTTATACGTAGTCACATGTTTGTAGACCCGATAGAAGCTGAACTACCTAGTGGTACAATCAATGATGGCCTTGAGATGATTTCATTGACCAAATTGGGAGCACCCAACAATCCAATGAATGGAGAGACACCTTAGCTAATTCTATGTATAATGAGTGGAGAAACAATGCATCATAGCTTGTGTTTAATTACTTTGTAGCTGCCAAGACATATGATGCATTTTCGTTTATTAATGGTGTAATAATGTAAACCAAATTTATATTTTATTATAAATGCACCTTGATTGTCTTTCTTTATTACTCCATTAATTATTTTGCAATGATATTATCCATTTATCCTTGTACTAGAATATCAACCGGTACTTATGTCAAAATTGGTATTATTTTTTTGTTGTATAGTATTTTATAGGTTGTAATGGAGCATGTCGATAGTAGCGATCGAGGAGAAAGTGTTGTGGCTATGGACATTGGTTGTCGTCGTCGTGTATGGACCGAAAATGAAGAAAATATGTTGATCAAGGCCCTAGAGAATATTATTCAACGGGGCATGAAATGTGAGAATGGCTTTCGTAGTGGATACCTAAAACGAGCTTGAGAAAGAAATGAAAAAGTTGATACCACATTGTGATCTACGAAATTTGAACCCCATATTAGCTCTAGAATTCACTCGTGGAAGAAGACCCATGGTGTCCTCAATGTTATGATAACATCTTTACGGATTTTCGTGGGACTCGAGAAGTGTCAAGTTATTGTAGAAAATGATGATGTGTGAGTCTGCATTTGTTAAGGTTTTCCACATCGTCCTTTGTTGTGTTTCATGTTTTTCACTATATTTGATGCATTTTCATGTTGTTTATGATTTTTTTCACTATGTTATTTTTTGTGTAGGCTGAACCTTTTGCCAAGGGGATGCGATTCAAATCATTTCATCTATACGGAAAGTGGTGTGAGATTTTTGGAAATGAACGTGCTAGAGGAGATCAAGTGAGGATTTCAATATTGCCACGAAAACAAATTCTTGCGGAAGAAGTGAATGAGAATGTCCCTCTGTCCATGCCAAATGCTCATGTAGATGAGCGGGAGTCCTTGAAGACACAAAGGTCGATGCAAACTCACCATCTAACAAGAGAAAACATAAAAAAGCAGAAGACCGTTGACACGGCAATGAGAACAAATGGTAGAGTTGATGGGTAAGTTACTGTGAGACTAGCGCTCTTCATCTTGAGGAGATGTCGAAGAACTTTGGATACGACAACAAGATGTCACAAAAAGATCAACATTACTCATTTGAGTTGGGCAAGTTGAGCATGCGGATGCCAATCAACGGATTAAAATAACTAAGATTCTAGCCAACAATAACAACGATCTTGAGCTTTTCTTTAGTGCTTCCTCTGAAGATAAGGAACGGATGGTGTCCATGATGCTAAAAGGAGAGGTGTAGTAGTGCGAGAATGTGGTCATGTTTGTTGTGGTGTCTGTTGCTTTATTTTGAACTTCAAAACTTTTTGGCGGTAGTTTGAACTTAAAAACTTGTTGGTATTTTGAATTTAAAAATTTGATGTCGGCATTAGTACTTTTTAAAAATACTATGGTGGCTTTTTTATTTTTGTCGGGGATACTATTTCGGTATTTAGACTTTGTTTATTTCGTATTTTTTGTCTGATATTATTGTGTGAATATTTTAATCGAGTCTATCGTCATTCCGACGAGGTAGCGTTGCACATTAATGAAAAAAATATTTAGTTTTAATTTGTATTGTTAACACTAATCGTTTGTTGTATGCGTCACAAGTTTGTTCAATAAAAAAGGTAAAAGATAAATTAAAAAATTAATTTAAGAATTAATAAAAAGTAAAAATAAAATTAATAAATTAATTTAGGAATTAAAAAAATGGTAAAAAATAAAACTAATAAATTAATTTAAGAATTATTAAAAAAGTAAAAATAAAATTAATAAATTAATTTAGGAATTAAAAAAGTAAAAAATAAAACTAATAAATTAATTTAAGAATTAATAAAAAAATAAAAAATAAAATGAATAAATTAATTTAGGAATTAAAAAAAAGGTAAAAATAAAACTAATAAATTAATTTAAGAATTATTAAAAAAGTAAAAATAAAATTAATAAATTAATTTAGGAATTAAAAAAGTAAAAATAAAACTAATAAATTAATTTAAGAATTAATAAAAAAATAAAAAATAAAATGAATAAATTAATTTAGGAATTAAAAAAAAGGTAAAAATAAAACTAATAAATTAATTTAAGAATTAATAAACAAGTAAAAAATAAAATTAATAAATTAATTTAAGAAGTAAAAAAAAAAACATTACATTGAGAAGGTATATATACCACATGCTTAACCACATTTTTTTATTAGTGAGGGTCAATTTAGTCATTTTACAATTATCACCCTCTAATCCATTAAAGTAAACATAGGTTAAGTGTATCAAGACTATTACGTAACAAATGAAGTAAACATAGGTTATCCATATTTTAACACCCCTTTATCACCCCACCATGGTTATCCTAGGTTAACCATTACACACAAAGTAAACACTACCTTAACAAAAGAGTCATTTCCTCCTTAATAGACAAATCGGATGCTTTGGAGATCTTTTGATTCATCTTGATGAACAAATGCTCTGATCTTTCCGGATGTTGAAGATTCCGCTTCATCTTCTTCATCTTCGATTTGAATGTCATATTCTAATGCCTTCGAGATGAGAAAACAAAGTGTGGTGTGAAATTGAAGATAGATTTTGAGTAGCTTTGAGAATATTAGATTTCTCTCTCCATCTTTTGCTTAATGACCTCAACACTTTATTGTTGATTTCTTTCTCTGTATATGCTTTTTCCAAATCAATTTGCCTTGTTCGAGTAGATTAGTCGGCCCTAACATCCAGGTTGATCAACGGACTCTCCTTCTTTCATTTTGAAAGTGTCAAAAACATGTAGAACAAACTGCAATTTGTTTTCTTTGACTCGATCACGATCCTTCACATGATTCCAAAGAAAGTTTCCCACATTTCCTTGGCGAGTCTTGCATCTTTTCACTTTTTCAATCTAATCCTTACTCAATGTTTCAATGATCTCTGTTCTAGCAACTTGATCCAGTTATGAATCTTTCTTTCATCACTTGTGAGTTACGAGCTTTTCTTTTCTTGCCTCGCTCTTGTTTGGTGATTCGATTGCCATTCTTTGGTGCCTCCATGATAAAATTTAATAGGTCCTTCCTCGAGAACCTCCTCCATCCTATCATGGATAGCTTTGAGATGGTTCTCCATTCTAAACTTCCAATAATCATATTCTTCAATTGAAAAATCGGGTAGACTCCTTGATTTCTTGCTCTTAACGAGAAGACATGGTGAGATAGAAAACCCAGAAACACTTACAAGATCTTGTTAGTAGAAGCTGTTAGTGAAACAAAGAAGATAGATATAATCAAGAATAAATATCGGGAATCTTAGTTAAGACCTAAAATCAATATCGAAACGACTTAACAACTGCTCTGATACCACTTGTTGGTCCCGAATGGTTGAGTTGGTTAAGAAAAACTTGAGTTAACCTTCTATGATAAAATCTAGAAGGGGGTTGAATAGATTTTATAGATTTTTGCAAATATTTTTAAACTTATTCAAAACTTCAAAGTAACACAGCGGAAAACAATTTTAATCTCAACTTTAACAAGATCAAAAGCAAAGTGATATTTTAGTTCTAACTTTGATTACGAAATCAATCTTTGATTTGTTAAGCTGGGATTTGTAAGAAATAAGTAAGTAAAACAAAGCAATAAAAGAACACCAGATTTATAGTGGTTCGGATTATAACAATCCTACATCCACTCTCCTTCTTCAAACTTTGAAGAAGGGTCTCTTCTACTCGCTTACTTACTCACTTTACAATCGTACGACTTACAAATTACAACTTTGATCTTCAAATCTTCAATCTTCTAAACTATTCTTTAAAAATCTAACTCTAAAGTAATAGAAGAGTGTTTGAAGATGTATAAGAAAAGTATTCTATAAACACTTAGAAAAAATCTATGATGAAATCCTCGCTTGATTTTTGTGCTTTTGAAATCTTGTGAATTGTGAGAATCTGTTGCTAAAAAGAATAATTCGTGTGATCTCTCTATATTATCTTTTCTAATGAAGTGCCTAGACCTATTTATAAGTCTGAAAAGACAGGTTAGTTTGTTAATTAGTTTTAACAAACTAGAAAGCTACTCAACAAACTTATTCTTGGAAAGCTGCTCTAAACCTCGGTGATTTTATTCTACTCGTGCTGCCGGTGACTTGGTGAAGACTTCGCCTTTCTTATTCTACCCGACTTGTCTTGACCTCGTCTGAACTCTTCATACTTGTCTCCTCTGACGGATGACTAGACTTGAGTTCGTCTCCGGATGACTTGTAATTTTCCGGTCTTGGTGACTAGTTCGGTCCTCGACTTCGTCGATCGGCTTAGTATAAGGACTTGATCTCACTGTTCTTGGTCGTCACGATCATCTGAAGCTGCTTCTTTTAACTCATCAAAACTTCTTGATCTAACAAAACTAGCTTACTTCTCTCTTGTCGACTTAATGCATCAGCTACCACGTTCGCTTTGCCCGTGTGGTAGAGTATTGTGCAATCATAGTCCTTCACCAACTCCAGCCATCTTCTTTGTCTCATGTTTAATTCCTTCTGTTCAAAGAAATACTTCGGAGCTTTTGTGGTCGGTGTAGATTTCACACTTGCCGCCATACAAGTAGTGTCTCCAGATCTTTAGGCGTGAACCACGGTAGTGAGCTCCAATTCATGAGTAGGGTAATTTTGTTCATGCGGTTTTAATTGCACTCGGAGCGTAGGCAATTACTTTTCCCTTTTGCATCAACACGCATCCCGAGACCTTGTTTTGAGGCGTCATTGTATATGACAAATCCTTCGAGCCTTACGGAATGGTTAGGACATGGTGAAGTCAATCTCCGCTTTAGTTCACTGAAGCTGTCATCGCTTTCTTTTGTCCAATGAAACTTGACTTCTTTCCTTGTCAATTTTGTTAATGGCCTGCGATCTTTGAAAAACCTTCGATGAATTTACGATAATATCCTGCTAATCCCAAAAGCTTGAACCTCATTCACATTCGTTGGAGTCTTCCACTAGCTCACAACTTCTACCTTTGTCGGGTCGACCTCAATTCCACGAGCGAGAGGCGATATGTCCTAGGAAAATGACTTGACTTAACCAAAATTCACATTTTTGAACTTGGCATAAAGTCTCTCTCTTCGGAGCACTTCAAGGGTGGTTTTGAGATGTTCTTCATGTTGACTTTGATCTTTTGAGTAGATCAATATGTCATCGATAAACACGATCACGAACCGATCTAGGTATGGATGGAATACTCGATTCATGAGGTCCATAAAAATAGCTAGTGCGTTCTTTGAGTCGAAAGGCATCACCACGAACTTCGTAGTGCCCGTAACGTGTTACGAAGGCCGTTTTAGGGATGTCTTCCTCCTTGATTCTCACTTGGTGATATCCAGGACCTTAGATCTATCTTTGAGAACACGCTAGCGCCTCTTAATTGATCAAACAGGTCCTCGATCCTCGGTAATGGATATTTATTTTTGATGGTAAGTTTGTTCGAGTTCTCGATAATCGATGCAAATTCTAAATGTACCATCCTTCTTTTCACGAACGATCTTGGTGCTCCCCAAGGCGAGACACTAGGTCGTATGAAGCCTTTATCCAAGAGTTTTTGTAGTTGTACTTTCAGCTCTTGCAACTCCTTTGGCGCCATTCGGTATGGTGCTTTCGAGGCTGGCGATGCTCACTGGTAATAAATCGATCGTAAACTCCACACGGCATTTTGGGGGTAAACTGGCAGTCTTACGGAAACACGTCCTTGTAGTCTCGCACAATGGGAACCTTTTCGATTGTTATATCATCTATTTGGGTTTACACAACGTTTACTAGAATATCGTGCAATCTCCCTTTTAAGCAACTTCATTGTTTTTATTGCCGACACTATTCAAGGTAGTGTCCCTATTTTGGCCCGTAGAAAGTGTTTGTTTCACCTTCGAATTTCGAAAAGTCACTTCTTTCTCATGACACACAATGATGGCATGGTTGGTTGTAAGCCAATCCATTCCCAAGATTACGTCAAAATCTCTCATGTTAATGACATGTAAGTCAGCTATCGAGGTTTTTATCTTCCAAACCAATCCTTATGCCTTTACATAGTTGAGTGGTTTGAAAAATTATACTTGACAGGACACTCACTTCTAGAGAATCTCTTTCCACTAATGTATTAATATTTCTTATTTTGTCAAACATTCTTTTGAAAATGAGCGAGTGTGTGGCTCCGTGTCAAATAATACTAGAGCGGGTGTACAGAAATGGTCAACATACTGTCATTGTCCCTGGTTTATCGGCTGACCTCTTGTTGAGTCATCGCAAAGACACGAGCAGGTCCCACCTTCTCGTTTTCCTTTGTTTTTGAGTGCTAGACGGTTGGTTAGTCCATGGCACAGTTCCTTGCGGTGGTAACATAATCTGAATCCGTACAAACACTTGCCCATCGTAGTTTTTCCCGCATTTTTGGCACGTTGGTTTGGTTCTTTGTGGGATTTGACTTGTGCTTCCTTCTCGGCGAACATGCTTATTGCGAGTGTAGTCCCTTCCTTGATTTGGATTCACCGTCTTTCTTTTATATGGAAGTTCAACGACTCTTCTCTCTGAATTTTCAATTTTTAGTCGGGAGGCAATTTCCTGAGCTTTGGAAAAGCCTCTGCGTAGGTCAATGTTCCTTGTCCACCCAAAATCTGCTGATTTACTGGCCTTAGATTTTCTCGAAGCGTCGAACTTTCTTAAATTCGGTGTTCACCAAGTGAGGAGCGTATCTGCTTGGTGACGAATTTTCGCTCGTACTCGAGTACCGTCATGGTGCCTTGTTTGAGGTGGATGAATTTTGTTACCTTTTGATCGTGGAAAGATTGAGGCATATAATTTTGAATCATCGCTTCCTTGAATTCTTCCCAGTTATGAAGGTATTTTGTGCTACAGTCTTTATTCGGCAATAAGCTTCCCACCGGTGATACGCTTCGTCCAAATCGATTGAAAGACAGCGCATGAAACCTTACGCTCGTCGGTGCACACGATATGGGTGAATATCTTCTTGAGTGCTCTTAACCAATTTTCAGCTTCCGCGGGTTCTCTTTACCGCTAAATGTAGGCGGACGGTAGCGTCTAAATTGTTCCACTACGGTACTCATCTCGTTGCGGGCGTTTGTGGGGATGGTGCGGTTAGTGAGGGTGAATCTGAAAAATGTTGTGCGAGGCCTCGAAGAATGACCGCGATATTATTTCCTAGATCGTCATTAGCCGATAGCGGGGTTCTGAGTGGAAGTTGTGTGCGGCGTGGGCGTCCACGACTCATTATCTATTTCACCAAATTAGTTTATTAATCAGAAATTTACCTTATAATTTATGAAAAATTTCTATTTTGTGAATATAGTTAGAGAATTTTTAAAGCAATTAAGTAAAATATTTCACCGATAGTTTACTTTATGCGTGATTTATTATATATATATATATATATTTTGTTTTTTGAGTCAATATTATCGGAATGTCAATATAATAAAAGCGACATATGCATATATTTAACATTACATTATCATAGTCATTAAAGCGAAATGCAAAATACGGGAATTTTTAAGAGTACATATTCTTCGTACAAAAGCAGGACCTATCTCTGACGGGCGGTGATAATATGCGTTAATATAGTATATCCTACGCATAGGACAAAATGAGTCCAAGCTTATCTTGGACAACACATAAATTAGTAGTAGGTACACAAAATACGATAGGTCCTGGTCCTATTCATAGGTTTAGTATGATCCATATGAGGATTCTTTGAGTGTTAGTCTCATGCGAAAAACATCACGGGCCTGCTCCAACCACACGAGTTTCGGCCACTTCACGAATATGAGGTTGGGTTACCACATCTCCATGTGTGTCTTGAATGGTTTGCTCAGGCATAGGGGATGACCCTCCCGATCCAAAATCTCCCAAGATGCAGTCCGGCCGAAAAAACACCTATAACATACTGTTGCCATATCCGTCGGCCATGTTGAGATATAAGCGATAAGCGTGGAACTTCCGGGCATCCGGTAGGGATTGGATTAATGTCCAACATGCTTCATTTTTCGTTTCGGGGCTCCTATTCGATGGGACATTCTCCAAATTGCTGCCATCTCGCCAATATGGGTACCGATATCGGTAATTTCGTCTCGTCCACGAGTAATACACCTTTGCATTACGGGTAGTAATGTACGATTGATCGGATCCATTCTAATCACCACAAGAGGATTTTTAAAACATAACTTTTACTTTAATAGGGTTATTACGTTACGTAATAGTGTGTGTGTGTATATATATATATATATATATATATATATATATATATGTATAAGATAAGAAATAATCGGTATATAAAATGTTAATAATATACTTACTTGATTTTCGACGTGGATGGATGATCGGAGCTATGACATTCAAACGTTCCTTTCTAACTTTTTTTTTTTTTTTTTTTTTTTTAGGAAATGAAATTGGCTTGCATGTTTATATATATAGGAAGAGTTGGGTTAATGGCGTTGCCTTATACGCACAAAATTTTATGAAAATTTCTCTTTTTGGTTGATTGAAAACCGCCTCATCATTCTTTTAAATTTCCAAGGCTATTAGCCTTTTCAGCCTACGGAAGAAATGCTTTTTTTTCTTTTATTTATTTAATATTATCATTATTATTATTATTATTATTATTTTAATCTATTTTATCTCATATTGATATATTCATTTCTATTTAGACATTATAATTTTGAGCGAGTCTACAAAATCTTAAACCCGCTACGATACCACGCCGTAACGCCCTATTTTAATATATACTAATATTAATGTTGAGATGTTCTTGAATAATTACATTTATCTATTTCGGTATTTACATTTAGTAGGGAAACACATTCTACATATATATATATATATATATTAACAAAAATAAATACTATAATTAAACATGTAGAGCATAATTATAAAAATTACAATGAGAAGATATTTAATAATAATAAAGCTTATTTCGAATATGTAAAATTTATGAGTTAACCACATAATAAATTACAAGCCATAAGTTCCCTCAAAAATAAATAAAAATAGAGTAGTAGTAATTTATTATTTTCTTATTTCTTATTTCTTATTTCTTGTTTCTTGTTTCTTGGCCATAGCATCCCGGTTCATCCTTCCATGTCGAACTCCTGCCTTTGAAAAATATTTAAGGAAGGGGGTAAGTGTGTGAAAATACACTTAGTGGGTTAACCTCGTAATTGCAAAAATTAAATTTTAATGATGTAAATAATATATAACTTGTAGAACTTGTAATAGTGCTTGACAATTCCAAACTTTTAACGTGGAATTTACATTTGGGCCGGACTTAACATGAGATTCTTTGTTGGGCCGGAGCTTAACATAAGATTCTTTGGTGGGCCGAGCTTAACATGAATTTCTTTGGTGGCCAGCTTAACATGAGATTCTGGGCCGGGCTCGACTTAACATGAATTTGTTGGCGTGGATCGGACTTAACATGAGATTCTTTGTTTGGGCAGGACTTAACATGAATATTAATTTACATAATAAAATTTAATAAGGGCAATTATAATACTTGAATATTATAACTCAATTAAGAGTTGAAGTAAAACCCCACCTTCTCAAATATATCACCTTAAGAATATCGATTATATTATAAAGTTGAATATTTTTTTTTTTTTTTTTTTGAGAGAGTGCTTCTTGTCAGTGGAAGTGAGTTCCATTGCTATTTATAAGCAAAATTTTCTTTTTCTTTTTTTTTTATTAATTAAGCTACTTTGCTAGTCTACCTTCATCAGATTGCCTAGTTTATAGGATAAAATTGGCGCAAGTTGCCAAGTGATAACTTATTATTATGAATTCATGGACTTGGCGTAGGTTGTGCATGCAACTTGATTTACTTTTTTTTTTATTCATGAATATATATATTAAGATAAATAAAGAGTATTGATACGGATAAAAATGTCGGACCCAACTACACGTAGGGCCCAAATACGACCAGCCCAATAGGGCCTAATGACGTTATTAGATACCCTAGATAAAGGGAGGAAAACCCGAGATGGGCCCGAGCCCCGGATCGGGTGAAACCAGCTACGAAGCCCTAAACCTACCTACGGGGGCCCACGAGGCCCGAGCTTGTAGGGAGAGGGGCCATGAGGCCCAAGCCCAACTACGAGATAGGCCACGAGGCTCACACTGAATACGAGGCCGCGAGGCCCAAAGCCCGGCTGCGGGTGGACGCGAGGCCCAAACACAGCTACAGGTGGGCCGAGAAGCCTGTGCGAGATGTAAAGAGTACGTGAGGGTTTTTACTAAGCCCATGATGGTTATTTATCCGATAAGATCGAGAAACGCTGGAAGGAACGAGTAGTTGAGATAATTGAGGCCCAAGCCAGGAATATTCCCCATATTCCTCATTGGTCGAGGTCTAACCTCCCTCCGGGGGAATTCGTAGATATGATCAGATTTCTTGAGGAAAAAGATATCCATGCACGACATCATGGCGAGCGTGCGGGATAGTGCCGAGAGGCCCTGTGATTAACGGTTATGGATCTTAACGTACGTATAAGTAAGACACCCCACGGGGAGGTAACGGTATCGAATCACTATCACTCTCACTTAGCTACCTTATACGTACTTTCTTGAGTGTTTTCCGGTGATCGACTTGAGCGTCGGAGTGCCTACGTTGGAGAACCCTCCGGCGTGTTTTGCGATTACGTTTGTTCGAGGGAAGCTAAGGATCTTAAGTGTGTAAAGGCTTTACCCCGTGAACCCGGGTGGGGAAATAGGCCCAGTCGGTTTTACGCATCAATTGGCGCCGTCTGTGGGAAAAGGAGAGCTGGGGACGTGAGTTTCAACTTCTTTTCTTTTCGATTATCCGAAAGAAGGACATCATGGTGGTGAACGTGCACCCATGAGACCGATTGCACTAGTACCAGTGGGGAAGGACGGCCCCCATGACCCAACGCAGTGGTGAAGGCTGTGCCCAATCCACTGTGCCTCCGGTGGCTATGCCCAACACTGGAGGACCGCCACCGGTTACAATTCTGATGGCACAAGGTGAGAGCTTGACTCTGGCCAACACCATCCGGGAGTAGGAGGCTGTTGTTAGAGAGGAAGGGGAACATGCCTTCCTCTTCTTCCTGCAATACCGGAAGGAATACCTATGGTAGGATTCCGGAGCGGCCAACGCTCCGGCCGGGGGATACCTCGGAGAATCGCGAGAACCAGTGCCTCTGTTGCTCTAACTCGGGAGCGGTGGATGATCTCGATAGCTCGAGGCATGGCCGAGGCAATGGCCGGAGGAGGACCTCCACTGCGCAGAAGGAGAGAGAACCGGGGCCAGGGAATCTGCTGCTCGATCCCAATCGGGGGAAGTAGGCGGGGCGAGTATCAAGAAGAACGCAGGAGAGAGGTGGAGTCCAGAACCAGGAGGAGGCACTTTGGGAGGCCGAAGGAGCCCGGGAGAGAAGATCAGCGAGTCCCTCGGCCGAGGAGGCGGGTCCCGAGGAAGCCGCACGGGGAAGGAGACAGCCCCTCTGCGGCGAGGAAGTAAGATCGAGGACCAAGAAGAGGGTACAGGAGACACCCGATGCTGAGGCCATGAAAGACCGAGATCGAGATCCTCAAGGAAGCAAATGGACAACATGAAACATTAGATGGAAAATCGGGTTAGTATGCCTCGACCCGTTCTACAGTTGCCAATTTACCGAGAATATCTTATAAGATGAATTGCCTAGCAATTTTAAACCTCTTAATTATGAATATGATGGTACGGCCGACCCCTATGATCATTTGGTGAGGTTTGAAAATTCGGCCCTCCTCCATCGATATGGGGAGGGTGTGAAGTGCAGGGTCTTTCTTACCACTCTATCTAAAGCGGCCATGATGGTTTAGCCAAACTAGAACCCAATTCCATTAACTCCTTTGAGCAGTTTGAGGAGCTTTTCTTGCATCAATTTGCCGGTGCAAGGAGGCAACCCGTAGCTACACTAATGTTGCTTAACATGAAGCAAGGGGAGAATGAAAGCCTACGGGCCTTCATGAAGAGATTCAATCGGCGGCACTAGAGGTTCCAACCGCCACCCCGGAGAGTAAAAATTAATGCTTTTACTAGTAACCTCCGAGATGGAGAATTGTTTTCCTCCCGGCTAAGAAGCCGATTCGGACGTTCGATGAAGCTGCTAAGGAGGCGGAGAAGTACGTCACATTGGAGGAGGTAAGAAAGGCAAAGAGAGCCGAGGTCAAACCAAATGGACTGAAAAGAAGAAGGAATCATCGAAGAAAAGCTTAACAAAGCAGAACTGAGAAAGGCTGCAAAATCTGGACCTCGCTCCAGGTTTGACAAGTATACCCGCTCAAGCTCGAGCCAGAGCTACCGGAAGTGGCATCGACCATCCGGAAATGAAGTTTCCATGGACACGGTCCGAGGGCCTCAAAAACCTAAGTCGAGATAAGTTTTGTCGTTTCCCACAAAGAATATGGACATGACACTAACAATTATTTTCATTTACGTGATGAGATTGAGAGGATGATCCAAGCGGGACATCTTAAAGAATTTGTTTACAGAGATCGAGTTAGCTCCGGGGGTCAAAAAGAAAAGAAGGCGATGATAAAGGCGAGGGAGAAAGGAAGGATGATCGAAGGGAGGCGGGAGGGAGAGACCCTCCCGTAAGAGAGGACTTATCCGGATGATAGTCGGAGGTCAGCGAGAGGAGACTCCTTCCGCGCTAGAAAAGGCTGGAGAGAGGACCCTCGGGTGAGAGGTAGGAGAAATGTCCGAGAGAGGTGGATCATAAAGAAGCTGCCCATACGCCTCGGATTCATTTTGGCCCGAGAGGATGGAAGCTTAAGGAAGGGAGGACCACGGTGATGCCCGGTCATCACAACGGATGTGGCGGGATATACGGTAGCACGGATCTTCGTAGATACGGGGAGCTCCATGACATCATCTTCCTAGAATGTTTCAAGAAGATGAATTTGAATATAGAAATGCAACCGGTGGATACGGCGTTATACGGATTCACGGGAGGAGCGATACACCCTCTGGGCCGGGTAACCCTCCGGGTGGGGCTAGGTGAAGCTCCATGGAGGAGGGTGGTTATGGCAAATTTTTGATTGTGGATGTACCCTCCTCTTATAACATGATTTTTGGTAGACCATTGTTGAATTTATTTCAGGTGGTTATATAAACTTATCACATGAAACTCAAGTTTCCAGTGAATGATGAGGTGGGTGAAGTATTTGGACCTTGCAGAGGAAAAGAGGTCTCAGCGGGACCTTGCTCCCTCCACCAAGGCCTTCGATGCACAGGACTCTTGCAAAGCATGGTGGACCGCCGGAGTCATTAGTTTCTTTTCGCAGCCTCTCGTGCCGCCTCGGCTTTTGCCGGCTCGGCCTCAACCTTCTTGAGGCGAAGGGAGGCGAGGGAGACCTTCTTCTTCTCTGCGAGGAGGTCGTCCTCTAATTCTTTGAGTTGGGGTGAAGGGAGAAGGTTAGAAGGGCTCCACAAGCTGGATAACAGATGCCCAGCTGCGAAATGAGTGCGCAGAATTGTGTCAAAAGGGGCATTAAGAGTCAAATATACCCGATCAAGTGGGATTAGGGAGTACTGAGCAAAATGTCCTGCGGCTTTGTGGCTGCTGGACGGAGGGAGGCTGGTAAGCTTCTCATAATCTTCGGCGGAAATCCGTTCACTAAAAAACTTCTTTGGCGGAAGCACCCGAGGAGTAAGAGTCAACATCGATGGGGGCGTAAGAGAGGCCACAGGCTGCGCCGTGTGGGGTACTTGCGCTAAAGGTATCCTTCGAAGGGAATGAGCCCTGGCGTAGTAGCTTTGCCCTTATGGGTCTTAGACTTCTTCAAGGGGGAGCCTCGGGTTCAACCTCTTCGGGCTCCGCTTGATCCGGGGCCAGGAGAGGAAGGAGTAGCATCTGGAACATCGGTTGCGAGGCAGGATGGAGGGAGGTGCACCGAAGAGCGTTACGGGTCCTCCAAGACCTTCAACAACCACGGCATATCCGGAAAACTAGAAAAAGCAGTACAAGAATATTTAGAGAAAGCTCATAAAGGTGTGTTTATGAGAAAAAGATAAAACATTTACCGTCTCCCGGTTCAAGAGGGACTTTCACGGAGCAAAACTTGAAATGAGAAAGGAGGCGGGGGTTGGAACAAAGTCGGGCATATAGAAAGGCCCGTGGAGTACGAGACGTGGGAATTCAACATCTGAATTACCTCGGCGGTTAGTGGGAGAAGAGATATGGTTAGGAGGAGGCTGGAGGAGAAGGGTTCTTATACACCCGGTGTTGGTGCTTGAAGGGCCAGGGGTTTATCGGGGTTATGAAAACATAGTGGTTACCCCACTCCTTATTGACATTTGGGACTTTACCCAAGAAAGAGCATTTCCCTTTTACCCTACCTTACATAGTAAAAAGGGCCGACGATTTTACGTTATAATGAGAGAAGAAAAGTTCCATGAGATGGTGTCCCCCATTCCCTTGAGAAGAATGTAAAAGGAGATCATCATGCGAATAGCATTTGGAGCAAATTGGTTGAGAGGGACACCATAAAGGTCCGATATTTGGCGAGAGGAATTTGGGAGGAGGAAGGCGCGGCCTCAGCCTCAAAGCTGGCTTGCCAAAAACCTAAAACCGGGAGTCGCCAAGTTAGGTCGCACTCCCGATCCGGAAGAGATAAGCTATACCCCGATGCAATATAGTCACCGGAGAGGAGGTCCTTTAGGGCTTTTTCTGAAATTTTCGAGGGACCCACGAAAGAGTCCCAAAAAACCCTATCCACCTCTGGAGAGGAGGGGGAAACAAGAGGAGAATCCCTAGAGGGGTTGGGGATGAGGGAGTGATGAGAACTGGGATGAGTTTTGAGCGTGGGAAATGGTTCGGGAGGAACCAGGCGAGACATGGATGAAAACGTTTGTATGAACAAATGAGAAAAAGGAGAGAAAAATTACAGGCGGTGGAAAGAAATTTGAAGTAAGAGGCAAGAGAGGATGATCGCGGAGGACTTCGCAGAAAGAGACTGGAGAAAGCGAGAATTTAGAGGGAGAGAAGAGGAAGAGTAACCGATTTGAAATAAAGAGGGGAACCGATGGGACGTGCATCGGTGTGTAAAGGCCGAAGAGCAAATGCATGCTCGGCAGTGGCGACCTAGGGAGCCGAGGGGTTCTTGAAATCCAAAGGACTAGCGAGAGGATGTATCCAGGAAGCCGAAGGCTGCAGGAGGACCCCCAAAGCTAAAGGCTGCGAGGAGGACCTCCCAAAGCTAAAGGCTGCGAGGAGGACATCTCAAAGCTAAAGGCTGCGAGGAGGAATGTGCAAATCTTCCTTACTCCGGTGAGCTCCAAGATCGCTCACCGTGAGTAGGGGGAGTGGTTGATACGGATAAAAATGTCAGGCCCAATTCACACGTAGGGGCCCAAATACGACTGACCCTAATAGGGCCTAATGACGTTATTAGATACCCTAGATAAAGGGAGGAAAACCCAAGATGGGCCCGAGCCCGGATCGGGCCGAAACCAAAGCTACGAAGCCCTAAACCTACCTACGGGGGGCCACGAGGCCCAGGCTTGTAGGGAGAGGGGCCATGAGGCCCAAGCCCAACTACGAGATAGGCCACGAGGCTCACAATTGAATACGAGCCGCGAGGCCCAAAGCCCGGCTGCGGGTGGGCGCGAGGCCCAAACACGGCTCACAGTGGGCCGAGAAGCCCAGCGAGATGTAAAGAGTACGTGAAGGTTTTTGACTAAGCCCATGACGGTTATTTATCCGATAAGATCGAGAAACGCTGGAAGGAGCGAGTAGTTGAGATAATTGAGGCCCAAGCCAAGGAATATTCCCCATATTCCTCATTGGTGGGTCTAACCTCCCTCAAGGGGGAATTCGTAGATATGATCAGATTTCTTGAGGAAAAAGATATCCACGCACGACATCATGGCGAGCGTGCGGGATAGTGCCGAGAGGCTGTGATTAACGGTTATGGATCTTAACGCACGTATAAGTAAGACACCCCACGGGAGGTAACGGTATCGAATCACTATCACTCTCACTTAGCTACCTTATACGTACTTTCTTGAGTGTTTTCGGTGATCCGACTTGAGCGTCGGAGTGCCTGCGAGAGAACCCTCCGGCGTGTTTTGCGATACGTTTGTTCGAGGGAAGCTAAGGATCTTAAGTGCGTAAAGGCTTTACCCCCGTGAACCCGGGTGGGGAAATAGGCCCAGTCGGTTTTACGCATCAAGTATATATATATATATGTATGTATGTATTTATTTGCAAGAAAAATACTAGTGTGTAATTAAATAGATGCACTTATAAGATTTAATCAACTTATGCATAATTTGTTGGAATAATTTTTATGTCTAGAAAACTATAGATATATTCTTTGATGTTTAGAGGATAAATTGTGTGTGTGTGTGTGTGTATACATATGTAGTTATTATTGCAACTTATTAAAAATTCTCGATAAAATATTTATTTATATGTATATACTTGGTAATAGAAATAACTAAATGTGTAAATGCACACCTATTATATATATATATATATATATATATATATATATATATTACACTTAAGTGTTATATTATGCATAATTATTTTGGGGTGTTATAATTGTCCCAAAGTTAATGACCATTTTTCAATTGCCACTTGGGTATTAACCTTGCTCCCTTTTTCCCCACACTTAAATCCCTTTCCTCCTTCATTTCCCACATTACACTAAGCAAAAAAAAGGAAGCAAACTCTCCTCCCCTCTCCCTCAAACTCTCGGTCACCAGACACTTTTGGGAGAAGAAATTTTCTTCTCTCATTCTTGCAAGAAGGAGAAGGAGATCCTCTTTCCAAGTACCACCCTCTAGCATTTCCAAGAATTTCTTCAAGCATTTCAAGAACAAATGTTTAATTCTTCTTCATCAAACAAGATTAAATCTCTCACTCCCTCTTCCATTTTCAAGTTTTCTTATCACTTTTCCTAACTAGGGTCTTCTTGTGTTCATTCAAGCCAAGAACTCATCCATTCTAGAAGGGAGCCCTCTCTTGTGCCATCCAAAGAAGCCGAAATAAAGCTAATTGGCCCTAAACTAGCTTGAAGAGAAAGAACTACAAAGCTTGTAAAACCCTAACTCCATAACTCTAAGAACTTGTTGTTTTTGCTAAACTTGTTGGGTTGTTTCTTGAAAAATCATGATAATATGTGTGTCCTACTTTTGAGTGAGTCTAAGCATGTTAAATGAAGTTTTTGTTTATGAACTTTTGAATGGTGTTAGTTTTGTTGCATTTTGAGCATGAAAAATAAGAGTATGTGCATAATAATATGTATTGAAAAGGGGAGACTGTTTCCAGAAGGTTTCTGGATATGAAACGAAACATATGATTTGAAACTAGGTTAAGTTAAGATTCTAAACCCACTGGTCTCATGTGATTGGAGTTTTATTTTATTTGTTATGAATTTTTAAAGAAAGTGTGGCAAGCTGTGACATTTTTGGTGTTTCTTGAATTTCTGGGAAGAATCGGCTCATGAAAGAATTTTTAGAAAATCGATTTCTAAAACTGCTCACTGTGGAAAATTTTCTTGAATTTTGGAAATCTCACTGCACGCTTTCAAAAACGAGCTCAAAACTCTACTTTCGGCTCACCAAATGTGTTTTGGCTTAAATTTTATATCTGTTCTACACTTCAAGATGTAGTTACAGTAGAAATTTAATGATTTTTAGATATGTCTAAGTATTTTTAAAAATTGTCCAAAGTTAGAGCAAAGTGACTCATGTGCACAAACTGCGCATTTTAGAAATTAATCTTCACATGTTTTCTTGTTAAAAGTCTAACACTTGGTTTTGCATGCTAGAATAAAGACTTGGAACACTTAATATTATGTTGAAAGTATGTGATAAGTGAAAAGCATTTTATTTGTCTTTTAATTGATTTAATGACGTTATGTTGCTTGTTTTGAATTAAGGACACTATGTTTTGCATCCTAGTCTTGATTAAAAAACGTTTCACCCCTTTGGCATTTTTAATAAAAGGCCGACATGTTGCTCGACTCTATTTTGAAACTGGGACGATACGTGGTATTTTTAGTTCGTGGGATGGTATGTTACTTGACTTTTTGTTTTAAGGATATTATGTTTCTATTTTGATTTTAGGACTATATGTTTACTTTTTCCCAATGTTTTATGCCTAATTAATAAAGGAATAATGTCGAACCTTATAAAAGAACAAAAATCTTTCGAATCAAAAGTCCTCTCTTGACCAACGTGTTATATGAAATAAATGTATAGAAAGAAACGGTTTAAGCATGGAATAACAACTAAAATATGAAAGAATTGAAAATTGTGCTAGGTGAACGGCGGCTCTGGTTTGGGGAACTCAGATTGTGACGGTGTTTACAGGTTTTATCTTCAAGAAAGATGGGTGATATTACTGTATTGTCTTGAATGTTATATAGCTTTGATTGGTATGAAAGTGATGTGAAATACAACGTTTAGCCAAGGGGCTAGACGCCTCGTTATAAATCTACGGGTTATGAACAGATCCAGAATGTGAAAGAAAGGTTTATGTTTAATTTGTACTATCAAATCGTATAACAGCGTACGGTTCACACTCACAATGAGAAATTCAATTCTCACCCCCCCCTTATCCCACTTTTCAGGTTGTCGTGAACGGGGAGTTCGAGCAGTCGGAGCAGTGATACGATATTTCCAATAATACTCCCTTTATTTTGTGCACTTGAACTGATTCGACTACTTTAATAAACAATGATATCCTCTTTCTTTATGCAGTAAAAGTGTAAATGCAAATCTCCTGATAACAACAACAAAAGTGTATTAAAAACAAGGGACCACACCCTATTTCTTTATGCAAAAACCCAATGACCACGCACACACCAAGGGAATCTTCAAACTTAGGGACCACATCAATTTCTGATTAAACAAGACAAACATTACTTTATGAATAAATCGAACAAGACACACACTCCAAGGAAATAAACGAATCGTCAAACATACCGTATTCTCGGGGAGGGTCTCCATATTTGTCTGCATCCCTCAGTTTCATCTTCCAATCTCCGTATGTTGAATCGCTTATGTTTGATTTTGATCGGTTTTGGCTATCTTGAGTTTTACAGATTAGTAGGGTTCTAATTTGGGGATTTTGTTCTCTATTCCCGCTTCGTAATTCTCACGTGGGTGAAGATGTGTTTTCCTTCCAATTCCATGTATTCTAGCAGCATTAAAAAATTAAAAAAAAAAATCCACGTATGATTTACCGGATAGGTAACCGAGAATAGCAGGTCGAGGACTAATTTGTCGAAAAATTAAAAGTTGGAGGATGCGATTCAAAAAGTCAAAGTCAAGGGGACTAAAAACAAAATCTCTGAAACTTAGAGGACAAAAAGTGCATTTTCCCTACTTTTATCATTGAATTAGTAAGACGGGATGACAAACTTTCCTTAAGTCTCCCCGTATTTTGCTATGTAAGATATAATGCTATATTTTGCCTTGCCAAACTTTTGAAGATCTTTGGAAAAGACCCTTTTGAAAAAGGCCGTCCGCGCTTAATTATATTTTTGCTGCAAAATATTTCTCACAACAATGAAAAAAGAATTAAGTTCGTAATTTCCATTCACTAAGTGACGACCCAAAATTTTAGAGTGTCGGATCTACACTTTAGAAAATTGGGGCGTTACAAACCTCCTCCGATAATAGGTCGTTGTAGTCCCCAATACAAACCCACAGGAGACTATCAACACTCGCAAGATGCCTGAAAAGGTTCAAGAGGACTGTCTGTGAAGTCTCTCCGGAAAACCATAATAGCCAATTAATCTCTAGTTGTCAAGCAAATCATTCATAAATAAATCAATATGGTTCCTCGAATAATTCAAAACATAACAATTGCTCCAAAGTACAACAATGTCGCCACTCCTACCCACACAATCAACAGAAACAGGATTCAAAGTTAAGCTTCACACGAGATGAATGCCAAAAGAAAAAGTTTCATAAAGAAAAATAACATCGGGCCTATGAGCTCTAACAAGCTAACACACGCTGGAACTGTAGCCGGTTAACCCAAACCCCTACAGTTCCAACTTAAAACGATCACTATTCCTGGTAGGCCCGCTAAGCGAGACCTGCCAATAAAAAATGTCAACTCTCATCATCAAGGGAATCTTCAAGAGAGGATGTGAACATAGTTGCATGCAAACTAGAAGAGCCATGCAAGTTGATTTCACATTTACGTTTCTTCAATTTAAAAAGATCATAGTCTTCCGTGTTGTCCTCAAAACATGGATTAACAAGAAAACTTGTTGTAATATCTTGAAGATTCGTCATCTCACGCTCCTTTCCATCTCTGGTGCGATCTAATTCCATATTCTGTGAAACTACATGATTATAGGGATTTTCAGTTGACTTTCCCCGGACACCTGAATTCACGAGATTTATGGGATCAGTATCAAAATTGTCGGACTTCCCTTCTGAACCCTCCACTTGTGCACCCATACACTGCTCGATCGAGTGACTGTCGCCTCCCTGGCGTAGCCACCTATCACCCGTCGAGTGGAGATTCCTCCGATCCTCAACTTTGAGGAAAAGGCCCCATCCCTTAATTCCCTACCAGACGTCCACCGCTGCACCTCCGATAAGTCGAATAATGAGTCCAAAAGCTCTCCGTATGACCAAGCTTCCCACAAATGAAGCAGAACGCCTTTTACAAAAACTAACAATCACCATTCCTCCGCCATGTTTAATTTTCTTGAACTGTTTCAACGGTTGAGTGACATCGATCTCCACCCTAATTCACATATACTCCCTCGGTTGCACGATTAGAAGCATCATATTCCAAGAAACGACTCCAGAAAGTTTCCAAGTGATCTACCAATGTTCTCCAAGAAGAAGTCAATGTGCAATCCATAGACATGAACCCAAAAGCAGATATGGTTAAGGGGAATTTGCTGAGGTATTTCCCTGCCCGAATGTGGTGTATGACCCATCAAAAACCCTCTTCACATCAATTTGATGGAAGAATTGAAACAGATAGCGACCCCGACCAATTTCTTTCATATAAATGCCCTTATGCGTTCCCAAATCATAGCCATGCGCGAAAATAGTAATTTGAATGAAATCGTCTGATCTGTCAAGACCCTCCCCACGATACAGAACTCCACATTGCCGGCGTCCATGGGACATGGGTCTCCTTGAAGAACGAAGTCTAAGATAAAGAAAGGTAGAGTGGGGGCGACTCCGACTTTAGAACCAATTCACCATTATCTTCATCCAGTAAAGATAGATTCTCAAACACAGCATCCATAGTTAATATAGAGCTCCGACGAAGGGAGAGAACTAGGGCTCCGATGAAGAGAGTATTTTTCTTTAAATCCGTAGAATATTTAAGTCTTTGTGATCAAATAAAATATGACCATGTATGAAGAAGCACCAACATCGTTAATCAAAAGAATGTATTCAAACTTATTTTGATTACAAATAAGAGTATTATTTAGAAGTTCACCAGAATCACCAAACACCAGTAAAATAAAAACAACATTCTGCCCTAATTTCGTTCTAAATATCTCATGAAGGCCAAGAAATCTCACACTCAGTGCTTCATTGGTTGTTCTTCATGGGAAACCAACTTTATAGTTTATCCCTCATGGCGCAATTACAAATAAAGGCTGCAAATGACAAAATAAATAGAATAAGGAGAGATAGTAAAACACTCCCTCCCTCCGTTCCGGTATAAGTTATCCATTTTTCTCATTTTGGTCTGTCCCACTATAAGTTACCCACTAAATTTATATCCTTATACTTTTCTAGTATTTACACATATGTCACTCATTACCCTTACTTTTATCTAAATCTCTTCTTTTTATTCTCTCTTCATTATATCTTTTGTACTATATCTATATTATATTACCTTACATTAATCTTTATGCCCAAAAGAAATAGGTAACTTATATCGGGACGGAGGGAGTATATAGATTAAAAAATAGTAAGAGACACGGGTATGTCTATGTAAACCCAGGTTCACGTGAACTTTCTTTTACGACTATCATTGTTGTGCATATAAAGTGTCACTATTTATAAAATGCTTGAATTTTTAAATAGTGACACTCTGTATGCACAACAGTGCACAAATGGATGTGAGAGAAAGGAGAGAGAAGCAATGGAATTACCGTATCGATACTGACAGGTTTCCCATCATCTACGAGTATCTCGAGGACAGTGCCAGAATGATCAGCCTAAAATATCAAGACATGTCATAAAAATCAGATATCAGCATAAGTCACAAAGAATGTAAAGAAACTTAAATAACCAAGATATGTGTATTTTAACCTTCTAAATACAACAAAATGAATATCTAAAGGCTACAGCTTTGTCATCAATCTTCTCTCATTTTTTCTGGATAAGTACATTTTTAGGTGTAATTTAAAAGTACAAATATACAACAATAAAGTTCTATCAGTGATTCAATTTTCTAAATTTCATCAGAAGTATCATGTTTTCTGGCAAAAGAGAAAAGCTAAAAAACAATCTTGAGAAGCTTAAGCATGTATAAGCTTTCAAAAAAATCCAAAGTTGAATTTCCTAATTCTAGCATTTTATGAAATTCAAATTTCTAATCATTATTTGGATTCTGGACATATATATTAACAACAAGGCAAAGTATTATGTAAATAAATTTCACTGTGAAACTTGTTTCGAGAGTATTAGTTGTTTAACTAAGAGGTATTAATTATTTTACTAAAGGTACTGCCTCCATCCCATTTTAGACTGCTCATATCTACACTTTCAAACTAAACCCTTCCAAACAACTCTTATTTACACCTCATGTCAATCAATTACCCACTTTACCCTCTCAAACTAAAGCAACCTCCCTCCAATAAAGTTGAACTAACCCGTTTACCCTTAGTTTTACACATTTTAATACTAATAAATAACTTTCTCATTAAAACTCATGTCATTTTGTCTCGTTAAAATGTATTAGTTGTTTCACTAAAGAGTATCAATTGTTAAACCAATTTCACGGTAAAACTTGTTCACACAATTATCAATATACAAGAATCACAAGAAGATAACATTGCTAAAGATCGCAAGCCCACCTCAATCTCATTCATCAGCTTCATAGCTTCAATGATACACAAGACCTGTCCCTTTTGCACCTTATCCCCAACCTAGAATATCCAAAAAAAAAAAAAAAAATAAACATTACACGCATGCATCATAGCAAACAACCACATCATATCTACAAATCGAAACTACAAATGATGTAGATTTTTGCTCTGCAAACCACAATGAGTGTCATTAATTAATACTCTCTCCGTCCCGCTATAAGTTGCCCGTTTCTTTTGGACATAAAGATTAAGGTAAAATAATATAATATAGATATAGTACAAATTATGTGATGGAGAGAGAAGAAAAGAAAGCGATTTAGATAAAAGTAATAATAAATGAATGACATATGTGTAAATAATAGAAAATTGTAGGTATATAAATTTTAATGGGTAATTGCCAAAAATTGAATGAATAACTTATAATAGGATATACCAAAATGGAAAAATGGATAACATATATCGGGACGGAGGGAGTAGTTCACATTACAGTGCAGGACATATATTACCTCACACACGAGAGCAAAGAGATTCAGAAGGTAAAAGATTAAAGGAGAGAAAAAATGACTCTTCACCGTCACACAGCACACATATAAAGATCACCACAAAGAGGTCTTTCGTACACACATCATTATCATGAGAATGAGAGCCTTCGTTTCTTATCCAACAAATTCAGGTATGTCTCAGAAAATTTGGATTTGAGATGTTACTGAAGCTTACTACTGTAGAGGCAGCATTTGATTATTGGTTGGAAATAAAAAAGGACATGATAATTTATAAGCCCACGGCCCACCAGACAAAACGAAAGCAAAACAAAAGCAACATGTATAATTAAGATTATTACATTGGCATGTCTATGGAAAATAAAAACTACCCTCCATTCCAAATTATATGTCGCATTATATCCAAAATGGAGTTCCTAATTATTTGTCACTTTGCTAATATCAACAATACCTTTTTTTTTTTTCCACCAAACCCCAGATACTAACCATATTCTTGTAATTAATTGTGGTCTATATATCATCAAGTAATAAAATAAGGATTAAAAGTCTATTGATATCTTAATTAATGAAAAATTGGTTTTTGTGAATGAATAAAATCAGACATATAATTAGGAACGAGGAGCTGAAGAACGGATGCATAACCTTCACAAAAGGTGGTGCACCGGGAGCTGAAGAAGCGGTAAAAGTTTCCGGCCATTGGACATTTGAAAGGAGGGTGTGACGACTTTGGTTTTGCTGGTGCGCTTGGTGCTGGAGCTGAAGCCGGGGCTGATGGAGCAGAGGCCGCCGGGGCTGGAGAAGGAGCACTTGCAGGAGGATATTGTGACGGAGGTGGTGTATAATAAACGGGAGCTTGAACTGATGGTTGTGGAAGAGCTTCCTTTTCCTGATAAGGAGCTCACAATCCATTTGCTTTAGCTGCAACTCCACAATGTCTCTTGAATCAACAAGCCTGGATATATCAAGTAAAAGAAACAAGTTTCAATCAAGAAACGGAGCTGGAAAGTGATCGAATTCTTATGCAAATTATTACATACTTGACAAGATCTGTCACTTGTGCCATAAAAGTTGAAATGGTTGATGCATCTGGAACTTCATGTTGGCTTTCAGATTTCATGAACACTGCTGCCTCAAGAGCTGGGTTAGCATTCGAGTTTTCTCAACCGCGACCTTATAAGTGTTGAGTAATCTTAGCTCGAGTTTGAATCAAGTTTAACGATGAAATAAGAGATTCGAGCAAAGATTTTTCTGAAAAGAAAATTACAATAATCAATATGATGTTCATATTACCTCATTTAGCTGAGCACACACCTTGAAGACATCCAACTGAGACCGGCCACGACCACCCTGGATAATGAAAAGGTATTTTCAGTATATTACAGTAAATATCAGACGAAGTGGTTAGAGCTCCATTACTTATGGCCTAAAGGTCATGGGTTCGAGTCACCATTTGCCCGATAAAAAAAAAAAAATTACAGTAAATATCGATTTGAATCTAAAATATCTCCACTTCTCCTCACATCTATATTTGTTAACTGGCATGTGATAATACTAACCAAGCAATTAAAATCCTTATTTTTCCTACTTAAATGCATAAATTCCTTTCTTTCAACAGGCAACACCAAGATATTGAAACACTAATGAATCTGATAGTCATCCATCAACCATTTTTGGCTTCATCAGGAAGCATAATGGTGCAGATTAACCAGCTTAGGTGTTGGGGAATTAAAATAAATAAATTTCAGACCTCACTAAAAGTTAAGACTTAGATGAGAGGAAATTATTTCATAGTATCAGAGTTTTTAGTCTCAGGTCCCTGCGTTCAAATCCTGCTGAAAGCAACTCCACTCCACTCACATTTAATTGTCCACTCGACGGGCCTCCTCTCTTTTAAAGGAGATGGATGGAACTGTTTTTTGTGAAAATCGAACTCAATATTTGGGTATGAGGCAAAGACATTGATACCATGAAAGAATTTCATCTCATTTAAAAGTCGTAATGGTGATGTTTTTTTCAGATTCTAAAATCAAGCTTTAGATTTTGAAATCTAAAACCGATTATAGTTTGAGATTTTAAAAACCAATTTTAAAAAACCAACACTATAACCCTTGTAAACCTACTATTACACTTTCCAATACAATCAATTTTCTCTCCTTATAATTTAATATATTTAAATCATAATTCACATCATCTAATCATCTCAATCTCAGCAATAATATAATAATATAATTTTATTCAATCTCACATATTGATTTGACATATTGTTAAATCCTACCCTACTCAAAACCCAAAACAAACACACACATTATTTTTTATAGGATTTCAAAATCCCCTAAATTTTAAAAATAAATTTTTAAGTCACTTAAAACTTAAAAATAACATCACCATAGAGAAGTGTGAAATTATTTCATTTATATAAAATTATTTCATCAGGTTATCTCATGAGTTGATGAGATTGGGCAAAGAAAAACAATATTCATAACAAGCCTCAACATATATCTGTATAATTTGGACACCTAATTAGAAATTTAACCAAAAAAAAAAAACCATTCAACTTTCAAGCTAAACACAAGCAGAACTGACATTTTCCTGCCTAATCTCACAACAATGTTTTAATTTTCACAAATTCCAAGGTGAAGCAGTTTCATAATATGAAATTATAACATTACACTTATTGATATCACAGTATAAAATGGTCATGGTATCAGTGAATTATATATACAATAAAACAATAACAGTTCAATTAGAAAATCCACACCCCACAGCAGGAATTCTTTCGAAATTAAATTATTTCTATTAGTGAATTAATATAACATAGAAAAAATTAAATGAAAAATATCACCTAGCAATTTTCACTGAGAAATTGCATGAAATTGAAAACGAGCGAAAAACAAATGAACCTGGGATTGAGCAAATTTCGTCAATGCAGGATTTGATCTTGATTCAGATCGAGGAAACGAGGCAATACGGTTTCGTTGCTGAGTCGACTGGAGACGAAGCAGCCACCATGGGAGAAACCTTCGGGCAGGGAACGCTAAAAGAAGCCATTGGTGATTATTTCGACACCAGCGGAAAAGGAAAATCAATTAAACCCGATAAATTTCCAACAAGCCGAAAAATGTAAATTGAATCGGAGAGGAGAAAATGGGAGATTTGTAGGGAAGAATGGGCGATAAAAATGAAGAGAGATTAGCAGAAAAAACAGAGAGAGAGGCGATACGGCCGAGGGAGTGTTGGGCGAGAAACGACGACGTTTAGGTGTAACGTGCGCCTCGGCTTTTCCCTCCATGAGTCCAATTCAATGTGGTGGTTTAACCAACTGCAAACAATCTACATATTCGGCCCATTTAATACTATGTTTATTTTCTCTTTTATATTTAATATATAAATATAAATAAATATTTATTTATCAAGTCTGACGATGCTTTGAATAACTATATTAGCTTACATCAAAGTCTAATGTGAACGATTTTAATGGTGAAACTTTATCCGTTTTATTAAAGATTATCATTGTAATAACTTAGATTAATATTTATGTGAATCGGTGCATATCATGAACTCTATTTTTACTATTAGTATCATGTGCATTCACTATCTTGTCATGCGCATTCACTATCATCGCTATGCACATTCACTGTTATAATAAATGTAACAGTTGATAGTGATTGCGCATGACATTGATAGTAAATGTGCATGACATTGATATTAAATAGAGTTCATGATGTGCACTGATTCACACAAGTTTTTGTCAATAAGCGAATGGTATGACCTATATTAATAAAAGGTGTCATCGTAATAATTGTAGGGTGTCGGTCATAATAAATGAAGGGTATAACATATATTACACAAAGGCAACATTACAAAGGGTATTAGTCAATGTAACGAAGGGTATAATCTATATTATTAGAGGATATTTAGTGGTGTATTTACTTTGAATGTTAACCTTGGATAACCCTTCATAAGAGAGGTGTAGCCCATGTTTATATTTTGAGTTAAGTTACTAAAGTTATCCATCCGACCGGACTTATGACCCGTTTAACTCCCCTTAACCCATGATTTCTAATTCATCTTCCCCTTGGGTTAATTTTTAACACTCCCTTATCAACCCCCACTATGGTTATCCAAGGTTAACCATTACACATGAAGTAAACACTACCTAATAGCGATAGTTGTAGGGTAGTATGGATCCATTTTTAATGTGGATCAAGTTTCACCGTAAAACTTGGTTCACATGAGACACACTCATTACTAGAATTTAAATATCAAGTTCAATGATTATCCGATCGCTCTTAAAATATTTTATTTGACAAAGTTTTATATGAAAATGGTTCATGATAAGCTTCTCATGAAACTATTTTTAAAGTATAAATATTTGATTAAGGGCTTGTTTGCTTTAATGGGCGGGATAGATAAATAATTATCCCTCTTACATGAGACTAATTATCTCTTATTTATGGGATAAGTAGGATTTTTATAGACTCGATAATCCATCGGGGCCGGTGTCACATGAATCAAACACGAGAAAAATATGATAAAAATATTTATCCCTTTGAATCCAATAAAACAAACATGCCCTAAGAGTATTAAAATTTCATTAGAAATATAAAAAATTAGGGTTAGCCGTATCATATTATTTTTCAGGAGTATCAAGAACAATTAGTTTTATTACTATTTAAATTATTCATATTTAATATAAAAAATATAATAATATAATATTTAAATTTTATTGTAAATAAAATCATCATGTTTATACAAATTGCAATTTAATGTAAATTTTTGAATTTTGTTAAAAAAATTGAACTTGATATTTTTGCAATTCGAGCTTATGGCGAGATTAGCTTACATCGATTCTTTGATGTGTTGTTGAAATTTGAGATTTTTTATTTTCATTATTTACGTAGGCGTTGACTATAATTTTAATTAAAATTAATTGAAAAATACAATCCGAATATACCATGTGTTGTTACTCGTTTTAAATCTAAGAGAGATTTGTGGTGGAATATGGCTAGATTAACGAATAAAACAAGTAATAAATGAAGAACACAAGAATGGGGGAAGAACTCGGAGGTCCTTCCCTTGAAGATAACTTTGGGAGTCCCATGGGGACCCTAGCCTTGAGTGTATAATCTTGATGGCAAGAATGAGTTGTGTCTTTTATGATGGGTGAGGGCTCTATTTATAGAGCTCCCAAGAATAAAAGCTAAAAGCTAATAATAATTATAAATCCTTTATTTTAGAATTTATTTACAACCGTTGATATAAAATTCTGACAAGATCTACTTTACATTAAATGGTCTTGTCTTGTCTCGTAAAGGTGTCGAGTACTTTGTCGCTTGATGAGTGTCTTGCGTGCCAGAGTCAATTTCTTGGGCTCGCCGAGCTTGGAGAACTAATTAGGAATGGAGAGTATTCTAGTTTTCTTGCCTTTACGCCTAGGTCGGGATACCCATATGAGGCATTGGCTTGCCTACCGAGGTGGAGTATTTTATGAAATATTCATGTTACAATAATTGCCCCAGTTCGGTGTCAAGTGTCTTTGAGAGTCGAAATGGTAGTGTGGAGAGCGCTTTGAAAGCATCAAGAATGTATAGCCTTGCATTGAGGTTGGAGTATAGGATTTATACTTTTCGGTTTCTTATCGAGAGACCTTGCCGAGTGCCGAGCTGTCCGGCTACCTAGCCGCCGAGCTGGTCATCTACTTTGTGCCCTGGTTGCCGAGCTTGCTCGGCTACTAAGCCTGCCAGTGCCTAGCGATCGAGCTTGCTGCCTAGGCTGCCGAGCCGCCTAGGCTGGGAGAGGTGAGCTCGTCCGGAGATAAACTTACCGGAGAGGTGAACACGTCGAAAGAGTGAGCTCGTCCGGAGAGATGAAATCATCCGGAGAGGTGAACATATCTCAAGAGGAGAGCTCGTCGGAGAGGTGAACTCGGCGAAGGAATGAGCTCGTCGGAGAGATGAACAAGTCTGATGTGAAGAGCTCGTCGGAGAGGTGAGCTCGTCGAAGGAGTGAACTCGTCCGAGAGAGGCGAACTCGTCGGAAAGGTGAACATGCACGATGAAGAGAGCTCGCTAGAGGTGGGCTCGTCGATGGAGTGAGCTCGTCGGAGAGGTGAACATATCTAAAGAGGAGAACTCGTCTCAAGGAGTGTGCTCGTCCCAGAGGTGATAATGCCGATGAAGAGAGCTCAGGTGAGCTTCTGGAGGTGAGCTCGTCCGGAGAGGTGAACATGCATGATAAAGAGAGCTCGGCTGGAGGTGAGCTCATCGATGGAGTGAGCTCGTCCGAGAGAGGTGGACTCGTTCGGAGAGGTGATCATGTCCGAAGAGGAGAGCGCATCGAAGGTGAGCTCATCTAAAGGAGCGAGCTCATCCAGAGAGGCGGACTCGTCAGAGGGTGAACAAATCGATGAAGAGAGCTCGCTGAGGTGAGCTCATCCGGAGAGGTGAACATGTCTCAAGAGGAGAGCTCGCCTCAAGGTGAGCCTGAAAGAGTGAGCTCGTCGGAGAGGCAGACTCGTCCGGAGAGGTGAACAAGTCTGATAAAGAGAGCTCGTTGGAGGTGAGCTCATCCGAGAGAGGTGAACATATCGAAGAGGAGAGCTCATCCGAAGGAGTGAGCTCGTCGGAGAGGCGGACTCATCCAGAGAGGTGAACATGTGAAGAGGAGAGCTCGTCGAAGGTGAGCTCGTCGAATGAGTGAGCTCGTTCGAGAGGCGGACTCGTCGGAGAGGTGAACATGCTCGATGAAGAGAGCTCGCCTGGAGGTGAGCTCGTCGATGGAGTGAGCTCGTCGGAGAGGCAAACTCGTCGGAGAGGTGAACATGTCTAAAGATGAGAGCTCGTCGAAGGAGTGCGCTCATCCGGTGAGGCGGACTCGTCCGAAGAGGTGAACAACTTTGATGAAGAGAGCTCGGCGGAGGTGAGCTCGTCCAGAGGCGGACTCTTTCGGGGAGGTGAACATATTTGAAGAGGAGAGCTTGTCGACGATGAGCTCGTCGAAGGGTGAGCTCGTCAGAAGAGGTGAACATGCACGATGAAGAGAGCTCGGCGGAGGTGAGCTCGTCCCGAGAGGCATACTCGTCGGAGAGGTGAACATGTACTGAAGAGGAGAGCTCGTCTAAAGGTGAGCTCGTCAGAGGAGTGAGCTTGTTCGGAGAGGTAAACAAGTCGATGAAGAGAGCTAGCTAGAGGTGAGCTCGTCGATGGAGTGAGCTCGTCCGAGAGGCGGAATCGTCCGGAGAAGTGAACATGTCTCGAAAAGGAGAGCACGTCAAAAGGTGAGCTCGTCTCAAGGAGTGAGCTCGATTAGTGTGAAAATTGAATGATTATAGTGTGCTTAATTGCTTCAATTTGATATCATTTTCATGTTAATTCACATTTAATTGACCAATTGCATTTGATAGAGAGTGTGGTATTGTTTTGGTTAATATGTGTAGGAATCATCATCTTATGGAGAAATTTCAGAACTTCATATATTGTTGCATTAAGTGAAGAATTATACCATTAGAAAGAGGGCTGAAAGAGGGTCGCGTAGCAACAAGAATCGGGCAAATCGGAGTTCGTATGCGTAAGATATGAGCGATCGAAGTAGAGGTTGCTCCGAGAAGAGAAGTCACTCGGCCATAGCACATGTGACTCGGTAGGAGTGGAGTTTGCATTGCCCGAGTCGTATCATCCCAGAAAGATACCCACTCGGCCAAACCAAGCTCACTCGGCCGAGTGAGGTAATTTTGCCGAGTCAAATTATGCCGGAAGAAACCACTCGGCCAAGCCAAACCAAGGCCACTCGGCCGAGTGGAACTCCCAGGTGGCCGAGTGGGACCACTGCTGCGCTATTTTGTGTGAAATATCATCATTTTCGAGGCCCTTCTTTGCAAATTGGAGTTTGTAACTTTGCCCTCACTATATATACTTCCCATTTCAGCTGATTAAGGGGGATTTTCACACAACACGCAATTAGATAGGAATTAGATAGGGAAATACACATAGTTTCACATAGTTGTAGGTGTTCTTCAATCTCCTTTTAATTTCTTGCAAATTAGTGATAGATTTTCATTCAATCAAGTGTAGCAACACATTTAAGGTGATACCCATCCTTATTCTCTTAATTCTAATGGTTTATTTCTTAATTAGCATGCTTCCTTCTCCTTTTATTTTCTTAATTTTCGGGGGCTTTGTTATTTTGATCATGGTTGGCTAAAACTCTTATGTGCTTGGGTGTATTGACCCTTAGATGAGTTGATTTTGGTGATTTTATGATTGGGTGTTCATTTGTTGAGGTGATTACTTGTCTTAATGATGCTTTGCATGATTTAATTGCTTGGGTGAGCTTTGATCTTGTGTTTATTGATTTAATTTTCTCAAGGATACTTGGTTTATTGAATTGATGCATAGGTGTTAGGTTTGCCTTTTGTGATTGAAGTCAATATTTGATTAACGCAAGGATACTTGGTTAATTAATTAGAACCTCATTATGACATATTGATTACTTGTTGAATTGCTTGTAATTAGTGAGGGGGTGAGAGTGTTGTCTCTCACATTCCTACATGCTTGATTGATCATTTAGAACCTATGCTTATCAAGTACGGTTTTATTTGAGTTATTTGTTGGTTATCCCTATGATCCCTCTTTGAATGAACACTTGATTGTTTTTGATCTGAAATTGACGAAGTTTTTGGTGATTTGCACCCGAGCACTACTCTCTTCACTTGGTATTTAGTTGTTGATTGCTTAGTTTAATTTCTTGGCGAATTTGTTTGGTTTCTTTGTTGATTTAAGTTTTGCAGCCCGGTTAGCCACTATAATTCTATGACAACGCTTGTTTTTAGGCTTCACCGTTCTCCTAGTCCTTTGGGTTCGATATTTTGTTTGGTCGTAAAATACTTATGACTAGAAACTACACTACGATCAAAATGGCGCCGTTGTCGGGGACTAGTTGAAGACACTTAGGTGGAACTTGAATTCTTGTTGAGTAGTTTTACTAGTGGCATTTTTACTTGCTTTATTTTATTTTGTTGGTGTGAATTTGATACTTGTCTTCTTTTGTAGGTGGACACTCACTTGTTCTTAGGGGGCTAAATTTCTTAATTGAAATTGAACCTCGAACTTAGCCACCGAAAGAAGGTAAGGGTAGTGAAGAGTTCAATTGAGAAGATGGATGGATATAACCAATACCCATGGAATCATTGCTATAATCAAAATGGTATGGTTTATCCTCCACAACATGAAGAAATTGGCTATGATAATTGGAGGAACTTTGATTATGACTATCAAATGCAACAAGTTCCCTCCTATTATCAAGATTGGAGAAATGAGGAAGCTTTGCCCACTCTTCAAGAGACGTTCCCGAACTACATAGATGAGCATCATAGTCAAGAATTTGATCAACGAGATGGATTTCAATTTCAAGAAGTTTGGGAAGGAGTTTGTTACGATGATGGGAGGAGCTACGAGTACGATTATCAAATGCAACAAGCTCCCCTAATTATCAAGAGTGGGGAAACAATGAAGAAAAGACAACAACGCATGAATTGTTAGTCTTATTGTTGAGGAAAACGAGAAGAGAATGATGCAAAGCTTGAGGCTAGACTTGATAAGATGGAAGAATTGTTTGGGAGTCAAATAGCTCAACAAGAAAGCCAACTCAAATCTCTTGAGTTCCAATTGGAGCAATTGACCATCGCTATGAAAAATCAACAAGATGCAGTAAGAGGAAGAAGAAGAGGACCCAAGTAATGATAAGCGTGAAGCCAACAATTCAATGATCAAGAAAGATGAAGAGGAATGTCCATTGATGGACACGAGCTTCAATGAGCAAGAAAATCAAGAAGCATCAAACAACACAATGAAGATTGAAATGAGCATTCCTAAACCTTTGAACTCTTCAATTTGTACTTTATTTGATATTGATGCTTCTATTGATTTTGTTTTGCCTCTTAATAAATTTGATCAAAAGAAGGAAATTGAGAAGTGCTTGGGCATCCTTGGACAAAAAGAGAAAGAATGGCAAGAGATTATAATAAAAGAGCAAGGGGAACGCCCAATGAAGAAAGATGCGGGTGATTGGTCCAACTTTCATGAGAGTCTAATGGCTTTGGAAGCTCAAAGAATGAAGTATAATGGCAAGGAGGACCGATATCCTTGGCCATTCCGATAGGGAAATTTGAACTCAATGAATAACGTCCGGCATAGGACATTAAAAATAGCGCTAGATGGGAGGCAACCCATCATTTTTCTTTCTTTCGTTCTTTGTGCTTGTTTATTGCTTTCAATAAGTGTGTGTGATCTTTTTGTGACCCTTTGTAGGAGGTCGAGGTGTGCAAGTGAGGCTTGGGGAGTTACAAGCTTGAAGATGAGAGGAAGTTGAAGACCTTAAGGTACCACACCTTCTCTAGACTTAGACTCGTCTATGTTTGGGGGAGGTGTGCCTCTTTTCACCCTTTTTTATTTGCACCGCGCACCTCGTGTTTGGGGCTTATACGATATATCTTACTTGTACATGAATTTTGAAATGAGCTTACTTGAGATTATGCTTTTTGTTGATATAGTTTTGGATTTCATAGTGGGTAGTTGTGTGCAACTTCACCTAGCTAACTACCTTTGCCAAACTTTTAATTGCTTTGCAATGAAAAAGTTTGGGGGTGTGTGTTAGTTAGCAATGCTTGTTGCAACAACTTGCCTCTCATTTGTAATGAGAAAATTTTGTGAAAATTTTTGTGAATTTGGAGCTTATTTGTGGATTTATTGCATATATTGGAGTTTATCATTTTGGATGTGTATTTTGTGATGGTATATTGAGTATGGTGACCTTGATTGTGGACTTGTCATGTGATTAATTGGTGATCTTGTGATTGGAATTGGATGATGAGTTGAGTTAGAGGGTGATTTAGTCATTGTAATATGTGTTTGTGTGGAAACTTTGCTTAGGAGATCATTTTGTCTACCTTGATAACCTTGTGAGATTTGAGCCTTGACTTGCATAATTTTGAGTCTTGTTTCCTTGATGTGTGTATCAATCATGCTTGTGTGCTCTAGAACTTGCCACTTTTCTTAATTAGAAGCTACTTAGGTGTGAAGTTTTGGAATGTGATACAAGGCCATCTTTGAATTGATTTAGTCACTTGGCCGAATTTATCCTACCAAATGATATTATTCCGTAGTTAGCCACTTTGAGCTTATTTAGACTTATTTCTTTGACAAACCTACGAATTTAGCCTTTTATCCATGAGCCTAATTGTCCCTAATAACTAGTAGAGCGTAATGCTTTTAAAGAGGTTAATTTGTGCTTTGAAAGAAGAGTGTGGGAAAAATTTGAGTTGAGAAATGAAAAAGAAAAAGATGAAAAAAATTTGTGCACTTGAAAAAAAGAGATGTGATTAGAAAAGAAATGATGAAAAAAGAAGGAAAAATATCTTGTGCATATTGTGGTTGATTGAATGAAAAAGAGAAAAAAGGGTTCTATGAATATTGAGTGAGAAGAATGAATTGTAATGAAAACGAGTAAATTGTGTGAGTTGAGTATTGTGGGTGCAACCCGTACAATTGCACTTTCTCTTGAGAGTAAGAGATGTTCCTAGGCGTCTTGACCTCTCGCCTCCACTAGTTTACGAGTCACTTATCCAAATCTTCCACCCTCTACCAAAAAGCCTACATTACAACCAAATATAAAGACCTTGTTGATTCCTTGATTGATCACTTTTGTGTGGTAGAAAATGTAGATTTGTGGCAAGCCTATGGTAGTGCACTTGTTTGATTTGATTGATTGAGAGTATACATGCCTAATAAACTTTTGAGTGATGAGTGTGAAACACATGTCTTGTGAGAATTGGTAGACAATTTGTTCGAATTTGCTATTGTTGAAGCACAACTCATGTGAAGGTGATTAGTTGTTTTTGGCTTGATGATTCATTTGAGGAAGATTGTTTGATTACATGATTGTGTTGATAAGTCCATGTATTGAGCGAGTCTATGCAATTTTCCCCTTGTTCTTTAATTTCGTTGCTCGGGACTAGCAACACCTTAAGTTTGGGGGAGTTGATTAGTGTGAAAATTGCATGATTATAGTGTGCTTAATTGCTTCAATTTGATATCATTTTCATGTTAATTCACATTTAATTGACCAATTGCATTTGATAGAGAGTGTGGTATTGTTTTGGTTAATATGTGTAGGAATCATCATCTTATGGAGAAATTTCAGACCTTCATATATTGTTGGATTAAGTGAAGAATTATACCATTAGAAAGAGGGCTGAAATAGGGTCGCGTAGCAACAAGAATCGGGCAAATCGGAGTTCGTATGCAGAAGATATGAGCGATCGAAGTAGAGGTTGCTCCGTAAGAGAAGTCACTCGGCCATAGCACATGTGACTCGGCCGAGTGGAGTTTCAGCTGCCCGAGTCGTATCATCCCAGAAAGATACTCACTCGGCCAAACCAAGCTCACTCGGCCGAGTGAGGTAATTTTGCCAGAGTCAAATTATGCTAGAAGGAACCACTCGGCCAAGCCAAACCAAGGCCACTCGGCCGAGTGGAACTCCCCGGTGGCCGAGTGGGACCACTTGCGCGATTTTGTGTGAAATATCATCATTTTCGAGGCCCTTCTTTGCAAATTGGAGTTTGTAACTTTGCCCTCACTATATATACTTCCCATTTCAGCTGATTAAGGGGGATTTTCACACAACACGCAATTAGATAGGAATTAGATAGGGAAATACACATAGTTTCACATAGTTGTAGGTGTTCTTCAATTTCCTTTTAATTTCTTGCAAATTAGTGATAGATTTTCATTCAATCAAGTGTAGCAACACATTTAAGGTGATACCCATCCTTATTCTCTTAATTCTAATGGTTTATTTCTTAATTAGCATGCTTCCTTCTCCTTTTATTTTCTTAATTTTCAGGGCTTTGTTATTTTGATCATGGTTGGCTAAAACTCTTATGTGCTTGGGTGTATTGACCCTTAGATGAGTTGATTTTGGTGATTTTATGATTGGGTGTTCATTTGTTGAGGTGATTACTTGTCTTAATGATGCTTTGCATGATTTAATTACTTGGGTGAGCTTTGATCTTGTGTTTATTGATTTAATTTTCTCAAGGATACTTGGTTTATTGAATTGATGCATAGGTGTTAGGTTTGCCTTTTGTGATTGAAGTCAATATTTGATTAACGCAAGGATACTTGGTTAATTAATTAGAACCTCATTATGACACATTGATTACTTGTTGAATTGCTTGTAATTAGTGAGGGGGTGAGAGTGTTGTCTCTCACATTCCTACATGCTTGATTGATCATTTAGAACCTAGGCTTATCAAGTACGGTTTTATTTGAGTTATTTGTTGGTTATCCCTACGATCCCTCTTTGAATGAACACTTGATTGTTTTTGATCTGAAATTGACGAAGTTTTTGGTGATTTGCACCCGAGCACTACTCTCTTCACTTGGTATTTAGTTGTTGATTGCTTAGTTTAATTTCTTGGCAAATTTGTTTGGTTTCTTTGTTGATTTAAGTTTTTGCAGCCCGGTTAGCCACTATAATTCTATGACAACGCTTGTTTTTTAGGCTTCGCCGTTCTCCTAGTCCTTTGGGTTCGATATTTTGTTTGGTCATAAAATACTTATCACTAGAAACTACACTACGATCAAGCTCGTCCGGAGAGGTGAACAATTCTAATGAAGAGAGCTCACGGAGGTGAGCTCGTCGATGGAGTGAGCTCGTCGGAGAGGTAGACTCGTCTGGAGAGGTGATCAAATCGAGGAGGAGAGCTTGTCTCGAAGGTGAGTTCGTCTCAAGAAGTGAGCTCATTCGGAGAGGTGATCAAATCTCGAGGAGGAGAGCTCGTTGAAGGTGATCTCGTCTAAAGAAGTGAGCTCGTCGGAAAGGTGATCAAATCTCGTGAGGAGAGCTCGTCTCAAGGAGTGTGCTCGTCGGGAGAGGTGGACTCGTCCGGAGAGGTGAACAAGTCTAATGAAGAGAATGAAGATGGTGCCCCGCCTGTCAACCTTGGTGTTTTCATATTCTCGTAACATTCATCTTTATTTTAAATCTCATTTTTCCATACTTAGTTTTTGTTTAAAATTTTTGCCAAATATTTCAAATTGGTGTGGCTTGTCGAGTCCTCGGCCTTACTTGTCCAAGAGGTTGAGCTCGGCCCGTGCCGTCCCATACTTGGTTTTGGCATAAACGAGTTTGGCCTTTGGCCAATTAAGGATCTACTCAGGAGCTCGGCTCACCCAGCGTATTTCGGCGGGTTGTGCCCGCCGGTCCCTTCGTCGCCCAAACCAGTCATCGTATTGCGACTTCGGTCGGGGCGAGTTGATGAAGGTGTTCGCCAAATGGAGTCTAGTCCACTGATCCATCCGCTTGAATGGCTCGAAGTGGGTAGTCGCCGAGAGACCCTGCACTTCGGGATGACTTATTAGGGTGTGTCCAGTGGCGTGCTCTGCGCTCTGGGCTGATCACCGAGATCGACCACACACGACTTTTGTCCTAAATCCGAAGAGTCAAGGACCTCACTAGCCGAAAAGCTAGGAGACCTCGGCCGGAGGCCGAGCTCGCCGCGAGGAATTTGAGGGGCACACCCGACGGAAAAGCCGGGTGACCTCGGACGGTAACAGGACACGTCACGAGGGGTTTAGTAGGAGCCTCCCAAAGACATGGATCGCGAGGACCTTGCTCGGAGGCCGAGCTCACCGCGAGGAGTTTGGCACGGGTGAAACCCTTCCTCGACGGACGCCGTGATCCGAGCGAGTTTGAGAGGGGACCGCCCTCGGCCGTTCGGCCTCGAGTGGGCCCGCAAGGAGCTCACTAGGTTAGAAGCTAGGAGACCTCGGATGGCACATAGCTCTTCTCGAGGATTTTGTAGTTAAAGTAACCCGTGCTCGGCGAGAGTGTAAACTCATTGCGAGTCTTATTTAGGACGCGTCCGTCCGGCTCGGCGAGAGACCGAGCTCGTCGCGAGTCCTGCAGGTAAATCTTGCTAAAAGCGGAATGTCTACGCCAAAGAGGCGGACGATCAACGCCACAAAGGCGGATAAGACAGCGCTACGGAGGCGGGTGATCTATGCCACAGAGGCGAAATAGATCAATGCCGAAGAGGCATATAGTCAACGCTATGGAGGCGGATGAGTCAACACCGAAAAGGCGGACGATCAACGCCACGAAGGGGGATAAGACAACGCCACGGAGGCGGGTGATCTATGCCACGAGGCGAAATAGATCAATGCCGAAGAGGCATATAGTCAACGCCACGGAGGCGGACAAGTCAATGCCGAAAAGGCGGACGATCAACGCCACGAAGGCGGATAAGACCACGCCATGGAGGCGGCTGATCTATGCCACGAGAGGCGAAATAGATCCAAGCCGAGGAGGCATATAGTCAATGCCGCGGAGGCGGATAAGTCAACGCCGAAAAGGCGGATGATCAATACCACGAAGGTGGATAAGACAACGCCACGGAGGTGGGTGATCTATGCCACAGAGGTGAAATAAATTAATGTCGAATAGACAGATAGTCGACGCCACGCAGCGGACAATCAATGCCGAAAAGGCGATCACAACACCGCGAAGGTGGACAAATCAAATGCCGATAAGGCAGATAGTCAATGCCCAAAAGGCGGACAATCGATGCCGAAAAGGCGATCGTTAACACCGCGGAGATGGACAAGTCAAGAGCCGACAAGGCAGATAGTCAATGCCCGAAGGCGGACAATTGATGCCGAAAAGACGAGGGCACTTAGGCCGCTTGCTCGGTGATTCGAGAATTTTACTTCTTTCATCACGAGTCTAAATTTTGAAAAATATTTGTACTTTTGATTTTCCGAATATTTAGAGTTTGAACTTTGGAGTTCTACTTTTCTTCCCCTGAAGTATAAATATTTTTTCGGTGTTTTCGAGACCGTTAAAGGTTTTTTAAGAAATTTAGACATTTAAAAGATTTTTAAATCCAAAAATGTGCTTACATGCCCCAAATTTCTTTAAAAAGTTTGGAGTCTTATTTTTCTCCCTTCAAATATAAAAAATTTTTCCGAGGGATTTTTAACAAATTCTACACTTTAAAAAAATTTTTAAATCCTAAAAATGTGTGTGTACATACCCCAAATTTTTCTTCAAAAGTTTGGAGTTCTAATTTTCTTTCCCTTAAAAATATGAAAAATTTTCGGGAGGAAATTTTAACCGTTGAAGGTCTCTAAATAATTTTTGACAGCTTTACAAATTTTGAAGTCTCAAAATATACGTGTCTTTGCCCCAATTTTTATAAACAATATAGGGAAATCTGCAAGTAGCAACGTAATTAAATAGGTAGTCGTCGAGAATACCTAATGTTAGTCCCGGAAAGTTTGAGTTGACAAAAACCTTGAGTAAGCTTTCTAGAACAAAATCTAGAAAGGGGTTTGAATAGATTTTGTAGATTTTTTCAAATCTTTCAAAACCAATTCAAAATATCGATTAAAACACGGATTATGTTAAATTCTCAACTTCTTATAAGATCAAAAGCAAGGTTGATATTGTAGCGCCTGGCTCTACCCCACGATGAAAGTACATTTAGCAAGAATGATCAAAAGATTTTAATTTAAAGGGGTCAAGCGGAAGATGACATCATAAAAAAACACGAGTATTTTTTTAAACAAATCAAATTATTTAAGTGTCTAATTGTGCTTGTGCCTAACTCGTGTCTTACCCACATTTCTAAGTCAAACACTTACTTAATTGGGGACATTTGTAAAAATAGATCATCAAGCGTGTGAGAAAAGTCATAACTAGTTTAACATAATAAAATATAATATAATAGGCGTCGCCAGTCATGCATGCATAACATATTAAAACAAACGAACATAACTCCTTTAGTAGTTTTGAAAGTGGACTCACCAACTTTAACCTAGTAATCCATACATAAATTTAAAAGCTTAAACCATAACATAAGTCCTACTAGTACTAGCTTCAATTCTTACGAAACTTAGTTTGTGGTAAATTTATTTAGAGGAGTCTACATGTACCGATCACGTCCACCTTATCGTCAAGCGGACCTGAAAAATTTAAAGTAATATCATGAGTCTTCCCCGGAGGAGAACCCTGATTGGGATAACATTTTAATATACAATTGCATTAAAAAGACTAATAAGCATGTCAACCGAGTACACGCCAGTCTGTAGACCCAACTTATTTCACACAGATTTAGTCCGTGAGACCTCGTCTTGATTCCACACAGAGCATAGTCCGCTTCGACTAGCTTTATCACATGCAGCATAGTCCGTCGACTAGCTATAATTCACGCGAGTAGCATAATCCGAAGATCTCGCCCGCTCGCACACAGTTACTCTAAATAATGCAAAGGTATTTAAAAGGTTACCCACTTTCTTGGTATTTGAGCGTTTCAAGATAGCTTCCGGAGGAATCCAAATTGCCCCGAAGCACTCGATACATTTAGTCGTCTTTTAGTCTTATAAGCATTAAGTTATAAACCATGCACTTAAAGTGTTTTTACTAACTTTAATTAGTATCTAATACATATATATATATATATATATATATATATATATATATATATATATATATATATATAACATATACCTACTTGTAAACTTAAACATATTTCAAAGAAAAGAAATTCTATTTACTAAGACTAGTTAAGTACGCATAAAAGAAATTATAAAATTTCTTCATATAAGTAAAAGAAATTATAAAAGAGTTATAACATGCTCACAACAAAACTAATTTATTCATTATGGAACACTTCTACTTTCAATTACTTAGGTGACTAAAGAAAATAATTTACAAACTACTTTTATGTAAAACTCTTTAAAAAGACAGCTCGTAAGTAGAAGATTATTTATAAACAAATATAAACATGTCATAAAATTATTAAATTTATACAGTAGATTTACAACACATATAGCTACATACCATAAAAATTTCACATGAAAATAATCTCAATTTTGTTACTTATGAATTTTTCAAGTTAGATAAAAACAATTTCCTAAATGAGGTTATGCACCATCTTTTTATAAAATTTTGTAACACATGAATATGAATTAAATAAAATCAAGTAAAACTATATATAATATCCTAAGTACCAGTAGTATCACTAGTAAAAAGATCACATTTTAAATCTTCACATTTCCTACTTGATCATGCATCATTCTAGAGCTCTAAAATCGCCCGTTTTTACTAGAAAGACACTGCTTTGTTAGAAAAATCATTAAAAATTGAATATAACTCATTAAGGTAAAATTCTTATGAAAGCTAAGACATAGTAAAATAACATAGTCGAAATTTACTTTCAAATATTAATTTTTCTGCTCACAATGAAATTTTGCAATAATCGCAGCAGGGCGTTTTTCTTCAAGACAACACTTTGGTAGAAAAATCATATTAAATCGAAAATAGCTTCAAAAATCTGAAATTTTTACTACTTATTCTAGACTTCCAGAACTTCAGTTTGGTAAAGGGGTTTGAGAAAATTTGATCAGAAAAGGTCAGAACACTTTTTGAAAGTAACATGCAATTACATAATAAATTTCAGCAACAAAATCTATACATACAAAGCATAGTTGGGGCGCCCAACTTGATTTGATCACCAAAGAATCACCAAATAAGTTCTTAAACCAAAGAAATAGAGACATGCAGTAGGAAAAATAACTTAAAAGTCACATGCAATAACATAGCAATTTCCAACAACAAATTTTATACATTTTCAAGCATGGTTGAGGCACCCAACTCATTTTAAATATCAAAAGACCATCAACAACCTTTATGGAAAACCCTAATAATTTATCATTAGTTAAAAATGCATCAAAACTCACATGCAACCATATAATCAACATGCAATCCACTAAATAGCATCAAATGATCACATAGTTTACATATTCATAAGCTAAACATATATAATCAAACATAGCATTCAACCAAATGCCAAAGAACATCTTTGGGCTTCTAACATATGTATCTAATCACATATACTCACTAGAACATTGTAGGTAATAAGAGAGAAAAAGATAACAAAAAGTTATTTAAAAATATGACCAATATATTTGAAAACCCATTTAGGCAAAAGAGTGAAAAATGTTGCATTTTTCTTACCTTAGAAGACTTCTTGAATCTCCAATCTTGAGTTGAAATGGAGAGTTATTTCCGTTGGGAGAAGGAGAGAGAAAACTAGGAAAGAGAGTAGAGAAGTGTACGCAGAGTATTCTCGGAGAAAAGAAATGTACGCACGGATTTGGAGAGAGTAAATGTGTAGTCTGTTGATATTCTTCACTCAAATATATAATAATCTCAAAAGTTAAAAATAAAATCTAATTAAAAGTCATACCTAGAATTGAACCTTGGACTTCATAAACTCAATAAAACTTATACATTTATGTATTACCACTTGATCTATATAATATGATTGTTAATAAAGTATTTTATAAACTATTTCATATCTAATTTATCCCTTTATTTAATTATTATTATTATTATTATTATTATATATATATATATATATATATATATATTTTTGCTTACTCGTATCGAGTGAGTCACGATTGAGCTCGATTTCCTCGTAGGCTACCTGCAAAACTCTTTAAACTTCATTGAAAATATTAGTTCTTAAATTTTATAAATCATAAATCTTCAAGAGCTTGAATTAAAATTTACAAATTTAATAATAAATAAAGTAATTAATCGCTTAAAATATGAAATGCAAGTTTTCTAAAAATGGGGTGTTACGTATATATCTTGATTTTAGTTAAGATTCTCGAATTTAACTCTTGATGTACCACAATTGTAAATCAAACAAACTAAAGAAAGCAAGAAATAACACTGCAGATTTATAGTGGTTCGGATTTTAAAAATCCTACATCCACTCTCCTTCTTCAATTTGAAGAAGGGACTCTGCTTTCTTTAAGCTTTTCTTACTTCCACTTACAACTTACAACTTGTACAATTCTTCAAATCTTCAATCTCCTAGACTCTTCTTCTAGAAATCTAAGCTAGGTGTGTATTGGATTTTGAAGATTACAGAAAGTGTTCTAAAACACTTAGAACTTTTGAGACCTCTCTAGAAATTCTTGTGAAAAGATTGTGAAATCGAGTAATGAATTGTGTAAATCAAATATGCATAAGTGTTGTATCTAAAAATGAAAACTTAGACCTATATATATAAGTCGAGAAGACAGCGTTAGTTTATTAGTTAGTTCTAACAAACTTGAACCGCTTAACAAACTTAATCTTGAAAATTGTTTAAGACCCTGGATTCTTCCTACTCGTCTGTGGGACTTGGGTGAAGATTAACCTTTCTTATTCTACTCACCTTATCTTGACCTCGCTCGAGCTCTTTATACTTGTCTCACTGCAGATGATTAAGATTGAGGTTGTCTGCATGACTTGTCATTCCTCGTCTCCACCGACTTGAACTAATCGACTGAAAATCGGCCAGATTTCTAGAACTTAGTCTTCGATTCTTCATCATAGTCTCGCTCATCTGAGCAGCCTTTTAACCCATCAAAACAATCTTGATCTAACAATTTCCCCCTTTTGATGAAGTTAAAACCTACAAGAATAGACACACTCGCGGTGAAGTTAGTTCGTAGTTTATCAAGATCAATAGATAGGTATATCAAAGCACATTTTTCACATTACAACAGTATTTATTCACATATAAAGACTTTAGATCTTTTTAGACTTCCTTAAAAAACTTAGAAAGAAACCAAATGAGTCTTCAAGACTTAGAAATTTTTTTTTTTTTTTTTAAAATTTTTAAGTCGAGAGATACAATTCTCGGATGACTTATACTTAAGAAAATTTTAAGTTTTTCTTAAAACAAAAAAAAAACTTTAAGAAATTAAGACAAATAAAATGAATCAAACACAAGGTATATTCACATTGAATTTACAATGATTAGGATGAAGATAATAGAAAAGTAGAAATAAGGAAAAGAAAAATCCTGTCTATCAGGTCTTCCCACCGGTCTTCATCCTGGAATCATCGGCCAATTGAATACCCGCTTCCTAAGTCTTTAGATCCTCCTGTAGTAGTCCGATTCAGCCTCGCCTTCTTCAAAATACCCTTGACCCGATCTAGGTCCAGGATCCATCCGATTTCTGGCAGGATGGCATACTCAAAAGCTGGAGAGATCAAAGTTGACGTTGAACTCTACATCGGCTTCCAGGCGATGATAGAACTCGCATCTACCTTCTCCGTCCCACTCATACCACGAGTTAAATCAGATCTTCTTGAGTTGCTCCGGGGCCCTTGAGAATATACCAGAAGTATATCCACATACCCTCCGATTCTTGTCTTTGTACTCACCGCATATTTCCCAAGCCACTTAGGAGGCGGGCGTATTGTGAAATGGCCTGAACTTCCCTGCCTTGATCTTTGATTAACCATTTCGCGGCCAGTGCTCCGTAGACGCGTTGAGTCTTTCTTCTTCCTCTCTGCTTCTTCTTTTCTTTCTTGCCAAAATATTCCATCTCTCTCTTAATCCTTTTGATCTGCTCTTCCGAGAGATTGGAATAATCACTTCCTCTCTTCCCCTTTTCCTTTAGCAAGACCACTCGGTAATAAGTTCACTGATTTGAGCTCGGCTGATCGCTACTTCTTTTCCCTTCCCCTTGGCTCCTTCTTTTAACCGAGCCAAGAGCTTCTCCCACCTTTCCTCCTCATCTTTCCTCCTCTTCTCCTCATCTTCCTTTAAAGCTTCCTCCGGTTGACTCACCTCACCGAGAGCAATGACGACCATCGTTTGATCCGAGCTTCCTCTCGCCTCCCGGATCAGGTACGTGTTGGCCTTCATGCCTACATCTTTCTCGGTCTCCTCGACCACCAGTGTGAGGGCTTGTCTTTTCTCTGCCTTGACTTTTTCCCCTTTTTTAACTTCAGCTGACAAGTCGAAAGTTTTGCATCCGAGCGTAGCACTTCACCTCAAATCCTGAGTGGTCTACAACCAACTCATTCACCACCAGCTGATTGTACCCCATAACCTCCTCCTTTAATGCCCTCGGCTCCTCCTCCATCGATTTCACTTTACCAAAGACAGAGTTAGTGATATCTACAATTTTATCGAGACAAAGTTACCTCAACTTCTCTCATGTCAAGCTAGCATTGTGTTGTTCAATGCACTTTGACCATCCTCCTTGTCTTTCTTTCCATTTTCTTCTGAATGTAGCATCGACTTTCTTCTCGACAAGGGGACAATATAGATGGTGCAAAGGCGGTGGTTGGGCTTAGGTCGATGTCTTCATCCTCGGTTGAGGAGTCGACGAGAGATTATTTGTTACTGGGTTGAGGGGATGAGAGGAATAGATTGAGTTTGGATAGTTGGAAGAGAGGAATAAGATATTATTGGTATTGGAGAGGTTTGGGTGCTGTGGGGAGAGGTATTTGGTCGAGATGGGGTTGGGAGAGATGTTTGAAGTCAGTAGAAGGAATGGATAAAGGGATGGGTAGATTCTGTAAGTGGGGTTTGGATTTGGACCGTAGGGGAGGTAGTCAAGGTTGAAGAGGCTGGGATACCACCTGGATATCCCTTCATCATTGCCAATTTGGATTTGTGGGGCTTCAGGTGAGGCACGAGGCTCAAAAATGCCAAACTGAGGCATTTCTTCCACCGGCCAAGTACGAGATAAGGTAGGAGATGGGGAAAGACTTGTACTGCCTCGGAATAGGGAAAGCAAATTTCCTTGGTTTGGGGAGAGTGGAACCTCCAGTGACCAACCTGTTGCAATCAGATCGGGACCTCCTCACAGTAAAGCCGGGGTTGATAGATCTATCTCTGTGTTGGAGCTACCAGATTTGGTGGATCCTTGAGCTCTGGGCTGCTCGTCTTGGTCTCCCTCTACCAAGGGGATTTCTGCTTCCTCTTCTTCCTCATCATCACGAGGCAACCTTGGCAAGAGCAAGCAGATGAGCTTTCCCCTTCTTCTTCCTCTCGAGGCTTTCACCAACCTCCTCTTCCTCCTCTCAAAACATCCTCGGGACCACGCACTGCTTCTGCCAGGTTGGACTTTCAGTGCGACCTCTCATTCTTCTTGCTTTCATGTCCCTCCTGCTTCGACCTCCACTGGGGCCGCCTCAACTTGTTCATTTGGCCGACTCTGACTCTCTGTTCAGCCTGACACTCTCTAGGCCCCTGGGCCGCATCGAGACTCATCATCCGAAGTGGGTTTCCTCCCACTCGCCATCATCCTTTGTGAGGATGCCCTTCTCCTTGAAAGTACTTTTTGGTACCTATTCTCCGGTCACTTTCCTATTCACTCCCTTCAATCAAAACGGTGATTTTATTGAAGAGACTCAGTAGAAGTAGGAACCCTCTAGAGATGACTTGAAAGTCAATCGCTTCTTCTCCTCCTCCCCGAGCTTGTATATTAGCAAATCCACCCAATTCACTTGCACTCCATCAAGATGGCTCGCATCACTTGCACAATCTGGGTTTGGTTAACCCCATCATGTGAGCTCTGCTCACCTAGTACCGCCTTAGTAACCACGCATCGTAATGAAACCTCCTTCTCAGCAGTTCTTTCTTTAAATCCTCGCGAGTTCCCCCGTAAGTGACCCTGCGCCATCATATCAAAGGATTCTTCCCACTTATCTTCTTTATGCGTCAATGGATTAACTCCCTCCATTGGCGTATCAAAATCCCTGTGATATTCTCCCGGAATAGCTCGGTGTCGTTGAGCTGAGAAGTATCAAATCAAATCCCGAGTGTCCTCCATTCTCGCCAAAATTCGCACCTTCCAGTGGTCTAGCTGCTTTTGCGGAGACTTCGGTGAAAGAAATCCTCTCGAGTCGAGAGGCTTCAAGAAGAAGGCGAAGGATTTACGCAGATTCTGGTCATTTGTGGTTTCGAAATCGACATACATTTCGCTTTCAACGTTTTTTGAAATATTCTCATTCATTTGAAATGAGAAATATTTGTGGAAATGTATTTGGGTTTATAAGTTTTGGTAGTTTTTGAAGAAGATGCCATTGGAAGTTTTTGTTAATTTTAAAAGAGTTTGACAAAATATGGGTTTTAGAGATGGAAAGAAAAGGATTTAGGGAAGAAGAAGATGTATTTATAGGGGGAAGATTGGAAAGAAGAAAACCGCCATTTTGAAAATATGAATTAATCTCAGCCATTTATTCAAAAAGTTTTTACCGAGTATTAATCAACGGTTAAAAACTAAGATAAACGATTAGGATTCGCCTGAATTGTAATCGCCTTGAATAAGTAAATAGTTACTTTATAGCTGATTGATTTGACCGACATAGGTTACTTTATTCAGAGAAGTAAGTATACCCAATGCTAGCCATGTGATATCTTACTTCAACTAAAGGTTTACTAAATGATGAGTTTGAAAAAGCAGATCGAAAAAGCAGGATAAGTTTTAGAAAGTCATCCGATAGAGTAACCTGTCGATCTCGAAAACCCAGCTTTAAATGTAATAATTTTTTTTTTAGCAATTTTCAAATCAAGTTAAAAAAAAGCAGATTCGAATTAAGAATAAAGTAGTTTGAATAAAGGAATGAAATAGTGTTATTTATCACATTGCTCCTCGCAAAGACATAAACTTAAAAGAAACCATCGAAAGCTTAAGGTAAATCAGATAGAATGTTAATAGTCAAATCCAGCTTTTCTTGAGTTAAGCCGACTATTATCTCCTTATGCGATTTACTCAATGTCGACAAGTAATTATCAATTGAGATAAGGTCAATATGACTAATCCTTGATTCTTGATTCCTAAAAGCGAGATCAATGATATCACTTACGATTGCCCTTTGACACATATCTAGTCGATAATTCTTTCTAGAGCATTAATTTAAAGAAAGAAAAAGAAATAAGGAACCAAATGCACACAATTAGAAACCACTAAAGATGCATCAAGTAATCCTAATTCTAAGCACATTTCTTTAAACCTAGACTCATTAATGGTTTTGTAAGTATGATGTCACTTTTTGTGATTCGAAAGGCAATTTTCTCAATTCTAATGTCATTCTTTTCAACATGATCCCTAATGAAATGATGCCTAATATCTATATGCTTGCATCTAGAATGTAAAACAGGGTTGTAAGTCATTGCTATTGCACTATTACTATCACTGAAATAGGAATGATGTTTGAATATTATAGTCTCTAAGTCATTGACTAATCGAGAGAAGTTGAGAGCAACAACTTCCAGTCACATGTATTCACTTGATTGTGGAGGTGGCAACGGATGTCTGCTTCTTAGATAACCAAGAAATTAATTTGTTGCCTAAGAATTGACAAGTTCCCGAAGTGGATTTCCTATCAATCTTACACCTCCAAAGTCCGAATCAATAACTTTGTTAGCTCAAAGTTGTCATCAACTGGGTACCATAACCCTACTTGCAAGGTTCCTTTGAGATATCTAAGAATTTTCTTAGCAGTCTCCGATGAGTTTTCTTGGGATTAGATCGGAATCTTGCACATACCCCAAAGGCTATGCTCCTGGTCTACTTGGCAGTGAGATAGAGAAGAGATCCAATCACCCACGATACTCCGTTGCATCGGTGGGTATCCCCGCTCATCCTGAATCCATTGAGAAGTTAGTTGCCTAGGTATTTTGACTTCTCGCTAGTAATCATTCCAAATTTCTCAATCAGATCCTTAGCATACTTAGACTGATGTATAAATATACCCTTACTCATCCTGTTTAATTTGTAAGCTTCCAGAAAGTATGTCAATTCTCCCATCATTGACATTTCAAACCATTCTTCATGAGAATGCTAAACTCTTCACATAATTTTGCATTAGGTGAACTAAAAAATTATGTCATCTACATAAATTTGAACTAGTAAGATGTTGCCATCTACTTCCTTCCTAAACAAAGTTCTATCAATCTTACCTTTAGAAAAACCATTTGATGTCAAGAAATCGATAGAGTATCATACTAAGCTCGGGAGCTTGTTTCACCATATAGAGCTTTGTTGAGTTTATAGACTTTGTTATATGGTCTTAAACCCGGAGGCCGCTCTACATAGACCTCCTCAAGTAACACACCATTAAGAAAAAACGGACTTAACATCCATTTGAAAGACTTTGAAAGACTTATATGCGAAGCAAATGCCAAGAACAATCTTATTGCCTCTAATCTGACAAGTGGGCATAGGTTTCATCATAGTCTATTCCCTCGATGTGAATAACCTTGTGCGGCAACCAGTCTTGCCTTATTTCTAAAAATAATATTGTTCATCTCATTTTATTTTTAAACACCCATTTGGTGCCTATAATCTTCTCGTGTAAGGGTCTTTCCACTTGATCCCATACATTTTGTCTTTCAAATCACGCGCGGATTCTTCTGCATGGTCATATCCGGTTTGGGTCTCGATAATGCTTCCTCAATAGACTCTGGGTTCGAAGTGACACATAACAACCAAAGACTTTCGCAGTCTAACATCATTCGTGTTCTGCACACTACTAGATGGATCTCCTATAATCGATCGGATGGATGATAACTTCTCATCCTTTTGCCTATATGAGGAGAAGAATCCTCATCTTGAGTCTCGATTGGTAACTCATCGTCAACCTCGGACATTCCTTCATCACCGACTGCCGTTCGATCACCGGTGATGTCAAAGGTGTACGATCAAGGAGTCTCAGATCGTGAAGTTGTCTTCCGATTATCAGATGGGATTCTTCTTCATCGATTCAATCAAGAGTAGGTAGATAAACAATTCTATGTTTAGTCTTGGATAATTCAATTTTATCTAGATTTTCAGAATTTGATTCACTTTATCTCGAGAAGGAATACAACTCATCAAAAACAACATGAGGAGTTTCCTCCACACAAAGAGGTTGTCTTGTTAAAAACTCTAAATGCCTTTGAAGTATTAGAATATCCTAAGAATATTCCATCAGTGCTTTAGCATCAAGTTCTTAACTTAGATTTCCTATCATTGTTATGAATGAAACACTTACAACCAAAGCTTTGAAGTATGAGATCCTTGGAATCTTACCTTCCAAATCTCATAAGAGTCTTACCCTTGTCTTTGACAACTAAGCACTGTTACGGTATAGTTTGTGTTGATAGCTTCATTTTAAATTTGAGGGTATTTATACTCGGTAACATGCTCGGCCGTGCTTCCTTCAAAGTTCTATTCCTTCTTTCAACCACTCCATTTTGTTGAGGAGTTCTTCTTGAAGATGTCTCATGAATAATTCCATACTCATTGAAGAAATTAGATAAACAAGAATTCAAAAATTGCAGCTACCTTATCACTCCCGATTTTAATAATATTAACTCCTTCTCATTTTGAATTTATGCGACAGATCGTGAATCTTGTTCATAGTCTCATTTTTCTTGAAAAGAAATATGACCCAAGTGTATCTAGAAAAGTCATCTACTACAACAAGAGTATATTTCCTTCCACCGAAATCGAGGAGTACTTGAGTCCAAACAAAATCAGGATGAAGGAGTTGTAACACTCTTTCGATGAGGAGGAGTTAATACTCTTAAACGAAAGTGTCTAGGTTGTTTACCTTTTTTGACAAGCATCACATTTAAGATCAGTTGATAAAAGTTTTTCTGTAATCCCTTGACAAGGTTCTTCTTAGCTTGACTTACTAAGGGTCTTGAAATTGATGACTAAGTCTTTTATGCCATAGCCAGTGATATCTTCTCCACCACTTAGCCCATCGGACAAGTATCTTGGGAACAACTATTAAAGTTGGCCACATAGACATTACCATGTCAAGCCGCTTAATAGTACCTTATCCGAGGAATTATCCAAAATATCACATTTATCTCTTGAAAATTTTACAAGAAAACCTTTATCACAAAGCCGAGAAACAGATATGTATTATGTTTCAACCCTTCAACAAATATACCTCGAGATACACAGATATCCTTGATAATCAAAGTACCTACACCTTTAGTCCGACCACACAATTATTATCACCAAATAAAACTCTTGGACCATCAATGCTTTGAAAATTTGATAACAAACTTCTTGTTATGGGTCATATGTTGTGAAGCGACCAGTCAATGTACCATATTGAAGCTGAATGATATCTTCCTTAAGTGATGATCCGTGAATCCCGGTAGAAAAGCAGTTAGTTTTAGTCCCAGTGATCTGGGTCCTTTTGGGTCAAGAATCACTTTAGGAATCTAAATAAACATCTCATCTCATGAGACATTAAGTCGGACTCATATTTTCTACCAAATTTGTCTACAATAATATCATTTTTAAATGACAACTGTTGTATTCAGATTGGGTAATTTTCCTAAACTTAGGAAATGTAGGATAGCATTTGCTCCTTCCATCAAAAGAATTATAATAAGAAAATCTTCTTATTTTGGTTCTTGGATTCCTTCTGAGTCTCGATAGGATTCTTCACTGAATTCTTGGTTTCATCGAAGTTGTAGTCCTTATCTCGACTAGTTGGTTTCCATGGACCAATTTTAATATCCTTTGATTGAACAGATGCTTTCACAAATTTCCTAGGTTTTTTTAATATCGGTTATTGTTCCTATCATAACCAAGTCTGTCTTATCATGAGATTTCGGGAAGTATTAAAATATGATCTATTACGATTGTGAATTATTAAGCTGACTAATTTTGAAGACAAGTTCTCATTGTCTTTCTTAATTAATTCATTTTCAAGAATTACTTAAATTTATCTTTTAAAGTTTTAGTTCATTTTCTAACTCTTTAGGAGTATTTGCCGATGTAGCTTTCAATGATGAAAACATTCCCCTTTAATGTTTCCTCGGTCAGTTGTTCATCCTCTCTTGCCTTTATTTAGAATTTGAATTCGATCTCTTTAAAAATAAATTCTGTCTCATTATGCGTAAGCCTAAAGATGTCTTTAAATCTCTCAATAATTCTGTATAGCAGCTTTGGTCATGATCGGGATGCAGATCGACAAGAATCATTATCTCAAGATGAATAGTAGATTACCTCGTGGCATGAGAAGATCTCATCATCGATCCCAAATCGAGATGAGGATGATGAAGATGATGATGATTTCTTTGGCTCTTTTTCTTCACCCAACAAAGCTCTTTGATAAAATCACTGTCTTTTCTTCCTCTTTTCTTCCCTTTCTTTAGAGTCAGTTGAGGCAGTCATAAATGAAATGTCTGGCTTATTGCATGTAAGCAAATATCATTCCTGATCTGATGCAGGACTGGGAAGTATTTCTTCCAGGTGATTCGTATCTTCTTGTCCGCTCTTATTTTGTCATCATCTCAAGATTTATCTACCTTCCTATTTGATCCTGGATCTTTGTCTATCTCTACCCAGCAAATCTCAATTTATTTCTACTTTTCATTCTCATTTTATCATACCTTTTTTGTAAGTAAAGCCATTACCGCTTTTCAAAGATAGATCGGCTCCCTGTACTCTATTGACACCTTGTCTTCTTTATCGACAAAGGCAACAGATTTGGATAGGTGCTTGACTCATCTCATCTTCTCATCTTCTATACAGATATCATACTCTAAAGCTTTAAGATGAGAAAATAAAGTATGGTGAGTAATAGAGGATAAATCTTGAGTTGCTTTAAGGATATTGGATTTTCCCTCCATCTCTTGGTTAATGATCTCTAATCTTGTTATTAATCTCCTTTTTCGAATAATTCTTTCCAAGGTCACCGCTTTGTTGAGAAGATTTGTCAACCTTTCCATCAAATTGATCCACGTACTCATTTTCTTTCATCTTGAATGTTTCAAATGTATGCAATACGATCGTAGCTTATTCTCCTTAACTTGGCCGATCCTTCACAAACATTAGCTAGGGTTTGCCACATTTCTTTGGGTCAGTTTTACATCTTTTAACCTTCTCTATCCAATCTTTACTCGTAGTCTCTATGATTTCTCTGTCTTACTGGGTCAAGATTGGACCTTCCTTTCATCATTAGTCATTAAACTCTTCTTCTTCTTCTCGCTAGTTCTTGATTCATTTATTTATGTTCCCAGCTTGGTGCCTCCATGGAAAAACTTTATAGGGCCTTTCCTCAAGGACCTCTTTCCATTCTATCATGAATGGCTTTTAGATGATTTTTCCATCCTAAATTTCAATAATCATACTCTTCAATTGAAAATTAGGGCAGATTTCTGTGACTTATTACTTTTACCCGATGACATGATGAAACAAGGACAAAATACTCCACAAAAACTTATTAGTAGCAATCATTAGAAATGAAAGAAAATAAAGAAAATCAAGATTATTCCGAGAATCTTGTTCAAGACCTAAAATCAATATCGTAAACGACTTATGTACACTGCTGCCGATACCACTTGTTCGTCCCTGAAAGTTGAGTTGACAAAAACTTTGAGTAAGCTTTCTAGAACAAAATCTAGAAAGGGGGTTTGAATAGATTTTGTAGATTTTCAAATCTTTCAAAACCAATTCAAAATATCAGATTAAACACGGATTATGATTAAATTCTCAACTTCTTATAAGATCAAAAAGCAAGGTTGATATACCGATTTTAGTTAAGATTCTGAATTTAACTCTTGATGTGTACCAACAATTGTAAATCAAATGAAACTAAAGAAAGCAAGAAATAACACAGGATTTATATGGTTCGGATTTTAAAAATCCTACATCCACTCTCCTTCTTCAATTTGAAGAAGGGACTCGCTACTCTTTTTACTTTCTTACTTCCAAATTACAACTTACAACTTGCAATTCTTCAAATCTTCAATCTCTAGACTCTTCTTCTAGAAATCTAAGCTCATGATGTGTATTGGATTTTGAAGATTACAGAAAGTGTTCTAAACACTTAGAACTTTTTGAGACCTCTCTAGAAATTCTTGTGAAAAGATTGTGAAATCTGTAAATTGTGTAAATCAAATATGCATAAGTGTTGTATCTAAAAATGAAAAACTTAGACCTATATATAAGTCTCCAGAAGACGGTTAGTTTGTTAGTTAGTTCTAACAAACTTGAAATCGCTAACAAACTTAATCTTGAAAACTGTTTAAGACCCTACCATTCTTCCTACTGTCTCATAGGCGACTTGGTGAAGATTAACCTTTCTTATTCTACTCACTTTATCTTGACCTCGTCTGAGCTCTTTATACTTGTCTCCCGCAGATGATTAAGATTGAGGTTGTCTCCCAGATGACTTGTCATTCCTCGTCTCCACCGATTTGAACTAATCTTGACCAATCCACTTCGTACTAGAACTTAGTCTTGATTCTTCATCATAGTCCGTCATGCAGAGCAGTCTTTTAACTCATCAAAACAATCTTGATCTAACACCTAATACAATTTGGATAAAAGACTGTCCATAGATTCTGAAATTGATTACGATCCGACAATAAATTAAAAGTTATGCCCCAGTGACCCAAGTAAATTTGGTCCATCAATAATTCTCTAGAATTGGCCCTCCAGTTTAAGAAATTAAAAGAGGCCAATAGCTTTTGAAATTAAAAAGGCCCGGTAGATTTTTGCAAAAAGCCCGGCAACACATTTTAAAATGTTGGGGGATTACAAGGAGGTACAAAATAGGAGAGCATATTAGTCTCTAGTACAAAAACTTTTGGAGTTACAACTAGATACAAAAAAAGAGAGTGAATGTCCAATTTTAACCCTCCTCCCCTTTTTCTTTTGGGCTGCCAACGTCACATCACCTTTTTAACGTTATCTATTCACTCATCTTTCTTGCCGATACATTGAAGAGCAAAAATAGACGCCCGATTGTTGCCATCATCTCCGTCGTCTACGTTTCTAGTCGTTGGCGTCGCCGTCTATGTGGAGATTTTGCGCAGAAATGATTCATGGTGGCGCTGACTTGGTCGCAACGGGTGCGATGGGAATGGTGGATGCGCGATGGCGGCTCAGGTATTGCGACGGTGAGGACCACGATGGCCCCTTCCCCAAGATCTCTCGCTCAAAAACCCTTTCTTCTCTGTTCTTTCTTCGTTTTACTCGACGGGCAATTTTCCTCCTTTTTCGGTACACTTCTCTTTTCTCTCTCTACACACACCTTTTCTCTGCTTTCTTTATTTTTAGTATTATGCATAAAACAATATTTTATTTCATATATGAATTTAGTGTCCACTGAAATCTACTTCTCCATATTTCGATTCAGCGTTGGGTCATCGGCGGTGATGGTTGGTTGATTGTGGTGGTGGATGAATGGTTGTTGCAGATTGGGGAGAAGATGGTCTGTGAAGAAGACGATGGGTGTACTAATCCAAATGGTGGGTGTAGTTGGTGGGTGCACTTTGCCTAATCTAATGGGAGTATAAGCTTGATTTATGCGCCACAACTTCGTTCGATCGTATCTTTTGCGTACGAACTCCAATTTGGGTGATTCTTTTTGTTACGAAGCTCTCTCAGCTCTCTTTCTACCCATGCAATTGCTCGGTTGATGGTGTTATATGATAATTTGGACGTTTCTCGGGGATGCAATTTTTTTTTCTATTAAGTTGGATATTTTGCAATTTAGTTGCAAATTTTGCATTTGAGTTGAATACTTTACAATTGTGTATTTGCAATTTAGTTGAACATTTTGCAATTAAAAGGAAAATTTTACAATTACGTATTTTGCAATTATGTTGAATAATTTGCAATCTTAGTTGAATGTAAAATATCAATATATTTCAAATTTATATTCATTATTGCATTATTTATCCAACAATTACAATCGTTAGTTGATAAGTAATTGCAATTTGAGAAAAAAATGCAATTCTTTTGATAAATGTTGCAAATTGAAAAATCGAATTGCAATATGAAAAATCAAATTGCAATAGTTTGATAAGTAATGCAATATGAAACAAAAATTACAATCGTATGAAAGTATTTGCAAGCTACCTAAGATTATTTACAACAGAGTATTATAATATGCAATGACGAATAAAACACCAAAAAAGCGCTCAATTACTTCTATACCCAATTTTTGTTTCAAGGGCGCCACAACCGGCTCGAGGTAAACAACAAAATAATTACTTTGCAAAACAATTGAATTACTTATGATGATGCCGAAGAAAATGAATAAAGAAAATTAATTAAACACCAATTTCAGAAAGATGCTTATAAATTTGCTCAAACTATCACATAAGTATCTCAACTCAACAATATAATTAGAATAGACAACGTTTTGCTAAAAAGGAAAATGGAATTCTTCCTTGTAACGCAGCATTCATAAAGAAAAAGACAACACTCGTAGCGAGGGCGGAAAATCATCTACCCCAACGCCATTTTCTTGAGCGTTGATAGAAGATCGCGCTTCAATTTATATTGCTCCATATCCTCGACAACCGTCTTGTACCAAAAATGAAATGATGGGCTAGCCATCCGTAGAGTCCTCATCAATTTATATTGCTCCATATCCCGACAACCGTCTTCAAGAGAGAAATTATGAATTCATGTAAGATAAACTGACTTTTAATCAAAGCGAGAAGGAGGGCAAGTAAATCTCTAAGCGCGCTTCGATAAATCACTAAAAGCAATCACACACTTGAAAGAATGAGAAGTATCACAATATACAATTACTGCACCTAAAAGAAAAAGAGGCAAAAACTCATGCAAGTTAAGTCCAAGAATGATACTTACTTTTAAAAACACATTTAAATCAACCAAACTCAAAAATTATTCAGATTCTACACGAGGCAAATACCATACCCAAAAAAATAAGGAAAATGGTGAGATAAGGGAGCAAGAAGTATTATGTGAAATAAGGAGGGTAATTGAAGAAATTTGGCGGCTAGAATTCACCCAATGTCTGCATATCAACACCGACGGTGAAAAATGAGAAGTATCACAATATACAATTGTGGCGTACCTTTGTATGCATACTCCTTGTCGAATCTTTCGGCACCAACCTACAAAAGCGAAATTGAGAGATATTTTAAAGCTGTATGCATGACAAACGAGAATATAGGTAGTTTTGATACCTCTATACTCATGTTAAAATTAATTTAGGGGAAAAAGAAGCGCATGAAGCAGTGCATGTTTCCTGATAATATCATTTACATGAATTTGTTTGTAAGGTATGTTTCTCCTAGGAACATCACTGAAAACCAATCACAGATTTAATCGGTTTGCATATACCCACATATGGGATTAAAAGATGCCGAGAGTAAAAGTCGAATTAGATTATAAGCGCATGAAAATAGAAAAGGTGTGTCCAAATTTGATATTATTTGTTAGATCAAGAATGTTTTTATGAGTTAAAAAGATCAATTCGAGATGAGCGAGATGACTATGAGGAGCAGCGGAGGCGAGTTCTAGTACTAAGCCGATCGAGACTAGGTCAAGGACCGATCAAGTCGATTAAAGACTAGGAGTGACAAGTCATCCGGAGACAAGCTCAAATCTAGTCGTGCTGAGGAGACAATTATGAAGACCTCGAGACGAGGTCAAGACAAGCCGAGTAGAATAAGAAAGGCAAGTCTTCACCAAGTCACCATGCAGAGTAGAGTAAAATCACCGAGGAGCAAGCGGTTTTCGAGATTAAGTTTGTTAAAGCACTTTCCGGTTTGTTAGAACCGACTAACAAACTAAGCTGTCTTTTCAAACTTATAAATAGGACTAGGCACTTCATTAAAAATAGAACACACGAGTTATCAATTCAGCAAGATATTCTCTCAAATCACAAGTTTCCAAAAAGCACAAAATAGTTTACAAAGATTTCTTCACAAATTTTTCTAAGTGTTTATAGAACACTTCCTTGCATATCTTCATACATTTCTTTTATATTAGAGTTAGATTTCACGAGGTTTGGTTAGGATTTTGAAGAGTTGAAGATCAGATTGTAATTTGTAAGTTGTACGATTGTAAAGTAAGTAAGTAAGCGAGATAGTAGAGACCCATCTTCAAGTTGAAGAAGGAGAGTGGATGTAGGATTGTTATAATCCGAACCACTATAAATACGGTGTTCTTTATTGCTTTGTTTTACTTACTTGTTATTTCAATTTCAGCTTATTTGAAGATTAATTTGAGAATCAAAGTTAAAACTAAAATATCGGTTGCTTTTGATCTTAATAAAGTTGAGTTTAATATTGAATTTCATTTGTGTTAATCGGTATCTTGAATAAATTTTGAAAGATTTAAAAACCTACAAAATCTATTCAACCCCCTTCTAGATTTTGTCCTAGAAGGTTATCTCTTTTCTTAATCAACTCAACCAATCGGGACCAACATTATTACATTTGTTTGAAAAATAATAAAGTGAGTATGTACGGCAGGAGAAATAGAAGGTAAAATGTGATCACCTTTCTAGAGAATTCTGATTTCCGAATGCAAGGGCATCGTTAAATTCAGCGGTTGTAACATAAGTAGATGGACACATATTAAATTGAGATAGTATGTCAAATAAACATAACTCATTTGTTATTAATTCACAGTATGGATTTGATTCATCAAATAAGAGTCTAAAATACAAATGGAAACAATTTCAACGAACTAAGACCCATTAATGATATCTATAATGCGATTTTTGATAGTGCATATCCCATATTAGAGCAAGAGACCAAAGCAACATCAATGCCCGAAATAGGTGAGTTTCGAGAACAATTATATTGAGTTCATCATTGATACGTAGACACATCATATAATTAAATTCATCTTTAGTGCTTGCATATGACCAGCATAGTGATTGGTGAAACTACATTTGTTTATTTTCTTTTAAATTGAAAGCAATTGTATCTAAATTTGGGGTAAGGGTTAATGCTATACTTTTTTATTGGTGAAGCAAACAGAAATACTAGTGATCCTACATCTTAGAGAGAAAGAATAGAGCGGTCGAATGGTGTAGCCATACTTAGCGGCAGATGCAAGTCATCCTGCTACCTTTAACCAAAGAAACAGTACAAGAATTCTAGTGGAGGGTACAATACCCGAAGCACGGTAGCTCAATAGCATAATTTAGCATTTATTACACTAACGAAAGAGAAGCGATCAACCAATCAAAATTTGAAACCCTAAACTTCACGTTTGATAGAACCAAAAAGGGATAACATCGACTTCTTCAAGAAAACAACGACAATATAAATTAGGGTTTAACATTCAAGAGTACACTTACAAAAAGGTTGGATCTGAAAAATATAAAACAGGCTGGATCTGAAAAAATAAAAGTCAAATAAGTGGAATAAAATTTAATAGGGATCGAAAAATATAACCAAAAGATTAAATTACACGTACGGTGTAATCGCAAACCTTTCTACAATAAATTCTACCTTGAAAAACTCGGCGAAATCATCGCCACACATCTCTCAATGCCACCTCATCACCGACACACCCATCTCGATCCGCGATGGCCGATGCAAGCTTCCTCGTCGCGACTCGATTTCCGCCGCCGACGCCCATCGTCGCGTGACCCAACCGCAATCCTCCGCGCCGCTCAACACCACCGTTGTCGCCATCACCCATAGCGGCCGTCTCGTATTCGCGCAACCCCAATTGTCGTGCCATTCTTGCCGCCGCTCTCCAACAGAAACCGGGCGACTTAATCGGTGGAGGTGTCGACCTATTTGCTTGAAACCTAGGCGGCGGCTCAGGAGAAAGGTCTACCCCATTGCTTAGGAAAATAAGAGGGGAGATTTGAGAGAGATAGACGAAGTGTGATATTTAAATTGAGAAGAGGGTGAATTTACGAAGAGAGATAAAGAAATTAGATATAATAATTAGTTGATTTGACCAGAGAGGAATAAGTGAGAAAAATGAGTGGAAGGAAAAATAAGGGTATAGTGGGAAAATCACAATTTTTTTGTACCTAGTGGTAATGTCAAAAAGTGTTTTGTAGTTTTTGTAATAAACACTTGGGCCTTGTATCTAGTTGTAATTTTCCCTTTCTTATTCTCGAGAATCTTGAAGTTGCGCAGCCTTCTCCTCCGACCCCAAATTGGAGCACGGTCACACCGGCGCCGGAGAGGGAGCAACCGGGTGGTGGAGCGATGGAGCTTGGTGGCGCGTCGAGGGTAGAGCTAGGCGGCGGCTTCACGGAGAGAGGAAGCAAGGGCGCTTGGGAGACGGCAGCGGTGGCCCACCGGATCACACTGAGGCGCGTGATGAGAGAAGGACCAGCGGCGGCGGCCCTTTGTGGTCGTCTCCTCCCTCCAACAGCGGCACTTGGGCCAGAAAAAAATGCTTGTGGAACTCGTGCACTCTTAACGAACTTTTGTACTGTAAAAGAGCTTGAGAGAGCAATAATGGTGAGATTTCTTTGAGCAATAGTGGTGATTTTTGAGATGATTTTTGTATGAAAATTTCCTTTTGAGTAGGCTCTGAATATTTTTGTGTATGGCTTTTCGTGGGATTTTTCTGAGATTTTTGTATGGATTTTGCCATTCTTGACTTTTGGATGCTTGAGAAAAGTGGATTAGCGAGGTTTATTCTCGACAATTTTTGCGAAAAGCTGGATTTCTTGTAGTAACAACGTATAGAATGGGTTCAATATTTTTGAAAAGATTGAATAAGAAAAATTTCTTTGAGTGTTCTTGAGGTTTCTTGAATGATTTTAGGGACATACGCCCTCCTTCTAGCGCCAATTGTTGTTACCCATTTTAAATCTAAGAGAGATTTGTGGTGGAATGTGGCTAGATTAACGGATAAAATAAGTAATAAACGAAGAACACAAGAATGGGGAAGAACTCGGAGGTCCTTCCCTTGAAGATGGCTTTGGGAGTCCCATGGGGACCCCTAGCCTTGAGTGTATAATCTTGATGGCAAGAATGAGTTGTGTCTTTTACAATGGATGGGGGCTCTATTTATAGAGCTCCCAAGAATAAAAGCTAAAAAGTCGATAATAATTATAAATCCTTTATTTTAGGATTTATTTACAATCGTTGATATAAAATCCCGACAAGATCTACTTTACATTAAATGGTCTTATCTTGTCTCGTAAAGGTGTCGATACTTTATCGCTTGATGAGCTATCTTGCGTGCCGAGCTGCCGGGCTCGCCGAGTCTTGAGCCGCCTAGCTTGAAGAACTAGTTAGGAATGGAGAGTAGTCTAGTTTGCTTGCCTTTACGCCTAGGTCGAGGATACCCCTATGAGGCATTGGCTTGCCTACCGAGGTGGAGTATTTTATGAAATATTCATCTTACAACACCATGCACGAGCAAACACAACCTAAATCCGCTCTTACGTGACCAAAATCAGAATTTCTTGATGGAGAAATAGGGCGGTGAGGACGACAGAGAAAGCGAAGGGATTTGTTATTTTTTATGGAGAAACAATTTTTTTATTTTTAAATTTTTGAAAGCATTTAGTTTAATTGAAATAAAAATTGGTTTAATTTTTAAATTTTGGTTTTTATTTATTTTTATGCAGTTTATTTAACAATATGTAATAAAAATTGAATAAAAAAATCAAAAACAAAATTAAAATCACAGAATCCACATTAGCAATGAAAATACCCCCCAAATAAGTAGTTGGATGGTTGACACATATTTTAAGAGAAAAGTAAATAAAATAAATAATATTATGGATTCGATTTATAAATAAAGTACAATGACATTTTAAGTGATGGTTGGAGTATGAAGATAAAATGGTTGTGTCTATAAAAAGAATGAACACATTTTTAGGGTTAGACAAATAAGACAAGTGAACATATTTTGTAGGGATTGTGGGAGTTTTAAATTGGAATTTTTTAACAAGATTCAAAAGTTTAGATTCGGGCTCAATAGTTTTTGATAAAGGGGACGGATTGCAATTTTTGAAAACGTAGTGATTTGATTTTCAATTAAACCTAATATTTAGGTTTAAAGTATCAAGTTTAATAAAAACATTCAAAGTATCAAATATTTAATCAAGACTATCAAGTTTTTGACCAAAAGTATAAAAAATTGGATAAAATTGATTAATGGTTCATGATAAACTTATCATTAACCATGTTCATATAAAACCTACTCTTTTAATTCGTGTATTATGATTCCTAGATAACTACGGTTATAAATGAATAGAGTCGAGTTGAACGCGTTGTAGTTCAATCTTGTTAGAAGTATTATCGAACTTTAAAATTCATGTTTGAAATTTATCAAGTCAATCGACAATCTTTAATCGAGTCGAGCATGAATCGAGCTCAAGTAGTTTGACATTTTTACACAGATTTTGTCTTTTTAACGAGTCGAGCTTAAACTATAAAGAATATAATATTCAAACTTGTTTGATATCTATGTAGAATCAGGTTCAAAAGAGCTTTTACCGAACGATATTGAGTCAAGTATCAAATATATTGATTTTTTTTTATTTTTAGCCCTAGAGGAAACACTGTAAGTTAAATACTCCCTCCGTCCCTTAAATATTTGCACCATTTTGTAGCCACACAAAATAAGAAAGTAGAGTAATGAGTTGAGTTTTAAGGGGTAATTGTGTAAGTATTTATGTATATAGTAAGAAATGAGTTGGATTGTGTATATGTGTGGGGCCAAAAATAACGACATTTTGTGTAATATTGTTAATAATGTGAGGGTAGAGTTTATAGTGGAGTTTCTATTTTTAGGGTGTGCAAGTTATTTTGAAACGTCCAAATAAAAATTGTGCAAGTTATTGTGTGACGGGATAGAGTATCTAATAATTTATAGACATTTACGTGATGGCAACGTATGAGGCCGTGACCATGGTTTTGGATCATACATCCGAGTAGCGAGCACATTAACTACTATGGTAACGTCTAATGTTAAAAGTTGAAGTATTTTTTTGTTAAGGAGGAAATACCCGAAGGCGTAAACCCCCACTTATACCGAGAGGCCCCTTGGTCGGGCGGGTTGTAAATCGAGGATGTGCACGAGTGGCGGCCATGCAAGGGAGAGGAGCTTTCGAGAGACATGAATCCAAAGCAACAACCTCTGCAATATATCAACAAAGAATTGTCACCACACGGAATCGAACCCGGGATGTCGAAGTGTATGTGCTCCAGTTACCACGCCCATTTACCATCCGTCTATGCCCCGGGGCTTAAAAGTTGAAATATTTTACCACAATTGTGTAACGCCATAGCGCTACAAAAAACCAAGGGGCTTAGCCCACTTGGCCACCGGCTCCTCAATGAAGTGGGAGACACAGGTTCGATTCTCTTTGGGAACGAATTGGAGTGGGAGATATAAGGAGGCTTGGAGAATTTGGAATTGTAAGTGGACTTGGTGAACTAATTTCGAACCACTAACAACTAACATTTACCGATAAAAAAATATAGCACTACAAAAAAATATGCATGTACAATAGATAAACTATGTGCCAAGTGCGGGAAAGTTCATAGGCAACGAGAAGGTGGTTGATTACAATTTGCAACCTATACTATATCATATTTTACAATTTACAATTTATATTATATTTTCTAATAAATTGCAATTTGTATTATGTAAAATTGATAGATTGGTACTCATAAAATTTGTTCTTTTCTCCCGACCAAATTATATTTGAACAAAGTTATATTTGTCCTTTTAGGTTTATTGATTTTTTTTTTTTTACCAAATGTTTAATTTCTAACAAAAAATCGATCCCTAATTTGACCGGAAAAAGAATAAAATTTGTATTTAAGGTACTAATCTATCAATTTTACAGATTTAATTATAATTTGTTACAAAATATAATAAAGGTTGCAAATTATAAAATATGGTGTATTATAGGTTGGAAATTATAATTAACAAGAAACTCATCCGAGAACAATAGAAGTAAACCATGCACAAATACCATTCCAAGAAACATCATGAAGTAAAAGCAAAGAAGACATCATTAATAGATAATTAGAAAGTTGTCCTCATGGACGACCACAAAAGGTAGAAAGTAAATTGAAATGCCATTCAAACATCACTCCCCACATTGACTAAAATTCAAGTATAGAATATGGCGGTAGAAAAATAAAAGAAACATCAAGTTGGATGCTCTCTTCATACTCCTAGAACTTAGGGTCATACTCCACTACAAAAAAATATATTTTGGCGAGGGCAATTAACGAGGAAACAAAACCCTCGTTAATTGCCGAGGGCGGAATTAGCGACGGCGTTAGCGAGGCGAGGCCCCTCGTAAGCTAGCGAGGGCTCACACGAGGGCCGACTAACCCTCGGCGGCTAAAGAGGGCCGATCCTCGCCAAGGCCACGTCATCGCTAACGAGGGCCAGCCCGCTCACCATTTAACGAGGGTCAGCCACCCTCACTAGGCCCCTCGCCCAATCAACATATAAATAACCCAGCAACTCCCTTTTCCCCTCACGTAAACCCTCTCCTCCCCAGCTGCTCCCCGCCGCCGCCGCCCAAAATTACACCACCCACTAGTTGGGCTTTATTGTACTCATTCCTAGGAACATTTCTCTTGTGAGTTTTTATGATTTAATCGGTTAATTTTGTTGTTATTTTACAAATTTTGTATTTTTTTCCTATGCATGTATTTGTGTAATTTTGTTGTTATTATACATATGCTTGTATATGTATTGATTTATTAGTTATTTAGTGTTAATTTTTGTAATTGTTATGTGTATTTTAATTATTAATAATTATTTAGAAAATAATAATTAGTAGTATAATATTATTAATTATTTAGAGTTAGTATGTATGCAATATATATAATTAATAGTATAAAATTATTAATTTGTATGTATGCAATTATATAAATTTATTTTTAATATTATTATAATTTTAATTTAATTGTTATAATTTATATATTTGTAGGTACGCAAATTGCAACTATATACATGCAACCACTATCACCATAAGTATTCTTTTTAATTAATTATTTAAAGATGCTTTTAATTTAATTATAATAATTATTTGATTTAAAATTATTTTGCATGCATGATATAATAATTTATATATATGATGATCGATGTTCGATCAAATTTTGCATGATAGTTAAATTATATTAATTTTGAAAATTGAATCGATGTTCGATTCAAGTTGATGTTGGAGTTGAGGGTTGATGAATTGTTTGGTATTGTTTCTTTGTAGAATGTGCGTTCGACTTGATTAATTTTAATTAAGTCGAAAATGGATGCACTAGGAATTAACTTGATATATTAAGCTGGGAATACGATAAAATAAAACAAAACTCTGAAATTTTTAGAAAATATATATATTAATATTAGAAAAAAATATATTAAGCTGGAAGAATTAATTATGATTTAATTAAATTTTGAATCTTCATTAATCAAAAGCGATTTCTATGAATTATTCAAGGCGTAGTTGGATGTATGGTCCAAGAACGATTAATGGCATGATATCTCCCGAATTTCTTAGTGGACTTGAATCGTTTATAGAATTCGCTACTAGTAACCCGGATTGGATAAGTGGAGGAAAGATTAGGTGTCCTTGCTTGAAATTCAAATGTAGGAACCAGAGTTTTAGAGAACCTATTGATGTGAAATCACATTTGTATAGGCATAGGTTTATGTCTAATTATCATAATTGGATTTTGCACGGTGAGCAAAAATAGAATCCTATACCACACCGAAACTATGATCAGCCGACGTCGACTTCATATAGAGTTGACGACACGGCTATCTAGCTCGTACCATAATATAATGTTGGACTTAACCTGGTCCTAACATTAGTTTCCAAAATGTGGAAGAAGAGTCCCTTAGTGAGGAACCTCCTAATCGGTATGCTACACTTTTTTGACATGCTTCGTGCGGATCGATCAGATCTGTATCCTGGTTGTGAGTCTCATTCTCGGTTGTCATTCAATGCCCGTCTTTTAAATATTAAAACCGAGAACAGGATCATTCGAAAGGGGTTATAATCAAATAGTTGACTTGATTAGTGAGATTTGCCCTCCAAAAATCTAGTGCCCAAGAAATTTTCTCGATACTAAACGGTTGATGGGTGGGATGGGTCTTCCCGTAGAGAAGATTGATTGTTGTGCAAATAATTGTATGATATATTGGGGTGCAGACGGGAACTTAAATCTTGTAAGGTTTGTGGTCGATCACGATTCAAACTTGCTAGACGTGGTGTGGATGCTTGATGGAAAAATAACAGTCCTTTCAAAGAGATGTTATATTTTCCTATCATTCCTCGATTGCAAAGATTGTATCAGGTCAATACTACCGCTAAGGATATAATATGGCATGCTAGTTTCTATAATGATGAGTTTGGTGTTATGTGTCACCCCGCAAATTCGTTGGCTTGGAAACACTGGACTATTCATATCCCGATTTTGCGGTGAAATATGGAATGTGAGGCGGGGTTTGTGCAACCGATGGTTTTCAACCGTTTGGGCGATCGGAAAAATAGTATTCTTCATGGCCGGTGATAGTGACACCGCATAATCTGCCCCCATGGTTGTGCATGAAAGAACAATTCATATTTGACGGTTTTGGTGCACAGTCCTAAAAATCCAAAGGATAATTTAGATGTCTTTTTACAACCACTAATTCATGATTTGAACATGTTGTGGGAAAATGGGATGGAAACGTATGATGTTGCTAGAAAGCGAGAATTTTATGATGCGGGCTGCATTAACTGGACCATTAGCGACTTTCCGGCTTACTCAATCTTTATCTGGATGGAGCACCATTGGAAGGGCCTTGTCCATATTGTGCTGAATACTCTGATGCCTTCACTTTAAGACTCGATGCAAAGGATCGTGGTTTGATAACCATCGTAAGTTCTTACCTAGGGGACATCCGTATCGCAGAACAAGAGTGCATTCATGAAGAATGTAGTAGTTACGGATGACCCACCGCCCATCCGAGCAGGTGAAATGCTTCTACAAGAAATTAATTGGGTGGGAATGCTTGGAAAGTGACAGAAGAGAGGGTGTTGAGGCCCATAACAAAAGATTAGATGGTGGTGGAGGAAAAAAGTATTTTTTGGGATTTGCCGTATTGGAGTACCCTCTTGATCCGGCATAATTTGGATGTGATGCACATTGAAAAAAATGTGTTTGATAATTTGTTCTACACGGTGATGAATGTGGAAGGGAAAACAAAAGACACAAATAAGTCTAGGGATGAACTTAATGAATTCTGACGTCGTCCCTCTCTAGAGAAATGTCAACACACGGGAAAGTATCCCAAAGCTTGTTATTCACTTGATAAGAGTCAAAAGGATGATCTCGTGTAGATGGGTAATCGAGTTGAAGTTTCCCGATGACTAAGTGTCTAACCTGTCTCAATGTGTAGACTGGAGCAAATTGAAGATGTTTGGGATGAAGAGTCATGATTGCCATGTGTTTATGCAGAGACTACTCCCGATTGTATTTCGTGAAACTCTGCCACCGAATGTGTGGAAAGCAATCACCGAACTTAGTTTGTTCTTTAGGAGTTAACTTCTACATCCATTATAGTTGAGAACATGGCTCGATTGGAAGCAGATATTCCAGTTATATTGTGTGAGTTGGAACGTATCTTTCCGCCCGACTTCTTCAATTCGATGGAGCATCTGCCATGCACCTTGCGTTACGAAGCAAGGATAGCTGGTCTGTGCAATATAGATGGATGTATCCATTTGAGAGGTAATTTATAACTCTAAATTATTTGATTACCTAAAACGGTTATACTATATATATAACACTTGATTAATTTAATTAGGTATCTTCACAATTTAAAGCTCATTGTTGGTAACAAGGCGCATGTTGAAGCATCGATTGCAAATGTGTATTTAACGAAAGAGGCCTCAATATTTTGTTCCCACTATTTTGGCGATCACGTTACGACGAGGCGGCACAATGTACCTCGTAATTACGATGGTCGTGGCGAAGTACCCCATGTAGCGAAAGGTACTCTGTCCATATTTATACCTCCTGGTCGACATCTTGGAAAGATGAACAAAAGATGGATTGTAGATGAGGAGAAAAACATGGCTCATACGTACGTGTTCTTGAATTGCAGCGAGTTGCAACCGTATATTGAGTAAGTTTATAACGTTCAACTTCGTTAATTATAATGTTAATCCGTATATTAAATAATCAAATCCCCTTTTGTAGTATGTTTTCCGAGCAACTGCAAAAATTCCAATCAGGACTCTCGAGGGCTAAACAAGATGATAGACTACAAGAGGAATTTGCATCGTGGTTTGAACAACTTGTAAAGATAAACAATATTCAAAATCGGTGGATACGTGGTCTTTCTAGTGGTCCTTCGAGTTGTGTCACCACATACCTTGGATATTACGTGAATGGTTACAAATTTCACACACGAACTTATGGCTCATCCAAATCTACTTCAAATTGTGGAGTTTGTATCAAAGGTAAAAATTATGATGCGAGATGAGAATGATTTCTACGGGATCCTCGAGGAAGTAGTGCAATTAGAATACACCGGACGTATTGAGAAAAATGTTGTTCTGCTCAAGTGTGAGTGGTTTGATCCATCTGTGTCAAATGGAACAAGAGTCTAATGCCCCGCATTGAATGCAGGCCCTCGTGGCTTAAACACTCTAAACTCGGGTTGTCACTTAGTAATCGAAAACCGAGCTTTAATTTTTTTAATAATAAAGACAACATAATTGTAAGAGTTTGACAGCGGAAGACTTGAAATATTTTCAAACATAATTCTAGAGTTGCATTTATAATAATATTCGAAAGATAAATAGTTGCGTACAAAGTGAAACATCGAGTGATCCATAAAGGGTGTTTACTCGGCATAAGAATTTAAAAATATAATTCTAAGCGATTGCATTTTATTATGTAATATAAATACATTAGCATCATGTTTAGGAAAACTCCGTGTCACTGCATGACCTCGGCCCCTCTTGAGCATAACTGAAAATATTGAGTTTGGGGTGTGAGATAAAAATCTCGAGTGGATAACTTGTATGATGTTATACAGATTGGCGTATGCCGAAAATAGATATTTCTCCTCTCCCATGATTAAATTTTTACTTGTCATTTATTTAATTTAAGGTTCGATCTTGTATACATATTAAATCCTGCTCGTTGAACTCACATCGGACGTACACTTGGGGTACACTCACCGAATGCGATCTTGTTTTCCATATACGAGATTAATAGAACTCACATCGAGATGTACACTTGGGGTACGCTCACCGAATGCAGATCTTGCTTTCCATAAACGAGATTAATAGAACTCACATCAGACGTACACTTGGCGTACACTCACCGAATGCATCTTGCTTTCTTTAAACATAATTAATAAATAACTAAGTCGTTAAAACTTTTAAGGTGTTTAATTATTTTGCTTGAGAATACACCAACAAGTCCATATAACATTAACGGCTAATACGAGATAGTGTCACCCACCTTTTAACTTTATAGATAAGTTAGAATTGTAATGAAGAGTTCGAAATTTAGGAATAATAGGGGCGTCAGAGCTCGACTTATGCCGCACTTCACCTAGCACGAGTTTTCTCAAAATTTTAGTGATCATTCATTCGTATGATTATTAATAAATTCTAAAGGGGCACTCTTATGTGAGACCGTCTCATGCATGAGGCAGACATGAGACGGAGTCACTTTTTAATAAATTATTATCACTTTTTCATAATTTGTTATCACTTTTTCATAAATTGTTATCACTTTTCATAAATTGTTGTCACTTTTTAATTTGTTATTACTTTTATACTAATTTGTATCACTTTTTAAAAAAGTGATAACAATTTATTAAAAAGTGATTCGGTCTCATGCATGAGGACGGTCTCATACAAGTTTTTGCCAATTCTAAAAGAACGTTATTTCGTTTGATTAACCCGATTAGGATTTTCTCTTAGTTTTGGGTCTCGTTTTCATGTTTGAAATATTTTTATAAATAATTGTATAACTTTCTAAATTCTTTTAAACACGTTACAATATTGAATGATTATTTGAAATATTTATAAAATCATTCATAAGTTCATTGAGGCGTTTAAACTTTGTCTTTAGACTTTCGAAAATAGACCAATAAGTTCAGAAAAATCAAATAAAATACTTACACTATTCTATTAAAATATGGCACAAAGATGTTCCATTATATAAATAACAAGTCCACATGCTCATTTAAGGAAAACACATACCAAAATAATTATTTTGCTAAAAGATGAAACAAATAGTTCTCAACTTTATAAAAATCACTTTAAATAATTAGACTTTGAATTAAATCATCAAAATTTGCATCTTATCATATAATAACAAATACAACTCATAAGTATATTAATTTTGATCAAAACAAATAATTAAAAATGTTATTTCTCAAAGTATGTCAATAATAGTCCTACTTCTCAGAAATTCCAAACAAAATATGTATACACATCCATAAATTTTCAATTTTAACAATATGATACTTTAATATGTATAGAGTAACATAATAACATGTATTATCAGAATAATTCAACCATAACATTATAACTTCATAATTTTCTAATAAACATAGAAGACTGTCACATAATCTTTAAAATTATAGAAATGGCATTTAGACAAGTCCAAAATTTATGAAATTAAATTATGTTATACATGAATAATCACAGAACAAAGTTTATCAAGGTTCTTAACCCTAATTCGTGTCGGATCATAACAGTTTTTTCCATGAAAAGTCGATACGCTTCACAGATCGTCTTTCTGGGCAGATTTTAATCAAAAATTCATAACTTTCATTGTGGTTATTCAAAATTCACCAAATTTGAATATGTTATACTAGACTTATCATAGAACAATTTTCATTATGGGACCTGAGTCTAATTCGTTACCGATTAATACCAATTTCGCAAAAGATGTCGATGAACCCCACTGATCCTCACTCTGGACAGGTTTTAGCAAAAATTCATATCTCGATTTTGGCTAGGCCAAAATGTACGAAATTTAAATATGTTGTACTAGACTTATCATAGAACATGCCTCTAAAATTTTATAATTTTTCATTAGTCAAGCGGTACCAGTTTTGATTATAAAACACAGTTACGTTTTTCAACCGATTTATATCATACCTATTTCAAAGATTTATTTCTCTTAGATGACAACTCTGATGATTATGAAATTTTCCTACGTTATACTAGATTGTAAGAGGATCATTCATGATTTCTTTCAAGATTTTTAGACGCTTGCAAACAAGGTAACTAAGCTCATCAAGTTGTTGCTCACAATTCATCTAGTTTCTGTCCAGTTTCAAGATGTCAACTTTGAAGAAATAAATTCTCCATATCCACTGGTCCGATGACTCTGAATTTTTAGAGTGTTGTTGTACATCTTTACTAGTATGTCTCGTAATTTTTCATGATTTTTAGGCAATTAGAACACATCCAACGAAATTCATTAAAATAAGCACAAAAGCTATCAAAAATGGGAATATTCATCACAACCTCAACTTTTCGTGAATTAAAATAGTTTGTAGGAGTTGTTTACCTCAAAGAAAAAAACTTGGACTTGTAGAATGGATGAAGCTTGAAGATAAAGAAGCTTGCTTGAAGCTTTAATGGTGGATGAAACTTTTATGGAGAAAAGGGTGAAGAAGAAGATGAATACTTGTTGGAGAAGATGAGAGATTGAAGTGGGACTTGCAGCTGGGTTTGGTATATTGAAGAGAGCATTGTAGCTGGTTTTACCTTTTTCCATAGAAGGTAACTTACAACTTTGGTATATATAGAAGGAAAGGAAGTGTCGTGGCCAATTCTTGGCCAAGGGAAATGAGTGGTGGGAAAAAAATCTAATCATTTTATTACTAATTACTCTTACTACAGTTTAAACTATTAAACAGTATGATTTAGTCACTAAACGAGTCACAAAATAAATATTTCGAAAACATATTAATTTACTACAAATTATTTCATTAATTACTAAGACGTAAAAACAAGATACCTACAATATTTAAATTTCGTAAATTATATCACATAATTTTTCATGCATTGTTAAATTTATTATTTTAGTAATTCATATTATTTAGACGCGATAGGATTGTCATCGTTAAATTTTTGTTATTTATTTAGTATTATTCTTTGTTCGATAAAACACGAGTTCGATAAGGATTTTCGATAATTTTAATTTGAATAGCAATTATGCCTTATATTTTATTCACCATAAATCAAATCTTATTCCAATTATTCTTTAAAGTGCTAGGAGTGCTTACAGCTCAGATTGCTCGTCCGTCTACCTGA